>CP068006.1:1800000-2330487 GCA_015708445.2 Clitopilus hobsonii | reverse complement strand
AAAGCCCTAAACAAAACAAAAAATAAAAAAAAAAAAAAACACAAAAAAAACACCTAAACCCTAAACCCTAAACCCTAAACCCTAAACCCTAAACCCTAAACCCTAAACCCTAAACCCTAAACCCTAAACCCTAAACCCTAAACCCTAAACCCTAAACCCTAAACCCTAAACCCTAAACCCTAAACCCTAAACCCTAAACCCTAAACCCTAATCCAATTCGTCCCGGGTATGGAACGGCCTTTCTGGTGTCTACTTGAAGGCGAAGAGAGGGTAGTTGAGCCAACGAAACGGGATTGAGGGGGAAGCGACGGCGGTTGTGAGGGAGAAAGGAGGGTGGAGGGTGAATGTCAAATGTTTGTTGAGCCGTACACAATTATATAACATCTTCTCACGGGCGGTTTGTTGACTTTCGGGGATTTTACGCGTTATCTCATCTTATCTTGGTCCCGTGCTCACGCCTTATCAGCCTACCGATTGCGTTGAAGTTCGCCATTCCTCCGTGTCTCCGCAGTCTCAACCGTCAATGTCAACGTACCCAAGAATTCCTCAAGAAAAGTCGCCTAAACAATCGGTAGCGTTACCCTGAGCGATAATCGTAGGATTTGGGTGAAGTTATCGAAAGAATAGGTGGCCATCGAGGGCAACGATTGGAGGCTTATTACCTTCAATGTCCTGCATGATGGGTACAGTCTTGGGGGTGTGGAAGGAACGGCGAGCATATACCCGTTTCGAAGGAATTCAATAGCGAGGTTACGAGACGTTTACCGGTGAGAACGCCTTACTCCTTCTTGGTCTGTCGGTCTGAACTCACAGTTATTCTTTCGAGCGAGATATATCTGCCTACCAACATATCACGGGCTTCGAGGCTTAGAGAGGAGGGATATCATCTCGGTCTGGTACGTGGGGGAACCAATGATTTGGCGGTACGTCGCTTCTAGAGTCCCGATCCATTCTTACCTGACATTCTTCCACATAGAATCGATGTTCGTTACCTCCTCGATCGGATTCTACAACACATCCAAAATCCCCTTCGAACTCGCGCCGATTTTCCATTGGACACTATGACCTAACACCCCATCGACGATCCTGGTTTGGACCGACGACACATACCTCTTACGCCTCAAAAGATCGTCATTCGTCGTCCCAGCTTGCGCCATTCGTGAAGGCCCTCGTTTCCCGTCGATACTTGAATACTGGCATGAAGTCACCGTCTTTGCGTTGCTTTCTTTAGCAGGAGATCGGCGACGAAATTTGCAAGTGAGCCCTGAGTACGGTACATATTCGTAGGTACCTATCTATGTAGACGTTATTGAATGAATAATATGAAATTGCCTATCTGATACGAATTCATTGCTCATGAATCAACTAGCGGCTGTTTGTTGTGGGATCCCTTGTGCGATTGACATTTAACGATAAGCTCTCGAAAATATTGGAGAATAGCTCGGCTGGTAAGACGGACGTATACCAATGCTCATGCAGACTCAACGTTACTATGCACGGAGGGTATGGCAGGCATCCAAGAAGCCTTGATACTTAGCGACTCCCAACGAATACTGAATACGAATTCGATTAGCTCCTGACATCTATTGCCTTTGTTAATAGCAAAACGAATCTAGGCAGAGAATCCGGTGAATATAAGCCCTTTCCATCACCTTGTTTGGACGCACCTACCGGATGAACGCAGCACGCCAACGATTCAACAAGGTGTTCGTACGTTTACCGTCTAGGCGCTCACGAGGCGAGATAGAATTAACGCTCCACACTCAGAGATCTATTGTCTGTGGGGTTACGGTGGAAACTCGGACGGATCCAGCTGCGAATCGGAAAAAACAGCGTCGAGAAAGTGGGGACGTAATATGATATGAACGAAGGCCGTAGAAGGTGGCAGATAGATATAGGAATACAACGTTACCCGTACAACGTGTATGTATTGTGTCGTCCGTTCATAACCTAAACGTATCATCTGTGCCATCGATATCCATTTCATCCTCGGTGAAGCCCTGGCCTACGTCTTCCGGTGGGAGAGAGCTTCTACCAGCATCGCTTTCCTCGTCAGGCCCATACCCAGCAAGGCTTTCAGACTCATCGCTTACTCCTTCATCGTCAGCTTCTTTGTCTCTGTCCCACATCGAGAAATCTCGCCAGAATTGGGCAAGTTCGTCTTCGTAAACGCCTTCAAGTGCGTAGGCAGCTAGCGCCTCGTCAAACTGAGTGACCAGAGGAGCTTTGTGAGAGTCGTGATACCACTCGGTGTGTTGGCCAGCTAGAGTATTCAGACCGTTCAATTTTTGAGGCGAATGGCTCGCAAGATCTGCCGGCGATTGAATTAAGTGGTTGAGACTCGGAGAGTCTCCAGCTGCGACAACGGCAAGGGCTGGCAAGAGTCCTTCGTCGACATTGCACTGTTCGCGGTCCTCCAAGATATCCCACTCGCAAAGCTCGGTATTGATACCCTTTTGATCAATATTGGTCGGTTGTTCCTCCTCACTCTCCTCCTCCTCCTCAAAAACAAGCTGTATTGTACGAGAAACGGAAAGCGTAGGAGAATCTTTCCGCTTCGGAGACCAGAGGATCCGTGGTGCCTTTTCGAGGGCAGGATCGTTTGCCACCATGGCAAAATTCTTGTGGGGCAACATGACCCAAACGCGATCCGTTTGCGTATGTGGAATCCAAGCGAGCTCGTTGAATTTCAGGTACATCTTACCCCGTATATCTTTCTCTTCTTTCTCACTGAGAGTTCCCATCCATTCCTTCCACTCATCCCGATAGGTCAACCGGTTGTAGTGATGGACAACTTTCGCACCGAATCGGAAGTTCCTGCTGGGAAAAAGAGCGTCGAAGGATTTCTTCCACTCCGCGAGCTTTGCTTTCTTCCACTGAAAGCGGCTGAAAATGTGACCAAGACTTGACGTCTGATAGTCGGCGAGGACGACCGACTGTCGCTCGTCTAAAGAGGGAACAACGTAGTCAGCGTGCTCTCGCAGAGAAGCACCCATAACTTCAAGAAGATTAATGAGACACATCGAAAAAAGCCTGTCGATCCTTGCGTCGCTCGGTTCGACGTAGGAAGGGGATGTGTCTTCAACGTCAGAATCACCAGATTCATTGACAAGTTGAATCGGCGTTTCGGACGTTGGTAATGCAAGCTCGAGGGTTTCCCTAAGCGGAGGAAGGTAGGTACCCACCCGAGCATTCTTCTGCTTGACCTGAAGCGGCTTCCCAGCTATGCGTTCACGGAAATTCTGCTCGTCGACACCAAAATACCGTTTGAAGACATAAGGATCAATTGGTCGAGAGATGGGAAACGAGATACGGTCCGACTCTGGTGGAACTGTGATGTGTCGCAGCCACACCATTCCACCAGGCGCATATGGAATACCCTCAATTGAATCATTCGCGGTGAGGAGTTCACCCTGCTGAGTGAGACGGTTTGCATCCTGCAGGTTGGACGTCAAAGGAAATATGCATTTAGCAATCAACCGGCCAGTACGGTCATCCAGGGACCGGCTGTGGAGCCCGTTGATGAAAAAGCACAGTCCTGCGTAGGTCTGCAGGGTAGGTAGTTCAGTACGTATCTCCTTGGGCATCTGATTCATAGCTGCTAACAGCGTAGTGGCACCGTGGAGTCGCGATATTCGGAAGTCCCTGTCGGAAAGGTGAGTGGACAATCTCAGATATTTGAAGGTGGGCTTACCACCACACAGAACGTCTCATTGAGACTAACGCCATGCGAAGTACTTCATCTGGTATGCCCATGAGAGCTACCAGTGAATACTTGAGAGGAACTCGAATTTCAATTCGGGCAGCCACGTCGACGTTCTCTCGAGCATCCTGGTATGCCTTAAGCAAGCTGGAACAGAATACTGGAGGAACACCCTTCATAGCCATCTTCGGCGTAACAAATTTTCCGTAGTATCCCTTCTCAGGGTTGTACGTGACCTGCTTGTCGGTAGTGTACGCCTGAATGAACGGGGATTCGAATTTCCCCCCAGCATCCGAATGTTTGATCTTCAGTCGAAATCCGCTTAAGGAAGTGAAGTGAGATGAGGGGTCAACCTGCATGCTTGAGCTGCCAGTCAGATTGCTGGCTTCGTGGAGGCGTATCTCCAAAGCAGCAGCAACGAGGTGATGAGAAGCATCAGTACGCCACAGGAGAGCACGGCCATAGTCCAAGAATTCTAGCCCAATATCAATCCACCATTTTCCCGAACGTGTGTCTAAGGGTCGTAAGAGGTTGAGAAGTGCTTTCCGTGAATCTTCCGGTGTGCAGGAGTGGCGATATGCTAATTTCACCCCTCGGACCTGTGTATGGAACACAATGTTTCTAGCCCAAGGAAGATTCTTCGAGAGGTGATATTTGAGGCGTTCACCAAATTCGTATACTTTCTCGGCTGGAATTGCTCGTGTGCTGTTAGCAAAGCCTTTGGCATGAAATCGAGATCGGAAGATTTCGGCGTCGTAACTTGCGGGCCATTCATGTACAGAGTCCTTCAGCACATCAGAGATAGCTGGGCGAATACCCTCGTTGTAAATGCTGGCGAGTTCGTCGTCCATGAGATTGGTGGAGTAATTCGTTACCTGACAGCGGCGTTCATACAATCCAGGGAACAGAATACGGATCATATGAAACTGCTGAAAACGCGCAAGCGATACATGCGGTACACAGGCTGGATCCAGCCACAGGGTCTATGGAACATGAGCTGATGAGCTGACTTGATAGAATTCGAACGTACCTTTTTCTTCCGGGGGAGGAAGAACTTCACCAGTACGCCAACTTTCTTGGTCAACTGGTCGCGGGGATTTGCCAGTGCATAGACATAGAGATCGTCTCTAATGGGAATTTTGTCCGTGAAACCAATGAGGGAATCAAGATCGCGAAGAGGTACGGGGAGATCGGATGAAGAAAGCAACGCATGATGAAGAGGCTCGATTCGTGCACGTTTGACTTCACGATGATTATACCCAGTGACTATGAAACGTGCTGCTTCAAGCTCAGGGTTGGGAAAGTCATCTGTTGCTGGAAGGCAGGCCAGAGCGGTGTATGCCTTGTTGATTCCAGAGATGGTGTAATCCACATTCTCGGCATTCAGAATATCCATGAAGGTGGTAGGCGTATAGAAGAGAGGAAGTAAAACAGCATGTTGAGCATCGCATTTTATTACCAATTCCCTAAGTAGCATGAGAATTCCGAAACTAGTCCAGAACCCTGCACAATGGGTCAGCATGCAACACAAATGGAACACAAACCCAACTGCGTCGCTAATATATAAATACTGTGTTCTTGAAAGTTGAAAATACGTAGGTACCAGTCATAGGTTATTGGATGCCTTCAACGCGCTTCTCAACTCATTTTCTTATCTTGCTATGTATCAAGGATGCCGAAACAGGTCGTGAGATCTGGGACGATCCTGATATCCTCTCTAGATTTGGAATTACCTGTCGTCCATCCACCAATCCCCAGGATCCCGTTCCAAATGGACTTACGAAGGAAAAGGCTGCGCATATCCGCCTTTTCACGGACAGCATTCAAATCCGCGTAACCGAGGAGCGCCCAGAGTGGATTAACGATGGGCAGGAGTGTGCCGCTGGTCGAGAGTTCTATCAACGGTGGTTTTCTAGTGGAAAGAGTAGCGGACTTGCGGTCACCGTCAATAAGGTTATTGATGCGGCTTTAATGGAGTTCAACGTATATCCTGGTCAGCAGGTTGATGAAGAACGGCCTGACGAATTTCCGTCGTCTGATGCGGCTGCCCGAGATGCGGCGGTTGACATTGCCGCTGTCCTAATTGGTGACTATCGGTTTGGGAAGGATGGGATGACGATGAGAAAAGATGTTCGAGATGCTGTATCTGCTATGATACGATTGGCATACGAGAGGCTGAAGAAGAAGTGGAACACGTCGAAGAAGACTCTGGAGCCTAGACGACGGGCAGCAGATGATATTATGTCAGGTGAGCCACTAGCTAAGTTTCCGTCGCCTTGAGAGCTGACAAGCCGTCTCCAGAGATTGAGAAATCGGAAGCGGTTTCTCTTACAGTCATTCGTCAGGCCATCAATAAGGTAGCATCGTACAAGAATGCAGCAACACTTCGGTTTGGGGAACATGAGCGGATCGAAGTCTATGAGGCGTCGTTACAAGCGTTACTAGAAAAGGCAGGGAAGCGGACAACCGAACGGCGTGAAGCTGCTCTTTCGCGGAAAGGAGAGTCTCGAGGTAAGATCTTCGCCCAATACCGGTACAGACGGCTGACCTTAGTTTGCAGTGTCCTCTGCACGAATTCGGATGTCGAAGAAAACCATCATCAAGGCCGATCTGTCGGACAAGGCTGACATCGACCGTACTTGGGCACTCTTTGTTGATGAATTCGTTGTGGCGGAGGTCGGGACAAGTCTACAGCCAACACCTGACAACGAGGCAATCCATACCTGGGAGGGAAACCTTGGAGATTGTGGGATTGATCAATATCGGACGACTCCGACGGAGGAGTTGTGCCGACTTCTTGGCTTTCCGGAGGGTCGTCCACGATCCTGGGCACGTTATCGCTCTGCGGACGTCTCCATCAACGCATGGGACTCTCCAAACCTGCCGCTTTTCACCGGCCTTAGGCCAGATGCGGATCCCAAACTTCCGATTCCACCCAACGCTCAGAAAGTCGAGCTTACCTGGCATCAACTGGTCGGTGTTGCATCAATGATCTCGAAGGTGTTCTCCTCGGTTCCTGAGGACGATGTTCCTGGTGTCATTCATGCAGATGGTGTAGGCGTCGGGAAGACAGCTCAGGGAATGGCATTCCTTGCCTGCCTACAGAACATATGGCTTTCGGAACAGCCTGATAGCAGGACGCCTCGACCTCCAATTGTTGGTGCGTAACTTACCATCCTTCCTCCGACGCTGTTCTAATGTCGATCCTAGAAGGTCTCAAGTATTTCATGGGGAAGGAAGGCGTTCCTAACCTTCCTCACTTAGTTGTTGTTCCAAACACGCTACTCGATCAATGGAGAAGGGAGTGGAAGTCCTTCGCCACTGCGTTCTCCCTTGATATCTTTGAGTACCCCACAACAACTGACGCCGACTTCTTCAACTCGCCGAAGTGGACCGAAGAATCAATCACGCAGAATATATTCCGTGTCATCTTGATGCCACAATCGGTATGTCAGGCATCCGTTTTCGCCACATTTCACAGCCTCATGCATGTACTTCTATTCTTAGGTCTTTCAGACATCGTCGGGAAAAGTATTCGATACGGGAAGCACAGGCCGTAAGGGAAAACCAATTGACTGCGTTCGAAAGGTCAAGAATGAGCGGGCGTATAAGAGGAGCGTTTTTAGTCGGGAGTTCTGTACGTTCTTCTGGGACGAAGCGCACGATCTCCGATCGTCAAATCAGAAATGGGTTGGGGCAATCCAAATGAGGAAAAGGACACGTTTCGTATGGTGTGCTACTGCCACACCAATCTATCAGTCGCCTAAGGTATGTTTCTTTCGGCAGACAAAATACATGTGATGACATTCGACTCAATTATAGGACGTGATATACATTGGGCGCGTTATAGGATTACCGAAGTTTATTTTGGAGAACGGGTCAGAGTTGGAGAAGCGCGGAAATCTCATACTCAAGGCGAAGACCCTCATGACACCAGAGGAACGCAAAGCAACTCACCTAATCACGGAAGCGCGTCTTCGAGGCGAGGACACCTCTGGGATGTATGACCCAACAGCGGAACATGTCAAGGAAAGCACCAAGTTCGTTCAGGAGCTGCAGAGGGGTCTTGAAGGTCGGATGATCCGGCGAACAAGTGATTCACTCAAGCCGGATGGGACCCGAATCAACGATCAGCTTGGGCCATGCCACCGCCTCGTGTATCCCGTTCGGTTACCGGATTTTGAGATGAATCAACTTCGAGGGGAAGTTGACGAAATGCATGATGATGAGTAAGTCCTTCCTTGTCGGCTACTTCTGCATAGGATCTGACACCCCGGAAATAGGGAAGAGGAATCAACATCATTCTTCGATTATAACAATGAGGTGTGTATTCCCGCCGTTTCAGTCGACTCAGTGCTTATACAGACAGAAGGCGTTCTATGGGTCATTCCGTACCCTTGTCGGATATCCGTATCCTGACGAAACCACTACGAAGACCGGAAAGAAGAAACATGTTTGGCCCTCGTTTGCTACCAAAGAGCAATACGAGAACAAACCAGGGGCCAAACTCTCTGCATCCATTGAAGTCGTTCAAGCTCTCTTATCGGACGACGACATTGGCCCATTCACCTTCGACGAGAATGATTGCCCGAAGTTTCCCCCACCCAAGGAGAACGCAAAACGAACTCGTAAGGTACTCATATACCATGAGTACCCAATGATGGTCGATACCATTATATCGGTAAGCATTTTTTGGTGTACTTAATCATCGGCTAACGCGCTAGTTAGGCCTTCAAGGTTCACGGCATCAATCTTTTCGCTATCAACGGAACCCAAGACACCGAAGAACGAAATGAGGTTGTCCGGAAATTTGTTGCAAGCACCGATCCTGAATGGAGAGTTCTCCTGTTCTCCAAGGTTGGCGCATGTGGACTTAACTTGGCATGTGCAAATGCGTTACTTCTATACGTAAGTCGAAAGCTTTCTATATCTAAAACTACGCTGACATATGGCCTTGAATTAGGACGTAGTGTGGTCAGATGTCGAGGGGATCCAGATCGTTGGCCGCATTCATAGGATGGGCCAGACGGATCCTGTTCACGTCTTCTCGATGATCGCTATGGGGACAACGGACGTGAACATGTCCTATACGGCAAAATTCAAGGACGACATGCTCAAGGTCTTGGTTACTCGAGTGAACGCCAAGAAATCTGACGAGGAACGAAAGAAAGAGGAGGAGATGCAGAATAGTGAGTGACATACCGTGCATATCCTACCATTCTAATTATTACTTCGCAGAGATGAAGAACATGTTGGAGGGTAATATAGTGAAGAAGGGTGACGACGAAGATACTTCAATGGAATTAGAAGAAGCTCCAAAGAAGGCGCGACGTGGGCGTAAGCCAGCTGCTGAATCGAAGAATACTGAGAAGTCGAAAGAGGTGTCGAAGAAGGGAAAGGGAAGGCGTGGAAAGGCAGCTGTTCTCGCCGAAAAGGATAATGAAGATATTGGTGAGGAGGAATCGGCGAAGCAGAGAGGGAGTAAACGGAAGGCAGGGGAGGTTGTCGATGGTCGGGAGGAGCAGCCGAAGAAATTAAAGGAGGATGGCAAGGAGCAGACCGAAGCAGACGTACGTATCCTCCTCATAGGTTCCACTCTGAAACTGACCGTGAACTAGGTGGATGCGAACGCCGCTGATCATCACGAAAACTCAAGCGGGAAAGCCCCCACACCCACCATTGGTGCGTCCTTTCTTCTAGGTTCTTAAACTCGATTGTTGACGAATAGTTATAGGATCCACTCCTGCGAGCGAACTCCCCAAAACTTTGGACGATTCGCAGGCTTTGGTCGTGAAGAACGTAGACAATACCACCACCGATGAGCACATGGCCTCTCCACCACCTTCACGTCGGTCTCTGGAAGATCAACGAATGGCCTCCCCTCCACCAGGTGAAACGGGTTCACCGCTTTCTCGGCCTGCGGAACTCTCCCCCCACTCACTCTTCTCGTTCTCGATGCCAGTTAGCTCCATCCCCTCCATTCCCCCCAAACCGTCTCCATCTAGGGATCGAGCACCCTCCGATGCAGAGATGAAAGATCTTAGCCGAAAGGATGCCAATGCTACTCAAAGTGTACCCCCAGTCGACACTAGAATGTCGTCTCCTCCACCGGAAAGTCCTCCAGGTGCTGTTGACCAATCGATTACGGCGGCTATCGAATCCGCTACCGACGACCTTCTAAATTTCGATGTGGGGAAGGATCCACAAGAGGAGCGCTCACCCCCTCGTAACCCGTTCAAGTCTACCCCTCGCATCCGACGTACCCTCCAAAGGGACATCGCCATCACCCCCCTCTCCCCTTCGAAGACTACAGAGACGTTTGGTAGCCCAGGTATCAGTCGTACCATCAAACCCTCGAATCCTCGACCATCTCGTACGAAAACAGCGTTCGAATCATCTTCAGAGGATGAGAGCCTACCAAAACTTCCAGCCATCCATGTCAGACGGCCGGTTGGTATTGCGGATAGTGTTGCGTCTTCGCGAGGAAGCAGTGTGCCGAGTTCGAGGGGCGGTTCCCCTGCATCTTCAGTAGGCCAGGAAGGCGGTTCTAAACCACCTAAGCCCAAGTTGAAGACGTATGGCAAGAGGCACTAATGCTCAGATTTCGTTCGACTTATTCCCAGTATTCCACAACATGCTTTCGATCTGCTAGTATAACTCTCACTATTAGATTCACTTCTGTAGTCGAGCTCGAGATGTGCATAACAATGTATTCGTGTGTATTTAATGTACAAGCGGTAATCTATCGGGTACTACTCTGAAAGTGCTCCTAGTGTCCCGGCTCGGAAGTGGTGTCGTTCGAAATGAGCGAGTTAGTATATAGCTTCGAATGTATGGGGTGGTGATAGACGCGGTGGGGAACGTCTTTGGCCAGGCGAGACGGTAGTTGGCTTCGACAGTTAGGGGTGGTGACGGATGTAGTGGTGAGGTTTCGACCAGGTGCGACGGTGGTAGCGAAATGGCAGTGGTGAGGGTGGGGTGAAGGTGAAGGTGAGACAGTGGTGGTGAGGGTGAGACAGCGCCGCCGTGTTATTCCTGAGAGAGTGTTAGCGTAGGCTTATACAGAGAGCACATCGTACGACATACCCTGATGCGTACCATCCATTTTCCATCCCTGACCGCACACGCGCTTGTTCAGCCCTTAAGTTCCAGCATGACTACGTGTGGTAGCGTAGTGAGACACAATCGGTGGGATTTCGTAGTGAGATGCATCGCGGTGAGACGTAGTTGACTCCTTCGTGGTGGTGGTGGTGGGCCGGCGGTGACGCGTTGCCTGGGTGCAGACAAGGGGGTAGACGGGAAGGCCAAGTATTCCACAGCAATCGTAGAATAGCGGGTGTTCGCGGATGCTTCTAGCGTGGGATGAGTTGAATGGCGAGTCTTCGTCACATCGCCACGATATCCTGTAGAGTATCAACGGCGTTAGTAAAGAGACTTCAAGAAGAATAGGATAGACATACCTTTCACTAGCTCCACTCACAAGTAAGCAGGTCACAGACCTGGATAACGAACGAAAGAACCTGTGAAAGACAAAGATCATCAGTCAGAGTTCACAAGGAAATTGGATAGATGAGGAAGATGCGCCGCCCGATCGCGTTCGGGTACATCTTCAGGAGATTCAGACTATCGCGCTCGCCGTCCTCGGTGGTGAACGTTGATTGCTCCAGCCAGTCCACTCCAGTCTGAATGCACCGTCCTGCTCAAAGGCGACGTTGAAAGGCCAACGACTACTTTCAACTCGTTTCAATTCGTCCCAGGTAGTAGAACGGCCTTACGCGAGTTTACTTTTCGTCGTTGGAAGAGAAGGGAGAGGAAAATAAAAGAAAATCGGCGAACCAATACTCACCGAAGACTACATTGTTGGGGTTGTGAAAGAAGCGAGGGTGGCTGTCGACGGTTTGTTGAGGTTGCGTCGTTACCTAAGAAGGTCTCACGCACGGTTGTTGATTACCGTCAATCCCCCAAGTTGAAATCTTATCGCACATCTTATCGGATTCCCACAATTTCACATATGGTAGTGAGTGCACGCAGAGGGTTTGTGCTATACTACGATTGAGCATCAGCGACGTTCGCAGCAAATGTGAGGTCATTCGGCATCTGAACTGGTAAACTAAGGCTAACCAAGATTCAATGCGCCATCCCCGTGCAGATTACGGAGGCCCTACTTTGGGATTAACGCGTGACTACTGGGAAACATGTCGGAATACTTCAGGAGCTATACCTTATACGAGTTAGTGAGATGTGCGTTGATGACATGGATTAGAATAACCGTATCATTCATCGAATTGACCGATTGTCATATTTGAGTAATCTATGCAACCTAAGTAAAAAGACGACGGCGGTTTGAGTGTCATTCGCCCCTACTCGGGCGGGTTCAGCCGTTGATTAGCTATGTGTTTATGATCGTATCATGTATTGAAGTAGCCGTTGTAGCGAACACGATTGGAGTATGCAAATGCGCCATGTGAGGTACTCACACATTCGGCGCAATTTCCGCCGACTACGGGAGTTCGTCCACTATCCTCCCAACGGTTACTCTATCGTTTCTGGCTGTCCGATTGACAGAGGAAAGTCATTAGTTCAACAGTACGATTTTACACGTTGGGTTGACCTATACATAAGGCATACGCCAGTGAGACGGTGGAGTGAATGAGTATATAAGAGTGCGCGGTGCAAGTCGCCAAGCAGTGAGTCACGTACTCCAATACTTCCGACACCCTGAATCATTCGGGAGGGACATTCGGCGAATTCAACTATACTCCCTTCTGTACTACGACAAAGGCACATTCATATCTCAATACTACGAGTTACTATGAACGTGTGGATTCAGACAGAGAACCAATTATTGCGTACGTTGTTTAGTTAACTATAATACCCTGAGCAAGATATACATGAAGATAACTAAGATAGACTGATAATCAACCAGAAGTACAATCGGTAGGCTGATTGTTATCTCCATCCTGCCTACTAGAGATTGCGCGATCCGCCACCCAAGCATTCGGCGGGACAGCTTGCGTTCCGTGACGCCAAGAGGCGTCGCATAGCTCAACTACGTCAGGTAATTTGATCGTAACTTGATTGGGCGTCGTTTCCAGCCGTGCATACTATTGGAAGACTGGAATGCGCCACTCGGAGGACTGGCGCGATGCGAGCAGCTTCCTCACTTACCAACTCGTCGGAACCACGCATATGCCTACTAGTAAGTCACGTCCCTCCACAAAGGATTAAGCTGTATGTTGGCAGGAAAGAGTGACGTATCCTCTATAATATTAGCATACCCGACTATACTTAGTAGGCAATCGATTGAATATTTCCCCGATTGTATTTCTAAGTTTATAAGACGGGCGATACTCGAAAGGCGCCGTATAATAGAATGTAAGTTCTACGATATAACTAACACTTGTACGTAGTGAGTATATGCATATCAGCAAGATGCATCTGCCGACCGTGACTTGGAGAACTTGTTTGCGCCACTCCAGTATTCCGACGAGTGTTGACGCGCCTCGCGTCTTCGGCGGACCGGATGGCCGACCTACCTCGGGTGCATTGATCGTACCTTCTTTCGGCGTCATATCCGACGTAACATGAGAGTACGAAGGTTGGGATGCGCCACACCCCGAACCAACGCGATTTTACTGATTCCTTCTGTTCCAAGTCATCGGGTAACCCCTCAAATGCTCATTTTGGTACTCTACGCCCAAGGCTAACCCTAATCCAGGGTTATCTTTGGGTTCTAGGTGTGTTTTAATCCCCCGCCAATATTGGAATTTCTTTAAACCCTAACCCCACTTACCGACAAGGAGGCGAAGAAGATCAAAGCTGCCATTTTCCAGAAGTTCAACACCCTCGCGTGGATTCCACATGCCCAGGGCGACAGAGTCTGGAAGATGCTCGAGAACAGGCTCGATATCCTCGTAACGAATAACGAGGCATTGACCAAGGCACCGAGGATTCTTTGGTCTCCACATAGACAAGATACGCCGACGCTCAGCGTTACACGAGTCATCCAGCCAAGATTCGAGGAAGAGGAGGAAGAGAGTGACGAGGAAGAACAGGCGAATTCAATTCCAAATGAGAATCACCCAGGACCAGGAGTGCAGGAACGTGAAGAAGAGGAAGAAGAAGTATACGAAGATTTTATTCGCCAGCCAAATCAGCCTCTTCCAGAGTTCGACGACATCGGTGCCAAGGATATGATCCTCCTTGATCATCTTGTACAACCGCCAGATGGACCAGCGGAAAGTGGAACACATGTACCGCAAGAGAAGCCCGCACTCGAGAAGATTCCGGTTTCTAGCCAAGTCGAATGGTACCACGATCATGGGGAGATTCCTGTACTGAGTCAGTATGACCAGGCGGTGGTGGCACATCTTACTGAGCACATTTTCGATGGAGACATTGTTCCGTTCACGGCTTGGGATAGCAGTGAAGGGGAGATAGTAGCAGAAGGTGGTGACGATGAACTCTTTGACGATCTGGGTTCCGAGGATGGGACTATCTTTGACCGAAGTTCCCTGCCACCAGAGGATATGGGTGAAGGCTTCAGCGAAGCGGCGTCGAGTGATGGCGAGCTGGATTTCTATGCTTGAACTTAGTCACGCGCGTATTTATTTCTTTGCAATGTTATATATTTCTTCGTAAACTATATGTACATCGATGTAGTAGTATCGGATCTTCCTCCCTCTCTCGAGTTTCCACCCTCCCGATGTCCCGAACCTTCCCTCGTTACCCAAATATCAAGCCCCCCAACCGTCTCCTCCTTATCGAAGTTCCAGGGTGCAGCGCGGAGATGATCGTACATGAAACGAGTTGGTGAAATGGGGGAACGTGGGTGGGGAAAGGTGTCGTTGGTGAGGGGGTGAAGATGTGCATGCCACCACGTAGACGAAGGACGAGATGGAGAGTCGACTCCTTCCGAATGTTATAGTCGGAGAGGGTGCGGCCATCCTCGAGTTGCTTGCCAGCGAAAATGAGGCGCTGTTGATCGGATGGAATGCCTTCCTCGTCTCGAATCTTGGCCTTGACGTTGTCGATCGTGTAAGAGGACTCGACCTTGGGGGTGATAGTCTTGCCGGTCAGAGTCTTGACGAATATTTGCATGCCACCGCGAAGACGGAGCACGAGATGGAGGATGGACTCTTTCTGGATGTTGTAGTCCGAGAGAGTGACGGCGGCGGCAACTGGAGGGGAGGTCTGGGCGGCCAACCAAAAGCCGTTGTATTCCCAGGAGGGCGAAAGGTTGAGTTGGCGAGGGGAGGTGGATGGAAGGATGAGTCGGCGGGGCAAGGTAGATGGAAGGCCGAGTCGGCGAGGGGAGGTGGATCGTGCGTGAGCCGCTGCTGGCCAGCGAAGGTGGGGTCGTCCTGCTCCTCTTGACGTCCTTGAGTGCTCTGGTGTGTACACGTCGGCGGAGACGCATTCACCCCATGAGGAAACTCCGTGCTAGTGAAAGCGACAGAGTACCATCATATCAACATGGAAATGTTGACATGGGGGCATCACTGTTGGGCGTTGGTTAGTATTGGTGCAATTCTTCAATAAAAGTGTGACGTACCTATGTATCCCGCTATCGAACTTCACGGGAACTCATGCCGTCGAACCAGAACACCTATGAGGGAGAAAACCGTTAGATACTGCATACGGAAACGCGATGGTGAGGAAAGAAAAGAAATTCGCTACACCTCGAGCATTTGGGCGCATCTCGGAGTAGTTCTGGCTTCCACACCCGCCGTCCTCGGTGGTGAACGTTGGGTGATACCGCCTTACTGAACTCGTCGAATAGACCCTCCAACTTTAAGGGCGCGAAAAACGGCCGTTCGACTACTTTCAACGCGATCCAATTCGTCCCGGGTGTGGAACGGCCTTTCTCGCGTCTACTATTCGTCGAAGGAAAAGAAACTCGTGCAAAAAAGTAGGAATATGGGAAGGGAGACTCACCAGGAAAACGTTTGTGGTTTGTGTTGGTTGTGAGGGAGGGAAGAAAGGAATGGGCGATTGAGCCGAAACGTGGTTCCATCATTACCTAAGCGAGTCTCACGGAGGCTTGTTGATTGGGTCTAGGCTTATCGATCTAATCTAATCTATTTTCCACAGTGCCTCATAAGGCAACGCCAGACTTGTCTTCCATCCTTCGGGAGAACCGGCAGTCGCGAGATTGGGCGCACGAGGTACGGAAGATACAGTGGAACTATCAGAACTACTCTACAATATAATATAGCCTACATTGTTCTTCGTTATAGCATTTGGCTGTAGGTACCGAGATGAAATGTGCACGAAGACCTCCTGGAGGCATGTAAGGGAATGAATAGCTTGATAAGCTAGTATTTAATCACGTACTATGAGATAGACTACATCCTACACGCTTCTGTGTACTAGGACATTACGAGTTCTTATGAATAGACCGGGCGGATCTGCCAACCGCGTTGGAATTGGGATAGCGCCACTAGGTATTCATCACATTCTAAGCGTTTCCGTCGGATTGGACGGCTCAGTTACACCGAACGTATCCTCATTCGGCGTCAGGTGCGATGCAACTTGGCCTCGTAAAGTTGTGATGCGCCACAACTTGACCCCACGCAATCTCGTTCATCTCTTCGCTATAGGTCGTTCAGTAAGCTCTCACATGTTCGTTTAGCATACGTCCACAGGTAATTGTGATTCAAAATGTACACTGCAGCCGTATTTGGTCAAACATTGATCGAACGGTGTAACTCAGTGTTTTCACGATAGAATGGCAATTGATTCAGCATCCTTCTTCGTGAGCGTACAGGTTATGACTTGGAATGGCTTACGCACTATAACATTACTTGTATAGTATAGTGTATGCTAAGACATAATCGGTATATACGTAGATGGGCAGGATGCACCTGCCAACCGTCACTGGAGGACTAGGTTGCGCCACTCCAATATTCCATCGGTGTTTCACGCGTCTGGCATTTCCGTCGGATCGGATCGCCGACCTACCTCGGGTACAATGATCGTACCTTCTTTCGGCGTGTCATCCGACGTAACATGGGACTCGGAAGGTTGGGATGCGCCACATCGCGAACTCATGCGATTTCACTCAATCCTTCTGTTCTAACTCGTTCGGTAACCTCTCGAATGCTCATTTCGGTACTTTACGCCCAAGGCTAACCCTAATCCAGGGTTATCTTTGGGTTCTAGGTGTGTTTCGAGCCCCCGCCAATATTCTATTTTTCTTTAAACCCTTGAGCGATCGTAGTGGTAGTACCTGAAGATGTCGATGTTTCGATATCACTTTACATATACCGATAGCGAGCGATTCCTTATCGATCTTGAGATCACGCATCGCTTTCGGTCTTATTCGCCGAAACATCCGCCACATTGGCTCTAGTAGGTCGCGGAAGTTTCTACATGGACTCTGGTGTCCGTGACCTTTGAGGTTGTAGGTTGCGGCCGTGGTACGTTCAACAGGCCATCGTATTCGTTTCTACATAGTACATCGGGTTATGCGTACATACGTGGAAAAAACGGGTCATGGCCATGATTTTTCGTGGAAAATAGGGCCCTTACCTACCTATATACCCTGTCAGACTCAGCTTTAAGTACTATAGTATATATAACGACGAAATATCTGGCCAGAGTTCTTCATCACCCTCTGGATATTTCAGAGATCCGTCTAACTACAACACACTCACCTCTATAAAGCTCAAAAAGCTCGCTTCGCTCGCTTTTTTCGCCTCGCCGCGTAATGCTAGAACGGCTCCATGTGGGTTGTATCCCAGTTTATGGCCAAAGTCATCATGCAGCGATTGAATGAAGAGGTGTTTCAGCCAAACTACTTGAAGGCGAGAGTGGGCAAGCTCTGTCTTAATATGGAAAGCAGCAGACCGTCTTGGGTTGAGGAGAAACTCGCTGAATGAGGCGTGGATGAATCGAATGGGGACGTCTTCTGCCTTCTCTTCTGAAGGAATTTCCAAGATTGAATGCAGGTCAACCAGATGTAGTTGAACGGATCCTGCTGGTAGGAAGAATTCGCGTTCCAAGTATGTGGGGGATACGGGCTTGCAGGTGTCGAAGAGGTTTACTGACGAGATATCGGCGAAGCACATCACTCTGAATATATTGGTCACGACGGGTAGCGATTTGGGGGTGACCAATTTCAAAATGAGGATGTATAGCGCGTCAAGATCAGCAAAAGGGGAATCGCTGGTACCACCACGTTGGGAATTCATGATCGCCTCCAATGCTTCTCTTGGGTCTTGACGAGGGCGCTCCAAATATTTGACCGCAGTCGCAGCGTAGATGAAATGACCAGACGACTTCTCAATCAGACGATCGATAGTACCATCTGGTGGCCAACAGGGTCCCAGATATGGGTTGTCGTGTCGTATCTCGCTGAATCGACAGTCTAGAAATAGCCGGATATCGGCGTCTGGATTGAGGGAATCATTAAGAATGATGGTTCGGGTGAGGGTAGATAGAGAAGCGTGCCCAAAGCTTGTCCTGATCTGCCGCTCAGGTCTACTCGCGAGGAGGAACCGTAACGGACAATCTTTCTGACCGGCGTAGAACGCGATAGTCTCAAGAATTTCTCGTTGTTGGACCTCGGCATCTCGATCTTTAAGATCAAGGCAGCACTCGTCTAGACCGTCGATAACGACGACATAGGAAGAGCTAGGGTGAACTGACGCAGCAGCCAACGGGCCCATGATGAGTTCCGAGAATAGACTTTTCATGCTTCTCTTGAAGAGGCCTGCATCGCGTCGTACGGCTCCTTCAATGAACGGACGAGTCGAAGGGATGGATAATGAGATTTCGTATGCGAGGGTGGCAACAAATCGACTGCTCTCATTCCGTCCTGGAGCAGTTCTTGAAAAGAAGAATGTGGCTGCGAGGATCCCCAGCTCTTTCCAGCTCTCTGCCGACGACTGGGATATGGCAGATTTCCCAGCTCCAGCAGCACCTCGTAGCCAGATAATTGGATTCAAAGAGCCGTCTAGCTTCCGAGCCCAACGATCGATGGATCCCAATACTGCTGTTCGAGTGTCTGGGTGGCATTTTGGTGGGTCGAACCGTTCCTCCGAGTCGAAAAGAGCACCAACGGCAGCGTGCATCATCAGGATGTCCATGGCATCTACGGAAATCGTTAGACCCAGAAGGTTCAGTAATGTCACGACAGACTTGCCTTTGAGGGTGGCCGAATGCTGATGCTGGTGAATGACCTGGTTCACGTTGGTGTCTCGTGAACTGTGTATTGCAGAATTCTGCAGAGCGAGACTGGTTCCTGCAGGTGCGTCGGTCATATTTCGTGCAGCCTGCATGAGGGAGGGTCCGAATTTCCGCGTTCAACGACAAAAGGGCACTCGATGTTGACGACCCAGGTTATAACGTCCATCACGGGATCTAATGTCATCCTGGGGCGGTGACTACACCATCATCGCCTCGCCACACGTTCCTCTGCAGGCACATTGCACGTAGCCGACCTCCGAACAGCCACTTGATCTAAGGACGTTCGAGACCCTCACGGTTATGCACAATATTGTACGCGTTCGCTAACTTCTGCGCTCTCATTGAACTTCGCGTTCTTATCGTGTCGTATTCAATCAAAATGTATTGCAGTCATGTACAGGTGTGGAGGTAAGGTACGTGAATCGCCAGCGAGAGAAGCCACCGCGAAAGCCATCCTAGATGGAACGCGCGTTAGCATCTACGTGAGCAACCCATCAAGGAGACGACGTACGGATAGCGTCCAGCGAGAGCCCGCCCAATCTCCCAAAGACCACACCGAACGACGCGTTTTGAGCTGGGCCCTCAAAGTTGTTGGTATTCCTACGTTCCATCCGCTCGCAAGAGGCCTAGAGTTAGTCGGTGATATTCAGAATGTTAGAGAGCCACGGCAGGGATTGATTCCGCTGGGGGTCGAGAGGGCAAATTAGTCTCATTTTGCCTTGACATAATTGGAACATACCCGTTCTCGTCTCGATGTGTAGAGCATATCATCGGGAAGGCACCGCTACCGGCCGATAGACGGCTCTGGGAGCAACGAGGTTGTGTAGCTAGGCGCTTAGCCTGTCCTTGAGTGCTTCAGAAAATTTGGGATGAGCATCCGTCTTCACGAGCCAGGACGCGAGACGAGTTGACGGCGGTGGTGGTGGGAAAGTAGGATATGACTGTGGTTGACATTAGCCCGCCAAACGCGAAGATGATAAGAAAAAGACAACATACCCTTGTTCTTTCTTGCACCATGATGACCGCATTCACCAGTAGCAGGTAGCGTCTACTCTTGGTGAACGTCACGGTTGAGCCTCAGAGTTCGGAGGAGAGGCGCAAGCACCCATGGTCGAGAGCTTTAGCGTCGAGAAGAGTGATTTGGTGTCTTGTTTCCGAGTGGTTTTGCAGCGGCGGATACACAGTTGATATTTGAGAAGCTTGGGAGTGCAAGCGAGGAACGCGTCACCTAAAGCTAACAGATCCTCGTTATAGCGGTGAACAGGGCGTGAGAACGTCACACCCCATCTATTGATGGAACGAGTCGGTGTGGGCTATCGAGAAAGGGTGTAAATGTTGCTGATGGGGTGGTGGTGGTGTGAAGAAGATGATGGCGACGAGTGGAGAGTGAAGAAAAATCGGGAACTGTAATCGCGAGATCCATGACGAAGTTAAGCACCGTTGAGATGGTTTTGTATGAATTATTCAGGACGGGATTTCCGGCGACGCTGGGCTGCGAGGAGACGAAGGACGGGAATGGTCGGAATCCGCTTCACCTGTCGTCTCATATAGGCTGATGTTGAAAACACGTTCAACACCTACTGAAACAGTGTCACGGACCCCTAACATTGAGGATAGGAGAAACAGCGATGCTGCTGGATGAAGAGGCGGCGCCTGGTGATGGAAGCGGAGGTGGCGGCGCCAGAAATGGCTAAACTCGGCATCTCCAGCCTTAGGCCTTCAAAAACGCATAGCGTTTACGTCGAACCAAGGAGTGCTGATGCAGATGGTCCAAGCGTGAGAAATATTAATCTCCGGCTTCCGACGCTTGACACCATGCGATGTCCTCGAGGAGCTATCCACTAAACGGTTCCTTCTTCTTGACTTCACTCTCAATGATAAAAATGCCCCGAACTCTCGCAACTTGGATGTCGATACCGTCAACTGGCCTGAGGAGATGTAGCCTGAGGAGATGTAGCCCTCTAGTTGGCTGATTCGAATTGGCATTGGCCGTTCTTGCGCCATTGTCCAAGATGAGATGAAGATGCGCCCCACCCACTCAAACTCGATAGCAGGCAATTCTAGGCTCAATTAAAATGTACGAGGTTACCTCAGGCGCAATAGTAACGAGCACACTGTCCGAACCTGCTCCTGGACCCGGCATCCGGTCCGATACATCTCCTTGTCTTGCTCACGCGCTGATATCGTTATCTCGAGGACAGTACTATAAAGTCCATGCCACAACAACCACCAAATCATGTCCTTCGCACCATCTCGAGCTCTCGAATACGATCCTTTGTCCTGGTTCTACATGATACTCGTCCTTCAACGCTTCCTCCCGGTGATGGCGTGAAAATCGCCAGTCAACCCCCTCGTAATCGACAAATCCTACACCTATACGTTCATCTGACTGTTTCCTAAAGCAGGGAAGGTGTAACGTGGGATCTCCTATCTGCCAGCTAGGCTCAAGAGAAAGACCCACCTGAACTCGACACATCGTCATCCTCTTTTGCTCTGTCACATGTGCACGCCGCTGGAAACCACACATGGATCAGAGCCATTTTTGGAGGGCGTAGGCGTTTTGGCGGGTTTTGGCGGAGGCGGTAGGTATCACGTTACTACATTCACTTTGTTTGGGACCTACTTACCCGTTCCGACAGAACTATTTCCGAGTATCATTCACTCAAGGTCAGATAACATTGACTCGTTGCTACGCCGTCTTACTCACATATCTACCACAGCACCTCCGTAACAGTAACGAAGCACCGCCGAAGCTGCGGTGCTGTGTAGCAGACGTCTGGAAATGGGAGGAATGGTGGACCCATCACCGCCGCGTCAAGATATCAACATTGATTATCCCCAACAGGCATGAGAACGATGACAGGTCTTGAATTGACAACCCGCCGAACTTCTCTTCCTCCAACTCCCACCTCCCACGTCTTCGTCACCACCACCATGAAAAAAGTTCACTTCGCAGCTGTGAGCGCGACATATATCCCCCCTTCAGTCCAATCCTCGCCAGCAATGTCCCTCGCCTCCATCTCGGATTCGCCAGCGTTGGTCTACCCACGCTTACTCAATGAAATAGGCACGAGCCCTGTGCCCAGTCCACCCTACCAGGAGATGCATATTCACTTCCTCCTCGCATTCTCCCCTTTTGGCGCCCCAGCCCTTCAATATAACATCGGTATCGAGCCCTTTTCATCTCTGGAAAACCAGATCACATCCGACACGTTCAATGAACCAGCGACCGAGCCCCGTCTCAACCGACTCACGATCGTCAATTCTCATTTCCCGCGACCGATCATCGTCACGCCTTCCTCTCATCGAACGGGATATATCACGGTGGCCGACGTCTTCTCTGCACTCTGGGACCACCTACGAACATGTATCCTCCCAGAAGACTACAAGGGTCTACCGTCCATGGACGTGGTCAAGCAGGTCGATCGAGCTTACTACAAGCGATGTCGGGATGGCGGAGACCGTGAGGGTTATGAGCGGGCGCAGGGTATTCGAACGGTGGACTTGTTGATGGGCAAAAATCGTTTCCTGGGGCTATCGGGAACTTTCCATGGTTCGGACGTATGGGAGCTCAATGTCTCATAATCCGTATCTACTCGGTACGTTCATCCATCCCGCAAAAATTTCGAGACACGTACTAACTCAATTTGAAGTGCACTGATCCTATATGATCCCACGTCATGGCCACGTTCCAAAAGTTGTATACTTATTCCTCGTCAATTATGCTTAATCGCCGACGGTACCGACGCCGTCGCTTATTCTTCACTTATAGATTAGATCAACTTTCTTGGTCGCCTCGCATATGAACTCTTAATTGTACCGATAACACAAAGAAAAAACAAAAATGTATGTACTAGTATAAAAAGCAGCAAATATGATATACCCTTGCCACGTACCATTTCTCGACAGAAGGTTGATGTCATTGTTTTCGTCCCCGCCTCAACTTCGGCTTTCAAATCTTCGGGACAAAGTTACCATCTGCGTACCGCCATCATTCATTCCAGAAGACATGGAGCGAGTGGCTTTGATGCGACCAAAGCTGGACATTGAGCCGTTTAATTAACACCGTGAACGTGATAATGAGACGGTACACGTGGGATTTTCGACCGTCCTCTAGATAAACGTAGTAGTTGCCACCTACCCCTTTGCGATACGCACATGCCTCGATAATACTGTAGATGTAGCTAAGTGATTTGCGACCACCCCTGTGATCATGATCTTTCCAATCTCGAGCCTCGGCCGATGCGAGGCGATGCTATGGATCTTCTCACAAACACAGCTTCTGCGTCAAAAGTGGACGGAATGCTCTGAAGCCCAAATATGCAGACGCGTCATCCAGAGTCTGATACGACTGCACTTTCCGCCAGCGTCGGCGTCAATACACGTTCCTTGTCCTGCTCATCGCCTAGCTCGTTCAAGGAGACCAGAATCGGCCTCAGGGTTCCGATCCAGCCAGTGCAGAGAAACGCAGGCGCTGTTCCGTATGCTGCTTCCGTGTCTATGATTTGCACGGAGGTGGATAGAAGCAGGCAATAGAAGAGACGGTGAGGTACAAAAACGGTTTCCGCATTCCGATATCTGGCTGGAAGTCTCGATGTCAGTTCCGATCCAGAGTAACGACCCCTGCCATGGTAGCTTTCGATGACCCCTTGAAGCAATATCATTTACAGCTATACCTTCGTCGTTTCCCAAAGTATATCACCTGTGGAAAACCAGCGGGACGCGGGGAAATCTAACCAATTGGGAACGTGGACCAAAGTTCTTCACTGCGCCACTGTTACCCCAAATGGTATTGGGCCGAATCTCGTGTCTCGGCGAAAGGGATTGAGGCGATACTTCTAGTCATGCTTCGTATGCCGGATTTGTACCTAGTTTTCGTGAAGGTCAACTATTTAATCAGTGCCATGTTAGATATCTCGACATACGTTTCCACCTCCCATCCTCTCTACAATGCCCGGACACCATAAGTATGTCCGCTTCGCTCCAATGGTCGACGTTCACACCATGACACCGCCGCCTCTAACACACGCATCCTGGTCTCCCGCGTCATCGGGTGGTTTATTGACGCCTCCTTCAGCGGCTACGGGACTCCCTGGTCCTTCGCCTTACTACGTCAACCCCTATCCACAGAAGATGCCCCACGCGTCTCCCTCACAGCTCTCCAACCATTACTCACCTTCGAGTGCTCGTGTTCACCCGTTACTGAAAGGATCGCCTTCTCCTCTCTTGAGAGTCGACTTGCGCGACTCGCCCTCGCATATATCATCATATGCACATAAGATGTCTTCACGGTCGCTCAGTGAGCCTGCAACTGAGCCTGCGACATCGAGGATGACTATTGTCTGTCCTCACCTGCCCTGGACAGTCACAGTACGAGCGAACAAACACTCCTACGTGACTGTGGGCGACGTTTTTGACGAGTTATATCACTCGTTGCGCAAGAACTGCTCCTCATCGGAGTACTATTCTCTTCCGTCTGAGAAGGACAGACGCCGGGCTACTGTCGCCTACGAGGAACGCTACAGGCGTATCCGCAGCACCAGGGAGTACGAGGACGAGAAGCGTAGGGGTCTTCGTCGAGTTGACTTGCTCATGGGTCACGTCATGTTCAAGGGTCTTCACCCTTCATCCCAAGACCGGGACACTTGGGTTCTCACTGTGGAGTGAGCATAACGATGCAGTATGTTCCTTCGTTCACATCTTACCTGGTTTGGTGGAAATCTTTATTTCTATTTATCACTTACCACGAGCACTTCGTGTCATACCCGCATCGCAGCCAGATGTATTACCAGCCCATTCCTTTGCCTTTACGACTTATGATATCCTCCAGGATTAGTCTATACGAATAGTTACCCTTATGATAGTCTTACTTAGCCCTCGATTGGTCCTTGATAGTTTCGACGTTCTCGACCGTTTAATGCCATAATATTGCGAAATTACATCACCGAAATTGCATTCTTAAGCATTTCGAATTTCGAATGAAAGGGCGTGGACATCGCTCACAAATCGTGCCGACACTCACGCAAATGAATCATTCCTCGGATTGATAGAGGAGGTAAACAAGACGTCATAGATAAAGTCCACACCACACCTTTTCAATCTGTCTCGAATGGGCAAGTCATTACCGACTAACAGGATAGCTCTTGATTTGTGGCTGCTTGTTCGAGTTCATAACGAGAGGTTGTACCATGACTTCCCACACGGAAGTATTTCTTGGATCTCGTGTACAAACTGCGTAGGTCGCAGAGCTGGAGAATCGGCGCGAAGTTTGTCTCTGACCACTGATCAAATTTCCTCCAATCAAGACCTTCATACTCAAGCGTATATTGCGACAATCTCAGAAAAAGGGATTCCGGGTGATTTCTAACGGTAGAATTCGATATCTTCATCCCAAGTGTAGTGAATACGACACAGTCCTCGGGTGCGATTTCCCTCCGAATCCCGTTCTCGAATAGGTCATCAAGGGCCAACCGAACTGCTTGAACCCCGAAACGTGCCCTTCATTAGCGCCATAATCCACCTGGATCCAGGGCGTCTAAGGGTTTCCAACTGCCTGCGGCTGTGGAGATTCCTTGCGGAGTGACCCTAGAAATGGTCTCCATGGAGGTGGCATTCCGTCCTACACGGGTGTTCGGCTGCAGCGGTCATGAACTCAAGTCATGAAAGCTTGAACATTGGTGTAGACTCGACGGAATCGTCCAGTTCGACCACCTTGCTACGAAGTTCGAAGCTTGGCGATTACGATGGACCTGTGCCCTTTGTTTGTCCGCTGTTGAACATCCAAGATGATGTGATGTCGATGAAACGTCCCATGGGGCAAGGCGACGCAAACGGACCTTAGCTAAGCACATATTTAATACAACACACCTTCCATGAACACGTACGGATCCGTCGTCGGCGAAGCAGGCTTCGCAGAGTATTGTCCTTTTCTGCATGAGTCCCACCAGGAAGATACCAACAAGAGAGGCCGAATGGATTGGTACACCGAAGAGAAAACCCCTGAAGAAAGCCCTACTCGTTGGCATCCAGTACGAGAACGAGGAAGGTGAAGATGCTGAAGTGAACGCTCTCAACGGGCCTCACATTGATGTAGCTGCAATGAGGGAACTCCTCATTGGTACGTTATCTCCTACGACTCCCCTCCTGGATCTGTAAGCTCATATTGCCCTGAAATCTACAGAAAACTATGGATATCCAGCCGAGAACATCGTCGTTCTTGTTGATACAGATCAACCCGGTCAACTGCAGCCTACGAGAAGGAACATGGTGGGTGGGTTGCCATCCAAAGAAAGGCTTGATTTAACCTTAGAATTTTAGTTGAGAGCTATCAAGGAACTCGTTCAAGATGCTCAACCTGGTGATCGTTACTTTTTCCACTGTAAGTCGGTTCTGTGATTCGGTTCTGCCCGCGGTCTCATTTTACTCTCAATAGATGCAGGCCATACGGTTCAAGTCCCCAACAAGAATAACAGCGAAGAGGATGGCTTGGACGAATGTACGTTCTATGCCTTTCCAGTCACAACTTGCTCATCATTCTCTTAGGTATCGTACCGAGTGACGGAGAACTGCATCTCATCAAGGACAACGTACGCATCGGACTCTGTGTTGTTATCGTCTTGTCTGACTCTGCCCACTACAAAGGAGCTGCGAAAATGCCTTGTTGACCCTCTTCCTGTTGGTTGCAACCTAGTGGTAAGCCGCCTCACCATCCTAGTGACGTCCCTACTCATACCGGTTTAGGCTGTATTCGACTCCTGCCATTCGGCCTCGCTGCTAGGTACAGCCATCTCCCACACTATATCGTGTATATGCTGACCTCGTTGCTCCCCAGATCTGGAACACTTTCGCTGCAATCGTGTCTACGTGCCTTGGATCTCGAAAGGAAAGCGTCGGTCGGATACCAAATGGAACAACATATGTCAGTGCTCCTTACCATGTGGCGGCATCCCCCTTGTTCTCAATACGTATTCCCAGTTCGTCGCAGGGCAGCTTGGCCTAACCTCCCTCACAACCAGACAGCGCTCGATGGAAGCCTAGGTAAGGAGTCCACCTGTATACATATATCCCATGACTAAACCAGCGTAGTAGCTAGTCGACACATATACCAAGCCAGTCGCACCCATGACAACATAGTCAAGTCACGGCAAACTTCCATCGACCAGCTGTTGGTCAAAGCCGACAATGCCAAGAGGATCAGCATCGAAACCACGTTGAAGAACATCAAGTCAGACGAAGAACCGTGGTACGGCACTGATGACTCTCCAATCACCCGAACGCTGTCACCTGAGGCTTTGTGGCCGTGTACCGGATGGTGTCCACCTACCAGTCCACGAAGTGCCAATGTCGTAAGTCCTCGATTAGGGAATGGTGTATTTCCGTTAACGGGGTCCTTCAGATAGCGCTCGCTGCCTCCAAGGACTACCAGCTTTCATGGGAAGACCGAGATGGAGGATCGATGACGAAGGTATGCGACCCACCTCCGTGATGCTTTTGATAGTCCATTCTAAATCTCCAAACTAGGCACTTCTAAAAGCCCTTGGTTAGTGTCTCAATTTATCAAAGTGGCACCGCCCACTAGACGCTGACGCTGTTCGCTGTAGAACGTGATCCCCATCCGACCATGACGGATCTCATGAAGAGCATCAGGTTCGCATTGTTTTCGCGTGCATCTTTCTTGGAAGCTGATGTGCGACTCAGCCATGAACTGCATAAGTTCTATCTTGTACTGCATCCCGCTTCACGCGAATACCGGAGGAAAGTTCGACGTGTCAACAAAAAACGTGCCGCGAGAGGACTACCACCTAGAGTGCTCGATTCGCCTCCAGAGATGGATAACTTCCAAGACCCAGAGGTATTTGGCCTTTTTTGCATACGTTGACTTTTGTTAATCATGGCTCTTTCTAGTTATCAAGCCCCGTTCCTCTAGTAAGCCTTCTCTTTGGAACGGTTCTTCAATTAATGCTTATCTTGCTTTTAGCCACCCGACACGAGGTGGGACCCTTAAATCTAACCAGATTGAGAACTTGCGTGTTCGGTTATAATATACACCATATAATGACGATTCATATGTATTATACCTGCATAATGCACATCTATTTCCCGGATACGACACTGGAAGTTGACCTGGCGGGAGCGGTGCAGAGCGCTTTTTCGAAGGCGGCTCTTTACCTCATGGGGCAGTGCATGGTGCTGTCCTGGCGTCAGCCACAGAAAGCGTATATCAGAGCACAATCTGTCAAGTCTCGCCCTCGTTCTCTTCACCCACCTCGACGTCAGGAACACCATAAGCAACACTGTCAACGATGGCTTCTGGTACTGAGGTCACTGCGAAGCCCGTCAGCAAGAAAACCATCCAAGCCTTTCAACGGGTTGTTAGAAAAGCTATGATCATTTCGAAACTGGTGAGAAGAGCTCCATTCAAATAGAAGCGGTGCCTCAACTTTTCCACCACTGAAGCTTCGTTCACCGACCACTGCGAAATCTTACACAAAGAAGGCCCTCGTAATTGGGATCCAATACCTCCATCGACGCCAGGAATCAGGATTACCGGGCTCTTTCAATGATGCCACCGCGTTTGCTAGCTTACTCGAATGTAAGGCTTTCTTCATAGGCTTGTCGGCATAACGCGTTTACAAATACTATATCATAGCTAAATATCAATACGAAACTGTCCTTATGACTGACCACATCCAACCGGGTGCTCAAGATCCTCTACTTCGACCAACTCGAGAGAATGTGGTACGAGGTTATTGACATCTAAAATATCGACACCTAATGTCTATTTTCAGTTAAAACAAATAGACTTGTTAATGCGTGGAGCCAAAGAGGGCGATCATCGAGTCTTCTACTGTACGCGTTTCTCACTGGTCCTTACTTCAACAAAAGCTCAATTGGGGCAGTCGCTGGACACTGCGGTCAGAAGGACATAGAGCCATCGGAAGATGGAACCATAGACGATTCAGAGGAAGACAATAAAAACGAATGTACGTTTATCCTGATCTCTACACGAAAAATATCTCGTATATTGACAATCAACCCAAGTCCTCGTTTGTTCAGACCAAGAGAGAGAGAAAGCAGAGATTCTGGATGATGTGAGTTGATATACATCTGAACTGTGTTCGAGATTCTCAGAACACTCAGGAATTGAAATTGCGGCTCGTCGAACCTGCTAAGCAAACCCGAAGCCGACTAGTCGTGAGTCACTTCCTAACACCGCGATACCCCCTCATTGCCTGCACTCAATATAGGCCATTCTGGATGCTTGCCACTCTGGTACTCTTCTTGGTAAGTTTAAGAAACGTGGTCCACTTTTAACACGCTCAGTGTTTCTAAGATCTACCACATCACCGCTGCAACAGGGTAGGAAAGGGGTGGGCCCTCTGTACGCTTTTCCTTGTTCCACCTTAGGATAGAATCTAATGTTTGCCATAGTCAGACGCGGTACTCGTAAAGGTAGGCCTTGTTGGAAAAAATATTGACTTCTTACTCAGAGGCATGTCTAGGTGTTGAGTTACTCCCCGACAGGCTCATCAGCGAGGACGGCTTTTTGATGACGGCTTTCGAGGATTGGACCCGTTTCTGGAGGGCTAAGGTACGCGATGGTAGGAAACCCCGGTTCCGCTGCCATGGCTTCTGTCCGAGAATCAGAAAACGCCACCAGCGCATAGTGAGTAGAGTATGGCCTGAGTTCGTGCACCGATACTGACAAAAGCGCCAAGTTTTGTCTTTCGGCTTGTAAAGATGGTCAAGAAGCCATCGATAACGTCGTCGACGGTTCGACTATGACTAAGGTGAGCCGTATCATCGTTGTTCATTCAACATTGGCTAATAAATTATAGGCATTGATTGAGATCCTAAGTACTTCCTGCGACGACTCAGAGAGGTTGACTACGGATTCAAAAACCTGTTCCATACCCCGTCCAACTAAACTTCGAATCAAAGACGTTATGAAGTGCCTTCAGAAGAGGTTTCCTCGAGAAACAGCACCCCAAGTAAGTCCTGGGTACCCAGTCGACTTGCAATTTTCATTAACGACTCGCGTAGCTTTCAACAGATTTTCCAGCGGTAAATGGCAGAGTCACTTTGAGAAGGCGTGAAACTGATTAAGTTTTTGCTTAGCGTATGAACTCGTTCTTCATCCTCTGAAGCACTTTCCAGCAAATTTCGCATTCTCTCCTAACACTCGGATATCGTTCTAAGTGTTACCAGAAGAGTTGGTTCTGCCTCGGGCCAGCGCGACACCTGTTTCCTCGAGCATCGAAAGCAAACAGGATCCTCCTATCAGTCTATCCTAGTTCAAGTTTCGGGATCAGGGATAGCAGCATCAGATTCGTATTATATATGATATGAGTGTATGATAATGTTTCTCAAATGCCAGAGGTCCATAGCGATCAATCCTGTGTTTCCATGCCCCTGCAATATGACGCAGTATCCTTTATACCAAGTGTATTTCATATTGACTCCCAGTGATGGATGAATTTGTGTGACCAAACTCGACCTTGAATTTTCTTAGTCTTGAAATGGACATCACCATGTCGAAGTAGAAGGCAGAAAATGATGGCTTGTTCAACGCATATAACATATCGATACGACGTGAGGTAAGACAGATGTGGTGGTGGGCGGTAACATGTTCCGGCTCGACAGCATAAGGTATGAAAATTACTACAAGAGTATGCCCAAATCCCACTACATGCCGCGCCGACGAAGTCCAGAATGGCAGTAGTAGTTTTATGACTTGTGATGAGCAGCCTTGATCGCAGCAACCTTGGCCTTTTTCTCCGCAACGCGCTTGGAAATGAGAGCATCGTACTCGGCCTTCTGTTCCTTCTGGCGCTCAACGCGGCGACGCTTGAGAGAGCGAAGGTGACGGCGGCGTTGGAGACGGACGGGGGTGACAAGACGTTGAATCTTGGGTCTACGGGTTTAGGAACTTAGGGCGAAGGCAAGACAACATCGAATAGTAATGTAACATACGCTTTGGTGTATGGCTTGGCCTCGGGGTTCTTCTGGCTCTTAACCTCCCTCCTGACAACGTATTTCCTAACATCGTCCTCCTTGCTCAAGTTGAAGAATCTCCTGATCTTGGTAGCCCTCTTGGGGCCGAGACGTTTGGGGAGAACGGAGTCGGTGAGGCCTGGGATCTCAGCATCACCCTGCTTGACGATGACGAGAGAGAGGACAGCGATATCGGGGCCGACAATGCAGCCACGGACGGACTTGCGCTTGCGTTCACCAGTTCGGCGGATGCGGTAGCATGAGTGACCATCGGCGAGGAGGAGTCGGACACGGTAGGGGACGAGAACACCTTGCTTCATGGGGAAGCCTTGCTTGTCGTTTCCACCGGTGATACGGAAAACGTAGCCCTTCCATTCGTCACCGACTGAGTCGCCTGGAACTTCTTGCGCGATTTTTTTGTCGTAGAAAATGCGGCTGAGTTCGACATGATCAACATAAATCCACATCGTCGACCTTGCCCCACTCACAAGCGTTTCTCGTCGTCGAGATCGAGGAGTTTTTGATGCCCCGTTGCGGGGTCTGGAAGACGATAAAACGATGGTCAGCAACTAGCCATGTCATCGAGCTGGAGGAGAACGAACTAGCGATGTTGAGCTTCATGATGTAGAGAAAGGGCGAGTCAGCGACAGTTGCTCGTCGTCGATGGTGGTGTCGTCGAGCAAGGACTGAGCAACCTCTTGCGATGGGTGTCTGGCTGGGGAGGGGAGGACTGGACGCAAGCCCAAACAGTGAAACACGTGAGTAAACTTTAGAGTTCAGAACTATACAGTCCCATCAACAGCCTCTCGGTAGATGCCGACAGCACAAATCTGGCATGTTTACGCCAGTTTTGCTTTTCGTTTCATCGCCGTGGTTGTTGCCCACATCCTCAAGACCCTTTTTGACGTCCACCCCCACCAAAAACTAATCAGCCATGGGTCGTATGCACGCTCCCGGAAAGGGCATATGTACGTCTGACCTCAACCATTGATCTATAAACAGAGATTGACCGTATCATTTTCTGTGTATAGCGTCCTCTGCCCTCCCTTACCGCCGCGCTCCCCCTGCATGGCTCAAGACTTCACCTGAGGAGGTTGTGGAGAAGATTATCAAGCACGCCCGTAAGGGTCTGACACCCTCCCAGATCGGTGTCACCCTCCGTGACTCCGATGGTATTCCTCAAGTTCGTTTCGTCACTGGTAACAAGATCCTCCGTATCCTCAAGTCAAACGGTACTCTTTCCCCCTTTCCTTGACCGATCATTTTCTCATACACTTTCTCTCCGCTTTTCCCTCCTCCCTTGCTTCCTTTGGTCGCACTATCGCGTTTGTGCATATGCCTTTTGTTTGGGGATAGGTCTTGGCCCAACCATCCCTGAGGACCTCTGGCACCTCATCAAAAAGGCGGTCGCCGTTCGCAAGCATCTTGAGGTCAACAGGAAAGACAAGGACTCTAAGTTCCGTCTTATCTTGATTGAGTCCAGGATTCATCGTCTTGCTCGCTACTACAAGACCAAGCAGCAGATCCCTCCTACCTTCAAGTACGATGCTGCTACTGCTTCTACTCTTGTTGCTTAAAGACCAACATCGTGGTCTGGTGGGAGTCTTCTTGTCATATGATTATGATGTATGTTCTGTAAATTGCCAATGCCAATGACCATACGATATCAATTCTTGGGCGTGACGCCGCTATGTGCGATGGATGATCGGAAGGCCAGAGTAAGCCCCAACTTCGCGAAGATCCCTTTTCTCTTAAGACTGTGAAGGTTATCCGACTGGGGAGGTACGCTCTCCCTTTTCTACTTAACGTGGTACTGTTCGTTGACTTGGCGCCTTTATTTCTGCCACCAATCACAAGACCATTACTCATGTACCACTCCGGATAGCAGGAAGGAAATCACGCTCGAAGATATTTCCCTACTGCGTTGGAATGTCTATAACACCCTTTCTATCCATATCGCCGTTCTTCCACTAACTCATCGCAGCCCGTGGACCTCGACATCTACGGCCTGCATATTTCTGAGGTTGCGTCGCCACATCCAACTCCGAGAGGTTTGTTCATGAATGCTGGAGCCTCGCACATCCTTGACATCAGCGCACTGGCAGATCCATGACCTCCACTCGACCACCCCGATGAAAGCTTGCTTATTTTTGCGGTCTTCGTTCAAACGGACATCGCACCTTTGAACGCCGAACATCACGCCGTCAGAACCGAGTCCTATATAAGGCCGTGCTAGGTGTGTTGACCTGCAAAACCTCATATTCCTTTGACTCAACTCCACCATGCCTTACGTAGGAAAGTGCCTCTGCGGACAGTGTACTGTAACCATCGCTTCTTCGCATGAGAATCAGGTAAAGCCGCCGACTTAAATCTCTCCGTTCTGTGACCTCATTCATCTTTTAGGTTCTCTGCCACTGCAACGACTGCAAGAAAACCAGTGGTAGTGCCTTCACCACCAACATCCTCGCCGCCAAGAAGGATGTAAAAATCGAGGGTCCCACTGGATACTTCGAGGCTAAGGGCGATAGTGGAAACATGGGTGGGTCACTTTTCATCGAGTCTAGGCTGATGGCGCTAATTACGTCTATCTTTGCCTGCATCAGTCGGCCGTGTCTTCTGCTCCAACTGTGGTTGCGCCTTCTCGCACACCTCTGCCGTCTTCGGAGACGCGCAGGCTATCCAGACTGGTATCTTCCCCGAGTTCGGAAAGGTCCCCGTCGCTGTCGAGAGTGAGTTCGACGTCAACCTTTTGATATCTTCACCGTATCCTGACCTCTCTTTCAGTCTACATCAAGGATAGGTGGAGTGGCCTTGCACCCGTCGATGGAGCTGCCCAATTCCAAGCTGGCCCTCCCGCTTAGTTCGAGTAGCATACCCTTCAGATATAATGATATATTCACTCAATATAATGCCACAAATCGATATTTTCTATCAGAAAAAGCAATGACTATGGATTTTTGTGCCATGAATGGAACCGGATATTATGGAAGGTAACAACTCGACCCGCTAACGTCTGTAAATGTCGACCGCCCTCTCAGGATCACCGTTGTGGCTGATGTGAAGGCCGAAAAGCTTGAGATTATGTCAGCACTCCTTCCCTTCGCTTTGGACTCCAACCTGCACCTCAAATTCCTACCAAGTATCCAAAAGCAGTCCACCTATTTACACCTCAAGCTTCTGCGACGCTGATACAGCCAATACACGAAGATTCCTCTGGCGATATCTTCGCAACATAGCCCACCAACAACTCCGTCATGACCATCTCGGGTCACGGACTTCATATAGGACATTGGAGAACAATTCGATCAATATGTTCAAATTTAGCTTTGCCGAGCTGCTAGGATGGTTCTCTTTGTACTGGATAGCTGACTATAACCCGCACGTGAGTTATTGACCCACCCCCGTCGTACTTGGCCAACCGCTAACTCTGGAATATATAGGGCTCAATCTAGGAAACCAGGTCTCAAGTAACTTCCTCAACTCCGAAACCGTACCACTTCAACCATGCCTTTCATTGGAAAGTGTCTCTGTGGCCAAACCACCGTCACTGTTGACTCTGCCCATCCAGACCAGGTTAGTGTTTTACCAAACCTCAGAGAAACCACGTGCATAACCAAGCATCGCCTAGGTCGTCTGCCACTGTCTTGATTGCAGGGCTACCAGTGGAACAGCATTCACCACCAACATCCTCGTTCCCAAAAAGTACCTCAAGATTGAGGGTCCAGTGAAGGAGTTCGCTGCCCGTGGTGACAGCGGAAACATGGGTACGCTCGGTCCGTTGCGCCGAATTTTTGCCTTTCTGACTTTTCTCCGTAGTTGGACGCGTCTTCTGCAGCAGCTGTGGCTGCGCTATCTCCCACACTTCTGCTGTCTTCGGTGATGCTCAGGCCGTCCAAACTGGCCTCTTCCCCACATTTGCCAAGATCCCTGTTGGTGCTGAGAGTATGTAACCGTCGTCTTTCAACGTGGAGAAATACTAACATGTGTTTTAGTCTACACGAAGGATCGCTGGACCGCCATCCCACCTATCAAGGGCGCAGGCCAATTCGAGAAGACTCCTCCGAGCTAGATGATATCAGCTATATAATCCTTACCCAACCTGTACTCATGACCACAATAATCATCACCGTCGTCCCTCCCATTGTGACCCAAACCTGATCCAAACCGTTCCAGCAGTGGAAAATTTCTGGTTGTCATCTTATGATCACGGCGTCGCTCGCCAGCTGCGCTGCGGAGTAGGACATGACCGATGAATGTCATCCTTGTTCCTGTCTTGCTCCATCAGGATTTCAGGCTTCTTCATCCTTCCTCTGTCGTGGTCATCGCGAGGTGACTGCTATGGAAGCAAGCACTTGATGTCGTGGACAACTTGAGCACGCTCGTCGGAAAATTTAGTCCTTCAACTCCCAAAATCAGCTAGGACGCCCTGCGGAACGAGGACATTGACGTTTCACATCATGCGCAGTCGACAGATGGCCTACGCACGATACTCCCTTTATATAACCCCGTTTCTTTCTTGGGCACCATTCTTGACCTTTTACCTGCTGCGGAAGTAACGTCTTTCTGACCCATGACCAACCACAAGGCTCCAACGCTATCGGTACCGATGCATGCACCCAAAACCAAGACCATGGGATATCGTGAGTATTCTCTCCTCTGGCGTCTATATCTAAGCTCACTTGGGCGTTCGGCTCTACCAGTTGATATCCTTACCGCTGCAGAGACTTACTCTGTAACGAATGCTGCCGATCCATTTGTTCGTTATCTACGAAATGTGAGCTTTCTACCTCACTGTGCTTCAGCTATTCTCATGTGACCTACGCAGAACCGACCACAAACAGAAATTGAGAGGCTGGCGGAGAAAGCTAGCATGATTCTCTACCTCATGGTCTCCGTGCGGACGAAAGTCGTTCACACTGTTGGCCACGGCCATGCGAATGTTGTTGGGTGCGTGAACCTGGTCTGGATTCCTTGACTATCCCACTTATTCCAACCAGAACTCCTCCCAAGAATAACCCTCCTCCTCCAAGAGACGATCTCACTAGCTTTCTAGAAGATCTAAGAGGTCTTCTCAGGAAGCAGAGAGATAAGCTAACAAGGGATATAGAAAAACGGGTACGGCTTGCCCATATTACCGATACCGTGAATCAAATCCAATAGATCCCCAGCGCCTCCTCACTTTTGAAGACAAAATGGCTCGTACAGTACACGAGTATTTTGGAGATCATATCGACGACATGTGGTACCTGGAAGGACTTTGTACACGACCGGATTGGCGGAGAAAAGGATATGGAGGCGCACTTGTGGACTCCATTACCACTCTGGTAAGGTTTTACGTCGACCTCCAGTGGCCTTCTCGCTCAAAAGCACTTACAGGCAGACGACGAGGGGAAGACGTGTTGGCTCCAATCAAGTAATATTCAGAATACGAGATTCTATGAGAAGCATGGCTTCGTTTCCATTACAACAGTCACCGTGGGCGAGAACGATCCTGACTGGCGATGGCCGTTAGAGCCAGTAGTGATTACGGTTGTGAGTGACCTTATCTTCTTCGCAGTGCCGCTAAATTCAGTCTTTGTCCGACAGATGATAAGAACTCCTAACTTGTGATAATGAGGGTGATGAAGGCGCGCAATATCATTATTTGACCTATGGGTATTATATATGGATACGGGTATCTCGAGTGCTGAGGAAGAGCGCAAAGATAGAAAACTAGTTTAAAGACGCCATTCTGGAGTGTCGCATGTAACAATCTAATATACTGGCGGGATGAGATCATTATCGTACGAATGGAAATCTACCTGAAGTCGTGAGCAAGAAGGAACGAGTCTAAGAGTCATTCTCTCGCCATCATGAAGCTTACGTTCAGCAACGACTGGAATACCCTGGCAAGTGACTTCCGTCTTCATGACAATTCCTGGTTCCACGGATTCAAGTGACGATTGGGAAGATGGGTCGGATGACAGAATCGGTGTCGCTGGCGCAGAATCTGAGGCTGGGGAATTAAGTTCTTGCTCTCGTTCACCCTCCGAAGAGATTAGCAGAATGGAGCCAGGAGGGGATGTGAGAGTCCACGCTGATGCACCTTGGGTCCTGGTCCCAAGTTGCTGAGGAATCGCCTCCGTTTCTGGCGAATCGAGCTCTCGGCCGAGGTCTAGGCTCAAAGCATCCTGGGACTGAGATGTTCTACTTTCGTTGGCGAAGCTACGGCGGATAGACATTCCGAATTCGCTGAGGTTTATCTTGGAGAGTCCTGCGAAACGTTTTTGAAGGATGGGATGGCAGCCATTCGGAAGATTGGTAGTGCATAGAGAGACCCGAGATCTTGATGCTGTTGGTGTGTTATATGAGAATCCGATACCGCTCCCCATCTGCTTCACATGCGCAGGTAAAACCTTCTCCCGAGGTGGCTGCGAATCCAGAGAGACAGGTGTTGTGGGTTCTGGAGCCCTACGGCCAGAGTTATCAATCACCGAGGTCGAGGTTGACATATTCGTGGGTTGGCTTGATCGTTTTCGGAGCCTGTTGTTCAAGGATGACGAACTGAACATGGGAAAGAGCCTGCGGGTGGTAAGATATACGGAACCGGAGGATCGGGCCTTTCGAAGCTTGTTTGGTCGGCTAGACTTATTCACTTCAATAGTAGATCCATGGCCAAGACGGTCTAGAATCTTCCGTGTGTTTGTTTCTTCCCTGTCAAGATCGTCCCAGAATGCAGCGAGGCGTTGTTGAGGGGTTTCTTTTCCTTCTTCATGCAGAGAGTCCTCACGTAATTCCGTAGAAGCATCTTGAGAGGTAGTGACATCTGCGTTGCTCGAAACATCTTCTTCCGGAATTTCAGGGAGTCCATCGAGAGTCAAAGAAGCGCGGAAGATCTTGGGCACTCTATCCACTCTGGTGGTGATATTATATGCTTGCGGCTGTCCATCGGTTTTATCGTCTGACTGTCTACGATCTCGACCTTGATCGGATTCGCATGGCTTTGCTACGGTCGGTCTCATGCTGAGGAAATCCACTTCAGATTTTCCAACACGTGAAGGCGGGTCGACAGGATGCGGCGCTGTTGGTTTCTCACTAGTTAACTAGGCGAAGCACGTTTATCGTGGAACATTTACCTTCACTTTTTCTCTGCAAGACGTCGCTCCAGTCACTACCGTAGCAAGGATAAGTCTAGAACATTTACTGATGAAAAATCCACCTTACACATTTCGAAATATTTCGTGATTTGAGATCGCGAGAAGTGAGACTCTTGCTGAGGCACTCCTCTCTAGGCACTATATGGCGTCATGATTGGATTTCTGGGACGTAATAATCGATATTACCTTCGAAATTAAATCACCACTCGAGGCGTCCACTGAATCAGGTAAGGCGACGGGATAAGACACTATCTGGTCTTCGAGCTTGACGGTAGATCCATCCGAGAAGGGAGCCTACGAGACCGTGAGCTAATTTCCTCGTAGATTTGAGTACATGAGTTACCCTTCCCGAAAGCATAAAAGCCAGGATCATCCCTAAGCCCCAGCTATCGACTGCGAAGTCATGGGACCAGCCGAGGATAAGCTCAGGTGCGAGGTAAGGCCGAGCGGGCCCAGAAGGTGGAAGCTCGGTAGATAGACAGAACTCTCGTGAATGACGTTGGGAACTCCGATGTAGCATCTGAGCGTATCCGAATCCCGAGAGGACGACATGGCCCTCGGCATCAATCATGACTACATCCGGATGAAGAGTCCGATGGATGATATGAACGGAGTGGAGATACTCGAGAGCTTGAACCTGATAGAGAAACGCGGTTAAGCACCATAGCAAAGCGACAAGTAGAAACTCACAAGTTCGCTAGCGTAGAATACGGAATCCTTCTGAGAGAAGCTCCCGCAGCTCTCGACGAGGTATCTGAGATTTTTCCTCGGGAAGTAGTCCTGGTCTAATTTCAGCTCGTTTAAGAGAATCAGAGCGTCAAATACCAACCGTCACGACGCAGATATCGTCCTCAAGATCAAAGCGCCAGTGTATCTCCGGAAAAAATGAGCATTTCAGGTCGCTGACAGCCATCATGATATTGAGAACATGGGTGGTGCTTTCCTGAGAGGAGAGCCTCTTCAGAACGTAGATTTGCGAGTTGTCTTTTTTACGGTATAGTTTTGAAGTGATGCCGTTCTCGATGATGGGGTCAGCGCTTAGAGGTTCGAAAGAGGTGATGTTGACGCCCTGTAAATCGTTAGATTTAGCGTCAAAGAAAAGGTGAGAGTCGACGCACTCCATTGGCCGTCGACGACGTGACTGTATGCGGCTCTTCTTTTATCGTATCAAGGTACCTCGAAGACCTCGACCTTGGAGACAAAACCAGGACCTCCTGTACCACTAATGCGTGAGCGGTTCGCGGACTCGTATAGAAGCGCATACATCAACATCGTCATCCTCCCACTGAGAATCAAGCTCTTTTATATCGGTAAAACACTGTAAGAGGAATTGTCGGCATGAGTCCACAGTACAACTGAGCGTTGAGAAAGCTGCTAACCTCGATGTCGTAGCTCGCATCCACTGTCGTATTAGTTGTCACCATACTGATTGGGCGAGGTTTTGGTTTCTCCTGAGCTAGTAGAGTACTGAAAGATCCCTATTCGTCGGGTCAGACGTGATCCTGATTTTATTTCGGCTGACCCACAGAAAACGGCATGCTGTTGTCCAAGGTTTCGAGCTCGAGGCGGGGTAGGTTACTCTCTGAGAATCGTACCACAGGCGATGGAGAGCAAAATGTTGTCGATGGGCTGAGTGTCTGCTCTGAAATTAGCAGAGATCGTCGATATATGGCCACAAGAGGACCTACCATATCCTGCTCGCCAACTTCGGACAAGGGCAACGAAAACCGCCTCGTAATATCACGCATCGCTTCCTGAGGGTAGAGAGGGTAATTTTGGTTGTGTTGACAATTTCTATCCCAAAGGCGGGTGTCGCAATCGCACAGTTGGGAGAGACAGTGGTGGTGTCAAAGTTGGAAGCACGGGCGACCACTCGACATTCGGGGGTATCTGACCAAATTCACATCACATGATACTGCGAACGCGTCGCGTCGCGTTGCCCAGGGATGAAGCTGGTCTAGCGCCAAGCAACCACCTGAGGCTTGCGCCCAATTCAGCTGACGAGTCTGAGCCAAAGCTTGGAGCAGGTTAGGGTGTCTAATAACCCCAGAGCTGAGTGACGGGGAAATTGGTAGGGTGGATCCTCATAAATTCATGAGACCAATCACGTAGATGGAAAACTTATGGCCTAAAGTAGCTGCACAGCCTACCATTCAGTGAAGTGGTCATTCCCTTCTAAACTGGCGCAAATTCAGATTGGATAGACTCGACACAGACACCCCAGGCACCGGCAGTACAGAGTACTGAACGAAATCGCTGCGTGACGCTGCTCGGCAGTTAATCTCAGTAAAAAAGGATTTCAGGCTAATTCAGGCTAATTCAGTCCTTTCCAGGTAATTTCAGGATTGTCCAGTCGTTGCTTGACCTGTTCTTGGCGTGATGATCGAGCTGGAGAATGCCTGAACGTTGCCTGAATCAAACTGGATATTGACTGAACCTCGCATGAACCTCGCTCAGTATTTCCCAGTCGTTTTCGCAGAAGTCAGTCGCCGTCCAAATCTGTCAACGAAATTCTGCTAAGTCCAAAACTCCAGATTGATGCAAGCGCAGAGCTGCTTACTCATCGTTCCTCTCCTTGGTTTCGCCCCTTCACCACTTCCTCGCCGTTGACCATGTCATCTTCACCTTACCTTATGCAACTTATCGGCATGAGAAGATGTTTACTCGTGAAAACTATGACAGCAAGATAATAAATGGAGACTAGCGCGGGTTTCGGGGTGTGAGCGGGTACTCAGGCTGGCTGGCAACATTGGATTGTAGTAGTGAGTCTACTTGACCTTCGTCATTTCTCCGTGGTGTCACTGAAGGCCTGATGCAGCACTACCACCTGCTAATGCCCCTTTCCCTTGGATCTCTTGGATGACTGGCATGATTTCACGGCGCCTCTGAGTCGGCACTTTTCTCATCTATACCTTACTTCTGCCGGGCCACTGTGGGGATAATCGAAGTAAATCCGGGAAAGTCGTAAGTGTGTCTTTCTAAAACTTGGCCAGCACTTCCTTACAGTTGGTTCATAGTTCCCCATGGTTGGGTGCCTCCAAGTGCAACTTTCAAGTTTGTACCGGCCTCAAGATTACCTCAGGATTGGCACAAACCTACAGAGTGACTTCTTGATTCCCTACAACTATCTCGACACCATTAAGTAGTTTAAATAGTATACAATGTACTCTAGTAATGTCAAGAATGAATGCATTTGACTGTCCTGAACATAACCTGAGAAATGCTGAACGTGGGCTGAACAATGCTGGGAAAGGTCGGAAATGCGTGCGAAATCCACTTGGGCACATACTGAATTTGCCTGAACATGACTGGAATCCGTTTTCAGTATTGTTCAGCACAGACGACTTTTGTTCAGTAGACTGAATTTGACTGAATTTGACTGAATTTGACTGAAAATCCCTCTTTACTGAGAGTTAATGTTGATGTGTAGCGTGACCCACCCGAAGATTCAGAAATTATAGTGAGGAGCTTGTACTTCTCTAGGCTGGTCGACGTATAGATATGATAGTTGCCAGAACGACGTGGATGTTTACCAGATCGAGGGCGTTTATCCGGGTATACATATAAAGACGGACCTGTACAGTATAGTACGGTATGGCACAAGCCAGAGTAGAGGTGTAGCATCGAGTAATGTCAACTTGTAATTGTATCGTCCAAGCACCCGAAGAGGCCAACACAGAGTAGAATAGCAAACAGGTAATTAATGGTCAAGACTTGGTTCGTAAGTATGATACATAAAACCCATGAACCCAAAGAAAGACGAACAACCGAAGCGAAACGATTAAAGCAAGCTCATCATAGTCCAAACCACATACACCAATCCAACCAACCCAACAGGCCTCATTACCACAGTTCCAGCTGCACCATCCACCAACGGTGCAGCAGCCCCAATCGTCTGGTTCAGACAATCCAGTAGCGCCATATCCACACCAGACGGTAATGGAGTATCCGCCGTCCCTTCAGGCGCTGTCGTTGCATTATTCACATACCCATCCAGCGTCAACGCAATCGAACTAGCTCGATAATATTGTATGACTTGCTCTGCACGCGGGTAGTCTTGGTATGGCGAGGGAGATGAAGAAGAGGCACTGTTGTCCAACGGTGAAGAACAGTTGTTCTTGATAGCGTCTATCAGGTCTGTTATCGTTGCCGAGTCGGAGACGACACGGAAGACGGTGGAGGTCGTGTCAGAGGGGAATGAAGCTGCAGCCATGGCACCTCCTGGTCTTGACGTATTAGTTGGTTGGCCATACTAGAGAGATATAGTCAGGCTAGGTACGACTTATCCATAAATTGGTGAACTTACATCGCCTCCGCCATGCAGGTAGTCAGTCAGAGCAACAGTTCCGCCAACTGCAGCTCCAGCGGTACCGCCCCATACGACTGGCCAGAAGTAAAATGGAAATCCTCGGCCAGCGGTACCACGACCATTGAGTCCTGGGTAGCCACTGCCGTATGTCCTGCAGAACTCACTGTCAGCATCATGCTCAATATCAGAGAGAAAGAACATACTTTGTACCAAATATCTGGTCTCGACTCCAACCACCGACACTCCTCCCGGCAAACATCTCTCCAGCAGGTATAACCGACGCTGCACCTCCGCCATATCCGTATACAGTGGCAGAGCGCATAGCACCGCCCATCATGAATGGCGACACGGTGGATGTCTTCGCGAGGTCGGGGAATTTCGACTTGTTCTTCTGTGTCTTGGAGACCTTGTTTTTCGTCGTCTTGGTCTTGGATGAGCCAGAGGAAGATTTGCTGGAGCCAGATGATGATGAACTGGAGCTTGAAGAGGAGGTCTTTCCAGAGCTCGAGCTTGATCCTTTGCCCTTTCCTCCACCACCTTTCCGGCGTTCGAGGTTGGTGCTTCTTGAGGAGATAAATGGGACGAACATGGCGCAAGACGCTCGAGCCTTGTGGCAGAGAAGAAGTGGGCACCTGTGTGTATGAGAGGATGAGCATATACCAGGAGAATATGGCTTGTTATACGAACCTTTGACAATGCCTCGAGTTAAAAGCGGCCTGGGCAGGGGAGAGTTACAGCTAGCAAGTTCTTGGCGTCGGTGTACTAGCGTACCCGTTAACCATCATTTTATAACCATTGAATTTTGACGTTGAACAGCCGTGGGATCACAGGGTTGCTTTTATTCGGAAAAGAGGAATGATGGGCGCTGTCAGCATTCGCCATTGGCTATCAGAGCATGTTCGTCGAGGAGCAGTATGTCCTTCGTAAGAGGTTGGATGGTGGACAAAGGCCAGAGGTCGCCAGAGAACATGGAGGCAGAAGGCTCCGCTGACCATCCTGGCAGGGAACCTTGGACGTCAAACTTCCAGGGGCCCACGAGGCTCATAAATTTCACCAGCTAGGACAGAATTGTATCAAGTCAGCTACGGCACCTATCTAGGAAGTTATGGCACTGGGACTCACCGAAATATATGTGTGGGCCACCCGCCGTCAATGATGTCGGTACTTGAGAGCAACCGAAATCAGGAGGGTTCTGTCTGCCCGAATATCCATGAGCCCAAAACCAGAGCCCTCGAGCCTCCTTGAGATTCGGCTTGTAGAAAGTCGTGAACATCGTGTTTTCAACGGCGTCTTCTTGGCACTTCAATCGATTCGCCACTGGGCGATGAATTAGCTGAATTGATGGAAAGCGGAGAGAAGGAGGATCGGAAGGTTCGGGTCGGAAACCGTAAGTGCACGCACGGACCCCAAGTCACCACAGCCACCAACACCTTCCCAACACCGCAGCTTCTGTCTTCATCATCGCCCCACACGACGACGATGTCCCTCCCCAGGTCAAACTACGATCCTCGACGAGTCTTCGTCAACCCCTTCCCAGAACTTTCACTGGGTAAACACCGTCGAACAGTAGGTGTATACCTCGCAGGAGCTTTGGTAAGTTTCCATTCTTGTGTTGTTCATCGCTGCAGGGCACGATAGCACAGGTTCACTGACCCTCTTCTCTTATAGTTCGCGCTCGCAAACTGGACATTCCTGGATGCAGCTGTACTATCTGCACATGCCAAATCACCCTTTGGAGACCCCAATGAGCCTCCTGAAGATGCACCCGTTCATGTCACCTTTGCCGATTGGATTCCAGGAATCTGCTCCTTGCTTGGTTACCTGGTCATCAACCTCATCGACAAGGACCGTGTAAGGGGTGAAGAGGGCTTTGGTGACTCTCGTGCCGTTTGGAGAGCACGTCTAGTTCTGTTCATCGGGTTCGCGCTTATGGCTGGTGGACTTGCTGGTAGTGTCGTACGTCCAGTTTCCCTATCTTCACCTACTTCCTTTCTAACGTCGAGAATTTTGTAGACTGTCCTCATCCTCAAGTATATTCTTGGAGGCTACATCCCTCAATTTACCTACTACGGCTACGCCAACGTTTCACAGAGTGTCGCTCTGATGCTCTCCGCAGTTGTGCTGTGGATAGCGCAGTCCGGCGGCAACGAATACGAATACAACCTCACATTGTAATCAATGTATTATGCATGTACTACCTGAAGTTTGGAATGAAGATTTGCTCTATTTCGGATACGCTCTGTGCATGCCCATGAGGTCACTCTTGCTATCGTCAAGTTGTATCCTTCCGATATGTTTGCTAACTCTACAGGCTCCTCACTCCTTGGATATACTATACCGCTCTCCGAACACCCCCTCCTCGATTGCTTTGATCTCTGCAACAATATCAGCAACGTCTCCCTCCCGACCAAGTGGTGGAATACTCACGCAAAGCAAGCCGTTTCGACCAAAACCTTGCCATACCCAGGTTCCCTGTGACGATAAGCATGGTAAGCGCCTGTTCCCTGCCATCGTTCTTAAAATATCAAAACTCACCCATCATCGCCCACAGGTTCTTCACGCCCCAATCCCGCCAAACTCCGTTCAGTTCGCCTTCCTCGTCTAGGCCCCATAGCGGTTTGCAACGGCTTGCAACTTCCTTACCCAGGATCTGGACGACAGGGGTCATTGGGTCACCCAGCCTATACCAAAGAGGTCCAAGACGCGGACGTCAGATACATTCTACCCAAGACAACCAGAGACGCACCCAGTCGCAAACACAACCGCGTCAGCAAGGACCTCGACACCATCTCCGAACTTCACGCCATCCTTAGAGAACTCTTGGATCTCCCCTCCGGCTTTCAGCTTGATCTTTCCCGAAGCGACGAGTTTGGAGGCGCCAACGTCTAAATGCCATGATGCATTGTCAGCAGACTGTACACCTGGCGGAAGAAGCATAGGACAGCTTACCCAGATAGAATCCTCCACCGCGCGTATAGAACAACAAGGCGAAACCAGTACCATGGATCCCAGAGTTGAGCTTGAAACCGACTTGACGCAGACCCTCGAGGAGGTCTCTGGACAGGGACAGATTACCATCCAATGAGATTCTGGAGAAATAACGCATAACAACGTACTTGTCAAGTTCTTCCACCATCTTCGTCGACCTGCGGTTCATCTCGACACTCATGAACGCAGGGAAGGAATTTGCGATACGGTCGGAAACATCTGGTGGAGGCGAAGTTTCGGAGTATAGACCTTTGAATCCGGATGTCAATATCACAACTCGGGTATAGAGCAACGGAAGGGGTAGATGTCGCCTACCTTCTGCCAGAGCTGGCCATCCTTTCGCCACCGACATGACATGGGTCGAGCTACGTTGATGCATAGTCACGTCTGTTCACCAGGAGGTATTGGTTCATCTATTGCAGCAGAGAGAAACGGAGATACCCTACCTATCCCGTGCTCATACAAATCCCTTGCGATATCGTGTGCAGAATTACATGCTCCAATGACAAGGACTTTCTTCCCTTTGAATTCTTCGGCCGTTTGGTATCGCGTTGAGTGGAGGATCTGACCCTGGAATGCTTCCTATATTCCTGGTTAGCCGGACAATCTCACTGGGTTCATGAATGGACTCACCATTCCAGGGTACTTCGGGACTTCCCCACTTGAATCACCCAACCCAGTGGCGAAAACGACATGCTTCACAATCAGCGACCTCTCTGGACCATCCGCCTGCTTCAATCGGACATTCCATTTCCCCGTATCTTCGTCCTGGGTGGCCTTGACGACATCGGTTGAAGTCCAGACATTGAGGTCAAGGGCGTCTGCGTAGAATTCTAGCCAATTCGCGAGCTGAGGAGAGTTCAAGTCAGTAGGAGAATAAATTGTTGGAGAAAAGGCAGACCTTTCGAGCAGGGATGTATACTGGCCAGGTCGACGGAAATCTGAGAAGCATAAGTAAAGTTCATTAGCATAGGCAGGTTCCATTACGGGAGTACTCACGGTAAATATGGCATCGTGTCAAACCCTAATGGGAGAAGCCCTTAGTCTCTATTTGCGATAAAAGAACCTATATTCTCACATAAATAATCATGTAGACACATGGTGTCATATCTTGCCCTCCAGTTGTCTCCTATCCGCTCTATCTTGTCCACAACCAACGTCTTCACCTGCAGAGCCTTCAGCCTCGCCGCTATCTCCAACCCACAATGTCCAGCTCCAATTACCAAAACCGTAGGATCTTCATCTTCAAACGAAAGCTCTCTGGACCGAGCTGCCTCCCAGCCGTCGCTGATAGTTGAATCATTTCTCAGCTGGCCAATTCGTTCGGGATACCCCTTCAGCTCTTCGAGGTTGGTGAAGACGCAGTGGGCCTTCCAAGCTCCGCCATCGGTAGGGACCAGACGGGCGATACCAGAAGATAGTCCGGCTTCCGACTCAAAGTTGAAGACGAAGCTGATCCATGCAACATCTGGGTAGAATTGTTGGAGGGCCAAGGAATCGTCTTCACGTAATTGAAAGCGAGAAGGACGAGCGACTGAAAGCCTATCAGCCAAGAATGTCGTGATGGCATGGCTTCCAGAGAAGGTCCGAAAGTCCCATGTCATAGACAAGAGATCTCTCCAGAATGAATCTGGGACAAACAACTTGTCGATGTCCTCCTCAGAGATCGTACCGTTGGTCGCCAGCAAGGTCGTGAAGCCGTTGAACCAGCTTTGGGCTACAGCCTTTGCGTCAACATTCTCTGGAAGGCTGGCTTCTAGCTTTTCGAGCGTTGGAAGTGGAGTATTTGGGATATGATCGGCTCTGCGGTGAGCCCAAGTCGGCATAGCTGAAGGGTATACTGGTCAAGAGACGGAAACCTAGATTCAACGAGGTGATTATCAATGGAGACATAAGGTGCACGATCACGGGACGCACATTCCATTTACGCGTGGTGAAAGCTATACGGTCGACTCCAAGCTAATTCTAAGAGCACGACGTGCCTAACTTGCAACGAATACTGAAAGGGCCATGTTGGATACGAATACTGGAGGGAAAAAGTAGAGGGGACACCTGTTCCTTATGTAAGCGTACTGGCGAGTGCTAGTACACTTCCTAGTGGACAAGAGACGGCTAGCACCTTTACTCCAACCTGGAGATGCAGACGAGAAGAGTAGAGACATACGAGCTCTCTATACTTCAACTCTACCTCCACCATCTCCGATAAATCAAGGACGCCCGCGAGGAGCAACGCGTCCAAAGTCAAACTCAAAGTCATTTTCCTCGGAATTTCATGGCCTCGTCTCCGCCGACGGCCACCTCATGAAATGGAGGAGTGCAATCACGGCCAGCCTGTAGACAACGACCTCTGGCTGTAGGCTCGCCGTAATCTATCATGAAATAGTCTCATCTTGACTCTACGCTTGACTAGAGGATATTCAGTCTACTGCTATGGCTACTTATACGCCTGGCATGGATGCGACCGAGTTCTCCCAAAACCAAAGTACCCCATGGTCTAACTTTGTCACCGTACAGTAGGAGGCTGGTGGGGGATCTCCGGCTAAACGCAGAAGGACTGTTGGAATGTTAGAACGAGTGATGCCGTTGCCTTGTATCGACTGCACGATCCCTTTAGACTACTGCATAGGAGAACCTAGAGAATGTACGATAGACGATGAGGCCAAGCGACAGAAAAATTCCTTCAATGCATACGCTTTTCTTTACTGTTTAAAAACACGTTTTCATACATTGAACGGCGGCCAGGGCTGCCTGCAATGATTACGCAATGTGTAGCCTGCCTCGTTGTCGTGGCTGACATTTAAATGGACTGACATGCAATTCGGAAGCTGTCCTCTCCTCCCATTCACCCATGTCGGCGGAGCCCCTTGCTGACGGATTCTATGAGATCCACAGATGGTGCCAGAAATTGGAACTCCATCCTGAGGCTCCTGATGTTCTTACCGTCCTCGCACGAGAAGACATTACCATCAACCGTCGAAAGCCACACCTCGTGAGAGTTATTTCTTTTCTATGGTAACTCTTTCTGACTTCTGCGGTAAAGTGGCAGTTAACGCGTAATAAAGACGGCACCTATACCTTGCTCAATGCGGCATCTGAGCTCGAAGGACTCTACCTTGGTATCGATGACCTCCAGAGCTCCAGCCACATCCGCGTCCTCGGCTCTGATACACCGCAAAAATGGCTCCTCAAGCCTTTTGGCACGCAGGACCGTTATTAGTATGTCCAATCCGGCTTATGTCCCTTGGAGCAGTTTTGACGTTCGTCTCTCAGCATCGTACTTGATGGAGAAGCTATCAAGTTGAACGGTCAGCTGTTCGAGCTGGTGGTCGACTTGCCGAATTGGGACCATCCCAAGGTAAATACTTCATTCAAACTCTGGGCCGTGCTGTTTCAAGTGCTCATGGTGCTCGTAGACTGCCATTCGCCCTATGGAAGCGGGTCAGATCTCTCAGACCTGGGTGTTCAGCCGAGTGCGTTGACAGATTGACACCACCCCGCTTCAAGTGTATCGTTCTTACCTTTCTTTCTTGTAATATACCTTTACCCTATTAGTGATAATCAAGGCAAGCTCTTATATCTGTTATATTGTACTCCGTTGCCTCACAATTGATTTTGATATTGATATTCCGAAAAGACATGAGAGTTTAAGCGTATCTCCACTTCAAAAAAGCTATGAAGAACTGCTCTGAGCGTGAAGATAACCAGAAGCCCAAAAGACGCAGCAAGACAGAGGAGCAGACAAAATGAGCCGCTCTAGCGACAATAAGAGTTGCTTGTAGAACATGGACGGTAAGCTGTGGACGCCAAAGTTAGCTCAAATGGTTTTGATTCAGGATCAACGGGAGCGCGAAGGAGAGGCCGTATGCATGAACGGCGGAAATAGGAGGTGAAATCGACGCACGGGGGTGAGGTCGTATCGCCAAACATACCTTCCATCGTCCGAGATAGATGCGAGATACGGTCAGATGCTGAGAACCTTACATTCATCTTATTGACTAGGCCTAGAGTCTTGCCGATGGTAATAGGAAATATAGCTCTCTCTCAGTGCTATTGAGCCTGCTGATTCTGGCTTACGACATTCATACCGATGGCCAGCAAATGGCTATAGTGTAATAAAGGCGAGAATGGGCCGAGTCTTCAATGTATATAAGGCGAATTTTGAGAGGGAGTCTGCTACGCATTGATCCCAGACAGGTCGATATGAAATTGTTAGCCTTCGCTGCTATTATTCCTCTTCTCCCCTCGGCCTTAGCGCAAGCAGCGGCTTGGACCCAATGTAGGTCATGAATGTCATTGCGATGATATCAGCTCTCTGAAGAAATCTTCCAGGCGGTGGTATAGGCTATACTGGCCCAACGGTGAGTATTCCATACCTCGCGAGGGAGTACATTTGATTTTGATATTCTGATAGGTCTGCGTTCCTGAATGGACGTGTGTCTACTTAAATCCGTATTGGTCGTGTTGCTTGCAACCAGACGTAAGCACTATATCATGTCCTCTTTGGCATGTAGACGCACTAACTGCTAAATTTCTGCAGAGCACTTCAGCGCCGAGTGCAACGAGCACTCCCACAGCTATTGCTGGTCGTATCGTGGTCTAGAAGGGATGGAAGCATCGATTCTTTGTGGACATTCCTTGCATTTCGAACTTACGTATCTTCGACCAGAGAGAATGTATTCAGCGCGATCATATATTGTGGCGTAGATTCGTGAGGATTGGAAAATTTGGTGCAAGCTGCGGCTGAATGCCAACATCCACTCAGCTGCAGCGACAGTGTGTCTAGGAACAGATACGCTTGAACTCGTCAGAGCGGCGAGGACATCCCGAAACAAAAGCTTCTCCATTGACCGAGATAGATGCGAATGACTGGTGACCGTCAAATGTTGATAAGCGTTCGAGATCTCTTCGAGCGGTATTTGAAAGGCGTAGTAGGAAGAATATTCTCGTCGATGATGTTCAGCATGCCGAATATGTATTGAGATACTGACACCGACGGCTCCTGACTGCGATAATGACGAGACGGAGCCGAGCGACGTCAATATAAAGGTGTGAAGCTCCGAGATGAATTTGTTGTAACCTGTAACAGTTCGTTATGAAATTGCTCATTCTTACTGCCTTTGGGTCTCTGATGACCTTGGTGATAGCTCAGTCGCCACCTTGGGGCCAATGTAAGCATCCAGTCTCGACCTTGACAGGTTATTGACCAGTACGTTTCAGGTGGTGGGCAAAATTGGACGGGTCCAACAGTCAGCAACTTGCCTTCATTGATCGGGACTCATTCTTGACGCCTCGATAGACATGCACCGTCGGCTGGGTTTGCGTTAATCACGGTCCATACTGGTCATGGTGCGAAGAAGTAAGCAGTGTGTTCGATAGACGAGCCTGGGCTGACAGCGACATAGGACACCTCTACAACTAGCAGTACGGTCGCAGCTGCCCCAACTCTCAACGCTCGTTCTTCCATCTAGGACGGCATCGCTTTGACTTGTGCGGCTCCCTGAACTTGCGGAATACCAGTCCACCTGTCCTTCACGAAGACTGATGATCAAGTGTTAGATTAACACATTGTATAGCAGACGAATATACTTACGTTCGGTATCAATGGGAAGGTCGTGGGCGAACTTGAAATTCCCAGTCTGAATGGCCTGTGCTTCCCCAAATGCGGGTGAAAGATGCGAAATGGCGCTGCCGCAGCTACCGCAAAACACCCTGGTGACTGTGTACCAAGGACATCATTATCATGTTCTCAGAGAATAATGGCCATACGTACCTGTATTTCCGCTCGCTGCTTTGGCGTCGTACTGTTTGGTCGGTCCGTCGATGTGGACATCCTTCTTGGGGACAAGAACATTGACGCTAAAAGCGCTTCCACTAGTTTGCTGACAGTCGAGACAATGACAGACGACCTAGGAAGAATGAGACATTGAGTTTCGCCTTGTGCCTTTCGATTGAGGAACCGTCATCACCTGGCTTTTGAGATCAGCCTCGAGGGTGATCTTGGTCTGTTGGCAAAGGCAAGCTCCTTCGTATTTGGTCATTCTGAGATTGCAAAAATGAGTATGTGATTGAGATGTTGAATCGAAGACAGACCTGTCGTAATTTATAGACTTCAAAACCGAGACATCAGCTCTGCAAGACAACCGATCTTGACCGTGACGGGTATCGCCGGCAAACGTGGCTTGAACCCGCTGTGATAAGAGCGCTCTTTCAAGCCCTGTGATTGAGGAGAGCGTCCTATGACCAGGAGATAGGGGAGAGATAGCGAGACCTTGGGCAGGGAACTCGAGTGTCGAGGTCTTCTACGTCCAAATTAGAGCTTGATCATGGATCACGCGGGTTTTGAGGCGTTTTTGGGCCCGAAATGACGATCATTGGTCGTCAGAAGATTGGGGTCAATTCACGGCGTTAGGTGATAATTTTGGGTGTTGTCGATGCTCACGGAAGTGATAGAAAGATCATCCGTTGACGTTTTAATACCTCGACCACGAACGAGTACCCAAGCAGTCGTTAGTGCAGGTTGGTGCGCACTTTTGACGAGTTGTCGACACCTGACGCCTGATCGGCAGTCTTGTGGGTTAACATTTATTTTGGCAGCTGATAGCGTTCGGCGGATCTTGGGCTGATAGAGCGCAGGCACTTGAGTCCCATGGTTGAACTCGAGGCGATGTTGGACGTACGGATCGAACGAGGATTTTGGAGGGCGCGGACCAATTTACAGAGAAATTGATTCCAACACATGGCCCAAACAAGGAGGGTGCGATCAATCACCATCAAGAAGGGTATCTTTATGAGAAAAAGTGATTCAAGTCAAACGAGCTTTGGTCCTTTTTATCATTCCAAGGGAATTAGAGGAGACATAGGGTTTTTATTCAACACATTCGAGATAAGGCTACAGAGGTTCGTATCGACAAGGAGATCTAGGAATAGATACCGGAATATATAGATGTACATTAACCCACTACCCATGTCGCCAATGAAGAACCAGACGACTATGAGGGGTAATGAACAGAGCGACAGTGCATGTAAGGAAAGCGATAACTAAAATGGCTACAGTTGTATATGAGAGACCGGGAACGATATTCAGTAAGGCTACAGTGGGTTCAGATGAACAGAGACAATTAACGAGACGACCAGGCGTGCGCGATAGGGTATATGAAGATGCAGAAACGTCTTGGTAGACAAGAGGGAGTCATGAGCAGGGAGGATGCAAGGACTTATACGAGGCATGGAGAAGGTATGTGCATGAAATGGTGGGTATTAAAAGGGATATATGAGTCCATAGAACGCGAAAGCGACTTCGCTGGAAGAACATCCATACAGCTTACATGTAAGCCTCGATCTCAACAGCGCTGGAGTTGAAGCCGTCGTTGCTGGGGAAGAACGAGTCGATGTGGACACCATCGCCCTTCATCCCAGCGTCACCGAAACCCTGCCACTGCCACATTTGTTGCTGTTGCTGCGACTGGCCATAGCTTTCCATGGGTGCGAAGCCACCGTTCATGGAAGCAGCAGGTGCATGGATCGAGACTTCGACAGCTTCACCACCAGCGACAGCGTTGGGGTCCAGAGGCGACATCCACGAGAACTGGTCAAGCTCAGGAAGGGTAACCGAGGAAGCAGGCGATGCAGAAGCAGACATAGCCTGCTGCTGGTACTGCATTGTAGTGTCGACCTGATGAGGCGCGATAGGCTCCATGTGGGTCTGGGAACGAGACCGAGAATGGCCGTGAGGATGTTGCTCCAGTGGGCTTGCGTAGGGCTCGTACGCTTGAGGTGGACTCTCGACGACGGTGTTGGTGGTAGATCCATTGAGCTGGAAGGACGGGTCGAAGAGGGAGTTGTTGACCTCAGGAAGAGGCGAGTCGTCCCTCTGCAATCCCATACCACCGTCCATCTGGTTTCCGCCATAGTTGAACTCCCAGTTCCTAGCGTAGTTCGCAAATTGGAACTGTTGGTTGTTGTTCGCGACGTTCTGGATGGCGGAAGTCGACGAAGCACGTCGGAGACCCAAGCCAAGGATGGTTTGGGGATTGGAAATGGACATGCGGGAATTGAACGGCATCGACCACGGCTGCAGGAAAGCGTTCGGGTCTCCGTGAAGGGGACCAGGTGCAGCAAATTGCATCTGTTGCATTTGATGGACGTCAAGTGCAAGAGCAGACATGGGCCGGCTGAGGTCGGAAGGAGATGAAATGTTTGACGCAGCAGACTGAGCGCCTACAGCTCCTGGGTAGAAGCTGGTCGCCAGAGTTGGCAGAGCGATACCAGACTCATTGGCGTTATGAGAGTCGAACCCGTAGAAGGTTTGACCAGGGTTAAAGAAGGGGACGGGGACAGAGGAAGAACGTCGGCGGAACTGTGTGGGCGCGTAACCTTGCTGCTGAGGATATGATGGGGTAGGCTGTGCAAGAGCGCCACTATTGTTCGCAAAGAACTGCATGTGCTGCTGTTGACGCTGGAGGAGTTTTTCGTGGTCGAGCTGGGCTACAGCGGCTTCGAGATCGGCACCCTTCTTGCCAGTCATGAGAAGTGCGGAGATTTCTCCGACTCGGGCCTCGGAGTCGTCCGTTGGGCTAATCCTGGAAGAGGAAGTGGCAGCAGCTTCGGCGGCGGCAGCTTTCTGCTTCTTCTTATTCTTGTTGTGAACAGGTCGGAAACGATAGTCGGGGTACTTGGCCTTGTGCTCAGCCTTGGCAATTTTCGCCCTGTGTTCCCAAACTTTCCTCTCCTCCTGAGGAAGATCGTTCCAGACGTTGCCTAAAAGGGATACATTAGTGTCTAAACCTCCAAATGGTAATGTAGAGCACACCTATGATCTTCGATAGCGAACCATGGTTGGTCTCAATGGTACCCGGTACATGCCTTTGTCGAACAAAGTCGGCGCGGAACAACATGAAGGCGTTTGGTGGTCGAGGAATGTAGCCTAGTGATCGCCTCTTGTGCATGGGTACACGACGACGAGAAGGTGCAGGAGCAGGGTCTGTTGATGGAGGGAACAGAGCTTGCGAGTCTTCATCTTGAGGGAGGGCAGAAAGGTCGAACTCTTCGTCTTCAGGTGCAACATAGGTTCCAGGGGTCACGTTGGGCGCGAATTGCACTGGCTTCTGAATACCGTAGAAACCAGGCTTCACTGGCGTCGGTGTAGTCATTCCTGCAGCTAGAATCCCTCGTTGAATTCTGACACTGATAGACAGATGACTCGCGATATTTACCGATGGAAGACCTTTTTCTTCTTGACAGGCGGATAGATGCAGACATTTCGTATTAGTCGTTAGAGTTTCTTGACAATAAAAACGTGGCTCGTCTGGTGATAGACGAGAAGACAAAAGGAAAGGGAGTTCGGAGGGGTTCAAGGGAGGGAATGCTTGTACTCGTGCCATATAAGTAACCGGCAGCTTTCTCACATACGATCCGAGTGGCCTTACCCGCCATCAAATGCACAGGTACCCCGATCACCTGTTGCGATTGCCCTCCTTCGCTACAATCATCCTTTTCCCTGTTGACCATCTCAGGCTCACAACAATCATCCTAATGAAAACTATCTTTCGAGCAGTTATTGTGTGTCTTTCGAGTGTAAACTGAACTCGTATTCTCTGCTGGTCACCCAGAATTGCCAGACTCTCACGACTGAGCAAATGCGGTATAACTCGGGTCTCATGATGCCCTGATTCATCGTTCATAAACGAATGGACGGATTTGGACTTGGCCTTTCAAGTGCCCTTGTGGTCTTTGTTCTTCATCGAAGTTCCTCCTTCTGGCGTCCCGGCCCAGCCATCAGAGGCTCTAGCGCGATTTCTCCAGCCACGCCCCGCGTTCCCATCTCCTCGTGATCACCAAATCATTCCCCATCGCCGTCGACCAACAACATCTTTTCCCTTCCCAAGATGAAGTCAACGTTCATCCAATGATTAGTGCAGCTTTCTCGCGTGTTGGGCTATGTTCAAGACAACGACATTTCTTCTGAATTCAAGATTTCGTTCTACTACTCGTCCTTGTTCGGGTCCCACAATCATCTTTATCAAGGTTCAATTCGCGCGGTCATGTCCTCACACAATCACCGACGTCAGTGCTTTCCATAATAAGGTGTACTGGTCCTCCGTAAACCGGGGACTAGGAACAGACTTCCGAGTGGCGAGCTTTCAGGGACCCCATGTCCTTTGTTCCTTTTTTTGTAGGCCCTAGTGCGTTGTATTTCGCCAAAATCTCAGTATACTCCCGAGGTGACGATCATCTCAACTTAGGCTCTCTCGAGGTCCGCCGGCATGTCATCCTTTGGCATATTCAAGGTAGATCCTTACATCACTCAGAGCCGTCCAAAGATATATTGTTTTCAGATATGATCAGTCCTCAATGGCGTCGTGGTGATTCATCGCTGATGGTCCAGCCGCCTCAATCACACATGTCCTGTGCTTGCTTCCAATTGTTTCGATCTACAATTGACGACCATAGCGCAATGCCGTCTGAGGTGACCTGAAACAGGTTGTGGATTCAGATGACTTTCGCTCTCCGAGGATCGCTGATCGCCTACCATACTTTGGCCAGTTTTGATCCTTTCTTTATTGTCTCTCGGGCTCCTGCCGTCATTATGAAATAATTAGCTCGTCGCGTTTCCATGTCTTCTCGGACGATAGGGCTCCTATCCTTCGAAAAAAGCAACGTGGCTTTCCCCATTCTGGTGCTCAGTATGTTTCGAGGCGTCTCCGTGAACGGTCCCGAGTTGACAAAAAATCCTCAATGAAACGAACGATTCGTATCATTACCGCCGCCAAATGGTGTGTGTACTAATACATCCGACATGGAATCTCCCAAGTGCTCAGCGACTACCAATTCAAATCAACCCAGGAATGGCGCGATACTGTACTCGCTCCTTCCATTCTTCGTATTCCTTCCCAAAGGTCTTCTTCAGCTCCTTTTCTTCCCTTGGTACTCTGCAAATCCAGATCCCCGCCAAACTTGACGTCAAGAAGATCCAAAAGAGGCCGAAGAGATCCCGTCCTAGCTTGGTATCGAGAAGACCAGATTCTCGAAGGTACGAACCCGAACCCAGATGCCATACCCACAAACCAAACTCGACGAGGGTCAAGGCAACATACCCTGGGTGCCGGATGTACTGATAGGGCCCAGAGGTGATAAGTCTATGTTTCGTACGAATGGAGAGCTGGTAGGTATACAGCTTTCCAAGAGTTTGGTAGGAGGAGTATCGAAGGTAGGTTCCAAAGAGAATAAGAGCAAGACCGACAAGCGAAGATGGCGTTACAGAAAAATCTGAGCTATCACCAATAGGGAATATAGCCTCAACGAGGTTTCCGTTTGTCGCGGCCTTTGGTAGCGCTTTCAATACGATGGTGCTAAGTTCGAGGACACCTAAAGACCACCAAACGGTCTGGACACCCCGGTGAGGTTCCTCTAATGCTAAGCACGCTGATGTGTCTGCTCACCTTTATGAGTTTAGTTGCAGAGACCTCCCATTCAATGATCTTCTCTCCGAAGGTCTTCACGGGAAGCCTTTCATCCTTCCGCGCTTTATTGGGCGCTGTCCAAGTAATTTGGCAGCACACAGTTGCTAGCGCGACCAGTGGGATCTTCAATATTTCGGTCATCGGTGTTTTGACCTATGTGTGAGGTATGGTAGCGTTGGATCTTCGCACATCGTCCATTTTATGAAGGTTGAAGAGGTGTCAGGAGGCGCTCATAGTCATACGTGGCTCTACCATGTGATGCATCTATATCTGTCATTGGCGTTACTTCGAAGATCTACCTTACGACACTACGGCATACCAACTGTATTAGAAGCTTGTTGGCCATATGCGCATGGGAACGAAAATCCAGTTAGTTTCCTCAAATGTCCTTTCGGAGGGTCTATTCAGGCCTTTACCCTGTCATAACCCAGAAGCTGAACCAAGTCCATTCGTCCAACAATTGATCCATGCTTTCATTCTATACCTCCCTGCCTTCGTGTTCGCAAGATTTTTTTCGGACATCATGAAAAAGAAGATAGCAGCAACTCGTCTCGATCGAGTGACCTCAGGGTTATGGGCCCTGCGCGCTTCCACTGCGCCATGCTGCTGTCTGGCTTACCCCTCCCGGTAGGTCCATGACCATGCTGACATAAGGGCAAGTATGTAAAGTCAATTGGAATCACTCCATCTCGTTGTAACAACGTTGCAAGGCACGCTCTGCCTCAAGGACATCCCGCCTCATCCTCGTGGCTCGGAGCTACGCCACTCATCCAATCTTCCTGCTCGCTCCCTTGATCTATATTCCGTCCAATTCTTACTGGAGGTGCCGCAGCGCACCCCACCGGAACAATCATCGAATGGGTTTCAGTCAATCCGTCACCATCCGCCATAGTCCACAGCTTTAGCCTCATCGTGGGAGTGACCAGCAGTACTGTTTCGGCCAGCAGCAAGTCAAACGGACTTTTCGGATTCTGAAGAAGTTTTCGAACTGCGTCACTCGTCCTGAACGACACGTAAAACCCTGATTCCTGAATCAACAACGAAGTAGAACCTGAACCTGTTCATACTCTCCTCTTTGGACAATGATTACTTGTCTCGGACTAGTGTACTCGACTTCGTCTTCTGCGATTCATCGCCAAAATCTGAATGAATGGTGAGAGTTTGATGGCCGGCTAAATCCCACGTCGTGTCAGTGGAGGATCAGGAGCAAAAACGACTCGGCTGAAAAGATCCTTCTAACAATTCAAATCATGATCATTACCGAGGAACCGAGAGCCTAATCTACCGGTTGAATATTCTCACTTGGTTCCTCTAGGTTCTGCCAGGCAAATGACAGGGTATATATACTGTCAGAGCCGTTCGTGCTCCAACGTTTCGTCAACCACCAGGGCGACCACCAGTCGATCACTCACACAGAATGCTGTCTGTTCACATCACGATCGGCCAGCAAGAACTTCTTCTACTTCAACAACACGACTATTCCTTGTGTTTCTCTCAGCCATTGGAAGTTGACGGTGTTGAGCATCCAGGAAATGTTGTCATTTATTCAATAAGTGCTCAACGGCTTACCGCCGCTTTCACGTTCTCATGGGAGGAATCGTACATGGTATTTGGTCAACGTGACTATTCGGTGAGTAGAAAGCCTCACCTTCCATTGACTTTCATCTAACTCCTGCTTGTAGTACGAGACACCAATTAGCTGCGATACGACTCCAACTTCCGTGAGTGGGGGCCAGCTTATCACTCTCCTCCCTTCCGGACAGTGCTCGATCAAAGGCCAAGCTTCGCGAAGAGCCCCGTTCTACGTTGTGAACGATTGGCAGGACCTGGGACGGGCTGGAGTCCATATCAGGTGTGCGATAACCTCGGCAAGGGGCTCACTCAAGGAGATGTTCATGCCATCCTTCATCTCTCGAACCATCCCACGCCATACGATCATAAAGCTCAAGCCTTCACGCAAAATCTCGATGTTCGTCGATACCAGTCATTCTCTAGGTCCTGGATATGCTTTCAATCCATCTACGCGGAAAACATGCACTATCGACCTCGGTGAAAGAGATTTTGCCCAGATATTATTCAAGAACTAGCTGTACACGCTGCGTGTTAAAAGTTTATGTAAGACCTGGAGCTGCTCTACGGACAGACGGTCTCACAGTAGCCACTGGCATTTATCATGTAAACGTCCTAATTTGTTTGTAATGTGTATTATAGGAGCTTGTAGCATAATCTCATTCACTCTTTCGATACGTCCCATGTAAGCCGAGATGGGATCGTGGAAGGCCACATTTAACATGACAAGAGTGTGGCACACTTTGTCAGGGCGGCAGAACGACACCGAGAGGCGTGGGATGCCTTTTCCTTCATATTTCGGCTACGATCATCACCACAGCCGTGCGCTCATTTTGCCGACTCTTATCTTACACATGGATCACTGATACGAATCAGTGTACTCTTTTTCTCATATCACCAACCACAACGTTCGTCGAATGAGGTCAAGGAATACGGAGAGTACACCGTTGCTTACCAGCCAGTCAGGGCGAGAGTCGGTCAAACCGACATCTCTCCCTCGTAAACAAATCGCTATCATTCTCCTCGCTCAATTTCTACAACCTTTGGTTCCTCAAGTCATCTACCCGTTCGTCGCGCAGGTAGGTCACTCAACATGTAAGCAAGCGACCGCCTCTGATTGAGCCTCAGCTCGTTCGAGACACTGGGGTAACTGGAGGGGATGACACTCGTATCGGATACTATGTTGGACTACTGGTAAGTATCAGGTCAAACCATTCACCGAAGATCCTGCTTCACAGTTTCCGTTTAATCAGCAATCTGTCTATTTCGTTACTCAAGCGTTCTCGTCGTTCTATCTGGCGCATATATCTGATACCGTCGGGCGCAAACCAATTCTTTTACTCGGTCTCGCAGGTTCATCGCTGACGATGTTATGGTTCGGACTGACTGTCCAATTTTGGTCACTGTTCGCAAGGTAGTAGCCGGTTGTTTGCAATCCATCCCACCCACGCTGACCCTTTCCTAGTCGTTTCTTCTACGGTCTGCTAGGTGGGCTTCACTGGTATCTTTCCAACCCAACCCATCTCATTTCTCATCGAAGTTGGCGGAAATTCCTCTATCATTCGAACGTACGAAGACCTTCAGCTAATTCATGTTCTTTCTGATATGAATCCATGATTTATAGAATGGTCGCTGAGCTGTGCGACAAATCCAGCATCGGAAAGGTCGGCGGTTTCAATTAGTACGAGTGAGAGTGTAAAATCTTATCTCGGACCCGTTCACTAGGCGTATGGGCTCTTACCACTAACATGGTCTGCTGGAGTAACCGTGCGTTCCCTTTTTTCGCTTCTGTCACTCAAGAATGACAATTTGTTAAGATCGGCTCGCTTCTTGGCGGACACTTGTCAAAACCAGCTCAGCAATATCCTGAAGTGTTTGGAAATATTCAGTGTTGGAGACATACCCGTACATTCTTCCGTGCGTCATTTCGGCTCTGATATCGCTTTCAGTCGCGCTCCTGGCCAGCTGGTACCTGGAAGAAACATTACAGGACGCAAAACCGCTCTCCCATATTATCACCCGCCTTCGAAAACACCCTTCGTCAACGAGGAACAACGTTGAAAGCCCTACCAGGCCGTCAACTACTAATGAACCCCACGATGTCGCGGAAAACAGTTCTCCCATTACCCTTCGCCAGCTTCTGAGCATCCCTCAGGTTATCTTCGCCATTGGATGCCATGCTATTTTAGTATCCATGGATCAGGCTTACCGAACACTGCAGCCACTATTCTTCGACTCACGTCACGGTGGAAGTCGGCTGGAACTCCCTCCGTCTACCATTGGGAATATCTTGTTTGCAGCTGGCGTTGCTAGCAGCATATTCATGCTCTGTCTCTATTCACGCCTATACCAAGCTTGGGGTGCCGAACGGCTGTTCCTTTTCGGCCTTGCTTCGTTGATCCCATCGTTCTTGCTATTTCCCGTCATTTCGTGGTTGTCAAATGCTCGTGGTTCCCATGACTTCTATGTGTGGCTCGTTATCTCTATCCAGGTCCTATGCTCCGTTGGCATCAGTATGGCGGCAGGTCTGTAACAAAATTAAGAGAACTGAGCAACGAATGAAGTCTCCGTTTCTTTCAGGATCTGTGTTCATTCTATTGGCAAATGCATCCCCGAACAAATCGCTACTGGGAACTGTAAACGGGGCGAGCCAAGTATGTATAGAAATCCTCTCCCCAATATTTTACTAACAGCCTCAAAGACATTTGCCAGCTTCTCGAAGGCCATCAGCCCCGCATTGGCAAGCTCATTGTTCTCGATATCTATCGGAGGTGGTTACCTCGGAGGAAACATGGTTTTCTACATCCTCGCTTCTCTGACTAGTTTTGCGTGTAATTGCTGCGACGCAAATTAGTAAGTGAGCCTATATTGATAGCGTAGTCTCTTCATACACTACCACAATTCTGCATGGATGTATGACTTTGTCTTCTCATCAGCGTTAATGCATAGGCGTATGGGCCCTCTGGCTAAGCCACGCCGAAATTCCGCAACTCTGCTGTGGGATTTTAGGGGTTAGAGCAGCGTACTGTAGGTATGCAAGCAATGAGAAGAAAGTCGCTTGGCCTTTACGCGTCATAATTGACCAGATGGGAAGGGAAAGGAATCCGCCTTGTGTCCTTGCGGGACGCCTTTTCGAAGTCGGGAATGTAGATGGACAGCCGCTCACAAGATCGGAGACCCGCGAGATCCCCTTGATATATCGGACGCCGGCATCCGGCGGATCGTTCAGTGCATACAGAAGATGTCTCACTAAGAATAATGACTCGATATTTGTGACCCATCGTGCTATGGCAATGCGCCAGTCTTCTGAGAGTAGACCATTTTGGGATGCTTATCTGAGTGAAATCGGGAGGTTGTTGGGGTTCTTCTCGGTTCCAAGGAGTAAATACAACTTTGAGGAACAGAAGTCGATGGTTGTGAAGCGCTATCCTCCGCATGTTCGGCCCAACTTCAGCCGATACCGTAAACTCGGTGGTTCGCATCAACAGTGGCACCTGGTCTTTGCCTTATCAGGAAATCCCGACGTGGCACCGACTCATCATTGACACATCCGGTACCTCGGTTTGACCCAGTTCGGTATTGTGGGCGCACCAGGTGAGTCATTTTCCATATCGAGAACGAAGTTCGAACTATCTTGTGACTTTGCCGGTGTACCCAGCCAATGGTAAGAGGGCGCGCTCCGTTTTTAGGCATGCGCACATGGTGGCGTCGGGGCCTCTAACCAATCGTGACCTGGTCCACTAGGCGCTCACACTTTGTTGAACAGAATCAACAAACCGCCCTTTATAACCCCCAAGCGAGAAATGACTCAAACCAACTCCCACATCGCCCTCGATTCCTACCATCGTTCCTCCCTCCTGTGCTCGGCATTGTACGGAGACTGCCCGCCGCTGCCCGCCAGTTGACTATGTCTTTCTCGCCGTCCTACTACTCTCCCTCGAAGTCATACGGCACGGATATCACACAATCGCCTCATAGCAGCGCGAGTTCACACATCTCAACTTGGGGCACTATTCCGACAAGTGTTACCTCCGTGCATAGTTCGATCTGCCCACCTTCCGCCCACACTCCTTATTCTCCGTATGCTCCGTCAACATCGCCGTCAGTATACCCCGCCTCGTCCTCTCCGTCACTCTACCCCGGCAGCCCGGCGTCGACCTTGAGTCAGTGATCTCTCTCATCCCGTCGATCGTAACTAACTTGGGAATCAATTTGAACCAGGTGGATCATTCCCTACACCGAGTACAACATCTACAACTTTGTCATCTCCTCAGTGGCAGCTGCCTCCCAATACGACATATGACTTAAGATACCCTCCCTCTAATGTCTTTGCAGGCCTAAGGTTTCCTCAGCACGTGTCGACGTTACGAATCTCGGTCAGAACGAGCTACATGAGTTGGTCATTCGACGCTCGAAATCCTAACGGGATTACGGCGTACGACATACTTCTCTCAGCTTTCCACCAGTTTCAGGCACCAGTCGAAACTGCCTTTATCCACACTTTGCCCCCCGAGATGGTATCTCATCTCAAAATGCTACATAAAAGTCGCATTGACTCTTGCCGCCTGGATCGCCTCGAGGGCGTTCGGAGGCTTGATTTTATTGGTTCTTCTTGTCGCATCCAGGGCCTGTCCCTCAACCAGGACGGATCCTGGTCACTTCGTCTTTTCTAAGGTCGGCGTATACGCCATCTATTTTTCTGTGTTATTTCGTTCTTGGCTCCGAGGGCCCAGTTAGAACGGGATATATTCCTGGTATCGATATCGTTTTGGACTACGCCCGTGCATCCTCTCTTGCTTTCGCCTCGCTTTGATCTCTTCGTGCATTGCTGTCTATTTTGTGGCTTATCGTTATTTCAGGACTTATGGACTCGCATACACCCCACTTTGCAGACTCCCAACCCCACTACTCTTCAAGTTGTATTTTTAGTCGATCATAGATATCCTGTAGTACATTCGTATACTAACTACAACAGAACAAATAATCAAACCCATCCCTCCACCGAGTTATAACACCGTCTCTGTCTTGAGAGTGGAGAGTTTGCCATGGCCCTTCCCTCGTTCCATCGATAAAGATAACGAGTCGATTAGGGACATGCCATGACCGATAGGATCCATCCTTGTGGCTGAATCTTTTAACTTGCCGAATGAACGGACACGCTGAGCTTGAGTATCAGACCTTTATCGAGGGAATGATGACGAGCGCGAGTTCACCGTGTCCCTTGATGGTGGCAAGACCTGTCATCTTCGGCGTCTAGCTTCTCAAGTCTCGGGTGGAATGTCTGGCATGGCTCTATCAGATGAGGCACTGCTGGGGATTTTTTGGTGGAGTCCGAAGGAGTGAATGAATGGCGTTGGGAAAGGCTCGAAGCGGTCCCAAACCAACCTCCAAACGCACGAATGTATCGGCAAGGCTCCAGAAGTCTTTTCCTCACAGTCAACGACCGGGTCACCGGATTTGCGGAATCAAATCGTTCATCAATACGCCGGATTTAACCAGATGAAGCGCCCCGAGCGAGGAATGACCAAAAGCTTGAGTGGTATCTGTGTATCAACACTTCCAGGTCTACCTTCACGCTTTGATTGCATCGATAGAACACTAACATCCGACAGCGAATGGCTCGATAATATGCAGACCTTCGCCAGACTGTACAGTAAGTGGACTGAACGCCGAGCATGAGAGGATTTGATTCGGTCCCACTGTTTCGGCTCGCGGTCAGCTGCAGACTAGAACAAATCAGGACAAACATAGTCTAATTTTCGTCCTCAGTCCCTGAAGTCCATTTCTATGGCTGAAATTGAGGGCCGCTTCCATTATGTTGGCCCAAAACGCCACCTGTCTGGAGGTCGTCTACTTCTACCATCCTCCTTGACGAGCCATTTCAACTTTCCGCCCCAACTCTCATTCCTCTAATTCTTCGAGTCTGGGTGCCACCTACGTGCATTATTCGAAGCCTGGAATTGACTGGCTGCCTCGATTGGCGGCGCTCGTCAAAAGGACATGGCGAGTCTAAGTGAAGGAGAGATATCTGGGCTTCTTGGTAAGATACGGTCTTTATCATAGTTTACGTTTTACTCAATATCTTGGCTACTCCCTGCAGGTCCTGTGTTGATAAGCGCTGTCTGTGGGTGTTGTGGCCATCCTCAGTGAAAGAGAACTAAACCAATCGTATCCAGTCAACGCCTTTCTCCTTGGACTGACAACCTGTCAATTCATATCGTACTTCACCGCGAGTATGGATGTCCGTTCACGATTCATGTTACAGTTTTCACTAATCGACCGCTGTAGAGCTTGAGGATCCACTTTGGATGCAGTGCGTATGAAGTGTAGCTCTCCACAGCGTTCCGAAGGCTGAAAGCAATTCGAACAACCCAGATATCTCGTGGGCTCGTTGGCATTGGTGGACGCATTTCATTCATCTCTGTGAGTACACCTCTGTTGAGCTGTTCCCAGCGACTGAGCGCCGTTCAGTGTGGTTTACATCGTCTGGTACTACTGGTAAGCATTAGGGCGATCTCGTTGGTTTGTGACAGAGACTAACTGCCCAACAGTGTCGAAAACTATGACAACCCAGCAAAGCTCGACTGTGAGTGACAATCATTGTCATTGTAGGAAAATCTGACGCGAACCTCAGACCCTTTATGGGCCTACATGCTGACACCCATTCTCGCTGTCATCCCCGCCATAATAACACAGTCATTCCTTACACTGAGGTCAGTGCTCAAGTTTTCTGTTCCCGAGAATTACCCAACCCCTTTACGCAGAGTCTTCAAAATGACGAAGAATATCTACTTGTGCGGCGTCATTATGTCGTTTGCTCTTACAAGTGGAGCATTTGCGGTCGCTGCGGGTGCAAAGTACGCACATCCTTTCTTCCTCACTGTCAATTCAGGCCTCTGACCGTTCCTCAGGGCATTTTCCATTAAGACGTGAGCCAATCGTATCGCTTTCCACCGTTTTCGCTAAACCAAAGTCTTAGATTGGGGGAGATTGTGGGTCTCAAATCGGTATGCATCCCCTGGTTAGTGCTCCAGGCGGTGACCGACGTGACCCTCTCAAGTGAGCTATTCTCTTTCCGACCGTCTACTAAACTCAATGCCTTTACTAGCCACGCTTGCTGTAACATTTTTCAAATCTCGCACGGGCAATAAGAGGACGGATTGGGCATTACGGAAACTGCTACGTCGAGCTCTTCAAACCGGTATACCGGCGTCTATCTTCGCCATATGTAGCCTCACCGCCTATCGTAAGTCCACTCAGCATCCATGCATTTTAGCCGTTACGCTTACCGATCGCCTCAACGTAGTCACTCTTGGGACAAGCTCCAGCAGTGTTTACGCGTTCTTCTCGCTCACCTTTGGCAGGATATACACTCTGGTACGGCACCTCATCTCTGGTACCCATCTCGACTGACGCATGCATAGACTCTCATGGACACACTTCTTGTGCGGAAACGACTCCGTGAAAGGATGAACCAGGCGGATACCAGAATCGTGAGTTGCAAGTCGTACGTTCAGTGGCGAATTGGGTTCCTGATTACCTTTTATTATAGCTCGACAACCTACGAAAGCACCTCGGTCAAGAAGGGACAACTACCTCGATGGAAGGCGATGGTGAAATTCCTGTGTTCAAAGTTCCTAGGCACAGCGACATGAAGGATGACGACGATATGTCCCATCACCATTCAGTCGGGAGTGATGACTCGAAGAATGAGGAAACCTTCTATACTACCTCGACCAAGACACCATCGGACATTGTGTAAAGTACTATCACGGAGTCTTTTCCTCGATATATTGTACCTTTAGTAATGGGTTTGTAATTAGAGTCAGACTAGTGGTGTAATGTATTGGATATTTCTTCATCAAGTCGAGTATTCAACGGGAATCATATAGCTTATCACGAGATCATTGAACACGAAACTGGCTTGAGCGTCCTCGCACGCAGCTTTGTGCGAATATCAGCTCCTTCGTTTCAGCCCCTTCGTTTCGGCCCGCTTCCACTCCGAAATCGACATCCAATCAGGATATGTGAAGCTCCTCCCAAGAAAAGAACTCGGTCTAACCTTCCGGTTCCTGACATTCAATGTTTCGACGCGAAGAGATGAACGCGTCGGTCAGTGCTATCGGTCAATACAAAGAGGTGAGGAATGCTGTTAGTAGCGCGAGCCTCATCGAGGGTGAGCAGTGCCGACGGAACAAGCGTTTTGAGAATATAATGAAAGCCCGAGGAAGGCGAAGGGGGTTGACAATAGCTCTAGGCCATCCAACGTCAAAGCCCTTTGCCATCATGGTAGATGATAGTATGACCAAGAACATCCTACTTCAGAACAGGATCGGCGGGAAAAGTCTTGTGTCTGTTATTCAAGAAAAATTAGAGCAGTAAGTGTATAGGAAAACATAGAGCGATCCAACGAGACTCATAAGGGAAGCTTGTCGTCAGTCGAAGAGCCCGCAGTCAGTCGATAGCCTGGCAATCACTCTGGTAACATTTACGGATGAAACTTTGCTAATGCCCAAGGGGACGTCCACATCTGTGAGTAATCTCTGATCTCTGGGAGGTGGCTTGTCTTAATTTCAAGGACGATTATCCGAAGCTTGGCCTGTGGAAGACCCACTCGAAGGAGAACGGATGATGGATTGCCTGGGGAAGTATAAATTCATCATATGTCCTCTACAGCCATCCCAACGCCTGGAAGTCGGAAGGGGAATGGCGTGAATGTCGGAGGAACATGCCGAACAGCCTTCCCACGGCTAAACAGCCACCGAGACAGCACTAGACACGCCGAAACGCTTTCACTAACATCATTGTCTTTTCTTGCACTTCTCTGGCACCTCTGCAAAAATGGCAACAACTCAGTGTCCGAACGCGAAAAAGCTCAAACCATACTCGCTTTTCACCTTCCATACTACTCGAATCTGCCTCTGAGGTGTCTCATGTCGGTCAAGGGTTGATTAATTAATGAATCTTCCGAGTAAGCAGGATCTCTCAGAAGACTGATAATGATCAACGTAGATGATCATTCGGATGATCACTCAGAATTTGGGAGCATCGGGGCTGGACTGATGCCTCACACACAATTCTCCTTCACGTTCACACTCGATATTGACCTGGCGCCTCTCTTTGCTACCCTTTCAATCCCATAATGAGGTTCGGCGATCGTGGACTGACACTAGGACTTGGCACCGTCTCACGTCATACATCGCTCTTACGGAAGCCTTTTTGTTCTTTCTTCCTTCTCGATACGGTACAGGATATGATTTTGAAGGTGCTGATAGTCATCGATCACAGCAACCAGGGACAGCTTCTGACACGACCTCGTTTTTTCAACACACCTATATCTCTTTCTGGCTGATGAGCGCGCATTCGTTGTGGGAGTGGAGAATCAGGAAGTCATGAGATTGTATAAAGCCTGGCGGACGGAGGCTGGGATCCTCACCTATCGTCTTTTGCCCATGATGTACCTGGTCAAGGCTGCCCTCTTCGCCCTGACGTCGGCTACCTACCACCTTCAAGTTACATCTCTCGAGTTAGCTCCTCCCGCTGAGCTGCTCACTGATGTACCACAAAGTGGATCAGGTATCATTGCTCCTCTCCTCCGCTCGCCTCAGAGTGGATCATTCGAGGAACGCAGTGGGCTAACGCCGAGGGGCTACTACTGCGATCCTGGCTACCATGCTTGTAGCGATGGTATGTATCTAGAACTGCATAGGAAATTGTCCCGGACTAATCCTCCGTAGGTGGGTGTTGCTCAAATAACGACTACTGTGGCACGTTCGGCGGCATCAAAGGATGTTGTCCAAACGGCAAGCTCTGCTCGGGAACTGGTGGTTGCACCAAGAGCGGCTATGCGAAATGCTCAGGCGAGAGCTTCTGTTGTCGTAAGTTTCTGATTGACTTTCATCGCTTCTGGGATGCTTATGGCTTTTTCCCATCCAGCCCTTGGGTATTACTGCTACCGAGACTCTGCGGGCAATCCAAAGTGCTCGTCGAATAGTGCACATACGTCAACCAGCACACATTATATTACGACTACGCATAAGACTACGTACACTCCTGCTCCTGCACCAACAACGAAGAAGACCACTACCTCTGCTGTGATCACACTCGACGACCCAACTATATCGCTGAGTCCGATTCCTAGCTTTACGCTGAACACGGATACGACGGTTTCAGGGTTTATACCCAGCTCTACCCCGACTTTCCCTGCAACGTGAGATTCTACCCGCATATCATCTGATTGATGACTGAAATCTAGCTTTAGCACTCAAAACAATGGTCCTTCAACTACTCTGGGAGCGAGTAATCCCTTGAACAGCAACCACGCAATGCATGTGACGCCAGCCTCTCAGGCTATGAGCTTCGCTGCTCCTATCTTGCTTGCTATCGTCTCCGGGCTTCTCGCTGCTTAATTAACTACCCATGTATACACTATGTTGCCCGCCCTCATATATTTTTGACTCTAGCCTCCTTATCTTTAACTGACTCGAATACCGTGGTGCAATCTACGAGTTTACCTGCCATCGTTTGCCCAAACTTTGACACCCGAGTGAACTCCATGATTCGACGGAAGAGTGGAAGTTGGCTTGAAGTCAAGCCTGCCTCGGCCTCAAAGATCAAAGATGTTCCTATGTCAACCCCGATCACGATAATCAGATGGTCGCTGTATGCGGTAACAATGTCATCATGGTTTTCTCGGGTAAAACGTGTCGTCGCGGCTGACATCGCCATTGACGAACTTGCCGTCCTCCGAGTCGTTATGAGGCTTTCAGCCGCCCTCGCTCTCATTCTCCTCTCCCTAACTGGACAGATAGCTGCCATTTGTCCCGGGTTCAACTATGCTCTCGGAAACGTAATCAATATTGGAGGAGGCATTAACAGATGTACGTTTCCCTTGTAACCTGAAGCTTGAGATGGATCCGACTTGTAACGGCAGGGAACGTTTACGACGACGGCTGCAACATCGTTGACGGCCTCACAACGAATCAGAATCCTTGTACAACGGGAACGTTTGGATGCTCTGCTGCCCCTATCATATTCAACACGTACAAGAACACCTACACGGGGCTCGTGTACGCTCTCATTATGCTCTTCACCTCGCCCTCTCTCACCAAACTTTACATAGTTACAACTGCCGCACAGATCCGAACTCTGGAAAATGTGGGAACGACATCGTGAGCGTCTGTGTACGTCTTATACCCCTTCTTACTGGCAGAGCTGGCTCATATGCCCTTCGCTAGTGCCGAAACGATGGGAATTAACCTCCCTACCAAGTTTCTACTACTCCTTTACCAGTTTTGGTTGAGGGTAAGGAGGAAATCTAGATGGTTGTATCGAGTAGCATCGAACTGCTATTACCTCCGTGCCCTCGGCTAGGCTGGAAAGACACATGTGGAGGATACATCTCTCTGCAATGCAACGGGATCACCTCACTCAATCGACCAGGTGGAACTTGGCGTACTATCGAACGCTTGGTTAGTCGGGGCAGGCTATGCAAAAGACTGTACTGTACCTCGTGAAACCGTTTCCCAACATGATACGCTGTTCGAATCAGAATATCATCCATATCTGATTCATGACGACGATGTAATACATTTTTGACAAGGCTGTTGATCTCATTGATATTCCATGAACTTGACGTCGACATTACTGAATGAATTCAGCAGGGCAATCATGTAAGGTATTGGACGACAAACCCTGCGACAACGCCCTGCCTTCAACGGCGTTTTCGGTTGGCACCGAAGGCTATCATCTCAGGAACTGCCACCTGTTACACGTCAATTGTCGCGAGACCTTTCAGAAAAATGCAGAGACTCAGCCGCATCCACGCTTTGCGAGAACCCCGACATAGAACTCAAGTAATTGCTAGGCTGCCTCATCTCCTCAAGCCACCACGAGAACCTATCCGATTGGCCTGTCAACCGATCCCCAGTGGAGACAACTCTTTCAAAGACTAATGTTTTGGTAGGCTGTGGTGCATGGTTCCCCTCAGCCGCGGTTGCGTGAGGTTTTCACTTCGGTTTTCAGTTCAGACCGATCCCGATCATGCCCGTGCTACTCACAGGGACCCACCTCTACCCACCCCTGCCAGACGTCAACGCGTCAACCTTATAAGAACAAGAAGGAATGCTCGAGCCAGATTCTTCAGCTGCGCTCTCCATCATACATCGAAAACCTCCAGTGCTGGTCACTAGAATCTTTGTACACCACTTCAAGTTCCTCATAACCTAAAATGGTCGCCATCACTGCCAAAACTCTCTTCATCGCCGTCCTCGGTGCTGCTCTATCCACACAGGTGGCCTGTCACCCAGAGGACGGCCGCACTAGCGGTCGCGAAGGGTCTGTTAGACACCGTACCAAGAAGGATGCAAGTCGAGGTCGCGAGAGCACAGTGTGGGTATGGTAGTGATGCCGATATTCCTCTGGCTAACACCCTATATAGCGAAAACCCGAGTCATAGAGCTCCTCACGCCGGGACTACAGTGGACAGACGCAGGTAAGATCCTGTCTCATCGATGTCCCGGGATAACCTAACATTTATGTTTGAAATTACCCAGCTTTGCCTCCAACTCTGGGCTTTGGGAAAGGGAATTTGGGTCTGAGGAGATGACTGCTCTGGAGCGTCGATTACTCATTGGCGCGGCCATGTCCATTGGTAGGAAGGTCCTTGGCAAAGTTGCAGGCCACGTTGTATCGTCTGGGTACGTATTTATCAGGCCGATAAAGCATAGACTTATGAAACCTCCTGTTAGTATCAACAACAATAACAACCAGCAAAGACGCAGGTTAGTATTTTGACACTTGACGTTCACACAAGAATGTAATACTGATATACTCACCTTAGCCTCGAAGACGATCTACTAGGAGAGCTCCTCCGCCGCGAACTTGCTAGATACGATGAGCTTGACTAAGTCTGACCTACCAATAGCATACATCCGGACTCTGTTGAGGTCGGTAATGATAAGATCTTTGATGAGTGTGCTTCAATCCACTTGTAAACGAAACCAATTGAGCGTGGCTCGCGGACCGTCGTATCCGTTGAGTCTGTGATACTGCAAGTCCTGACATTGATTAAAAGCCTGTCAGTATCCCTGAGTGTGTGGAGATGAAGCGGGGTTACGTCGATTAGACTTCATAATTTCCGCATCGGCCTCATGTTCTCTACCAAATATGGAATTCAGTGGCGTAAATGAGGTCACATCCAGCTCATTGTGATTCATCGTCCACGCCCGACTCTGACACAGCCTTCTTATTCCTTCAAATCTCCCGAGAGCAAGTTCTAGACGTTCAAAGACAGGGAATCAAAGTCGGTTTTCAGAGTTTAACTCACGTTTGAGCCCACACTTTGGAAAAGAGTAGATCTCAAACTCTCAGCAAAGACGTTCGCAGTTTAGAGGCAGCATCATCAGACATTCATACAAGCGCTCTGTAAATAAAAAGGACCATTGCCGATGAAGGCAGCCTCCCAGCACCAAACTCATACATTTCATCACTTCCCCTCTGCATCGTCATTTTTTGGAAGCTCTGGAGGAATGAGTCAGCCACGGATCGCAGGTATAGAGAAGGATACTTACCTCTGCTTGCAAGTCTAGGATTTCCCTTGCGTGGACGAGCGGATACGCCAACGTAGGTAGTATTCTTGAAGAATATAAACTTCTGTGTGCCTCCGTTGAACTTGCAGGACCGCAGTCCGTTGAACATCTCGATGTTGATGGATTCTGCAGAGCCCATTCAGCAAGAGTGTTGAAAGGTAATAGATATTCGTACGAGCTAGATTACTCGGTGAAGGGAGAGCAGAAGGCACAGGTTTGCCTTCTTCGATCTCTACCACATTCTCTCCAACAGATAAGTCAACGGCAGTGTTGAGTTCGACATCTTGCATATCATTGCACATCTTCACAGTGGGCGTAGTAGGCTGGGCGTCCAATAGGGAAATGGAAGGGAAAGGTTGGCTAGAGGTGGGCTTAGGTTTTGTAGTGTCCATGGCGGGGGCTTATGTACTTTGACGAGCTCCTGACTGCGCAGAGAGATGAAGTATTTATATGAAACTGGATCGGCATATAAGCCATATAGCAGACAGCTGTATACTCATTCACAGGATAATGGTATCGGAAGAGCCGGTATATTTCGCCATTAACATATCGCGAGGCGTTCAGAAAGGAGCTAGAATGTTGTAGGAAGTTCTACCCGCAGGAGTACTCCAGCTATGTTTCACAGAAATGAGACGACGCAGGTTGAGTGTACTCGGAAATCTCCAGACAGGAGCCGGAACGTCTCATCCAACTGGGATCAGTTCTCCACTTGAGGGTATTTGGGGAAATACACAGCCTTTTCGTTAGAGAAACGAAGCGCTGTGGCGCTTCATTGGCGCCTGCGTCTTGATTCTAATTGGAAGACATTTCATATACTTAGACCATCTAAGCGTCATTGAAAAGCCTTTCCATGGTTCCAAAGGATATGCAGCAAAGGTTTCCCTCAGCGAGGAGTTCCATAGGTAAGAAGGCAAACTTTGTCGACGAGGAGCATTTCAGCATCATCAATGCTCTTGATATGCAAAAGGAGCTCCACCTGATCCCGCCGGATAGGATGCCTAATCTTCCCGAATCTCCAGGTCTACATGACGTTATCGTGTACAGCGCAGCCCTCAATGGAGATTGGTACGATTATCGATGTCATCTAGGAGATAATTCGGTGGCAATGAGACGTTAATCAGGCTGTACTCATCGCGGACGGCGCGCTAGCCACGTTTTGTGTTCACTGCAAAGAGATGCTATCAGATTGACGTAGGTCCAGACGTAATCGAGTATTCAAGCTCGTGGAACAGGTTTCTTCGAGCAAAGCTTTTCTCTTGGTACTTTCAATATGTCGGGTTGAGGAACGATACTGATGTCTATGGTCGTCGGGGAAGAGATATCGAGCCAGGCTCGCAAACCGTAGCTAGATTCAGCGCTAAGGTGGCCAGTCGTTCCACGGGCCACGGCCCGATACAAGAAATGTTCCCTTATTGGTAAGACGAGTCGTGCTGACAGAAAATCGTATTATTAGCTAAAAAATCCGTACATGAGGGTCGTAATGAATTGACGTAGGAAGCTGCCTAATATCCTCGTGCCACAGATTAATGTGTTTGGAGGAGGTGCATGTATTATCTGGGTCGAAAACCACGGAAAAAGGCACGAGAGTCGGCTGGTCCAAGGCGGATTTGCGCGCGTGTATCTGAATAATCACGTAGCAATCCCTTCGCGGGAAACTTCTCAGGATTAAGTAGATCCCTGTGTTATTGATTGAACTTGGTGAGGATCCCCCACAAAAATGCGGAGAGAACCTGGAGCGTCTGGGGTTACTACACGATCTTCGTGGTGGATGTGATGTGGGAGTCGGAGAGGGTCCGACACTCCCGATATGCGGAGAAACCATTGAAGGCTACGATGAATCGTACGACGAGGATGTTGGTGGTCCACGTCGGAAGCATATGGTTGGCATTGAGATAGGTTGGGGACTGTATGTCCTGAGCGAACAAGAAGGATCGCCGGAATGCATACGTCACCTACCACCAACGTGAAAATAGTGACCGAGATTAACGAGGGGTAAACAGAAGCATGGATAGGACATTCCAACGTCCGAAGGAGATGCGACCTTCGTGCCTTTGTGTCATGGCTGGACCACATGTAGAACGCCCCGCCTTCATATAAGAGGATTCCGGAAGAACCGGAATACAGACTCTCCTAGATATTCCCGGAAAGGCAGGCTGAATGTGGCGGTAGGGAAAACGCGGGGAAGGGTTTCGAGCCAATGAAGCATCCATCGACTTTGTAGATTGCAGACGAGGAGGGCAGTAAAGTTCGCGATTCTTTCGGTCGCTTGAGTGGCGGTATACGGAACGGTGAGCTTGAAAGTGAGGATACTAGGAGCAATGGGACCGTATTCAGGGAATGTACTAGATGTTGCAGTGTTTGGGTGTCGATGGTAGCCTGCCACATCCAATCTACTTCGGTGACGTCACTGGCAGGCCCGAAACAGCTGAGGGTGAATGGTGTAACGAGGGTGTCAAATATGGGGCCAGAAGGGGAGGACGAGCTTGTGTGATGATGCTTCAGAAATGGCGTGAATCGCTTGCAAAGAGCCCTCCACACGAAACGCGCCTTCGACCTCGCCCCACATCTGATCGACACATTCTCCTCCGATTTCACCTTGAGGTTGATAGTGTCGCAGATTGGACGCTATGTCTGAGGCGAGTCGAGTATATTTGACAATAAATGAGGGGAGCAGATATGGAAATCTCCATGGCTCGAGTAACATGTACTTCGAAACGGAAAGTAGCCCATGGACGTGGTAGCATCAAGTGTCGGGCTAGCGCAAAGAAACAGTGTCGAGTTTCGAGCTGGCGCGAAATTGAGCTGTCTCTGGGTGGGTTGTTCACGAAGCCGTCGAGAAGGTTTTTGTGAAGCGAGGTCGAACGGTTTCAGCGAGCCGGATGAGGAGAAGTGGAAATGACGGAAACCTTGCCTGTTCTGAAGAGGATGCGAGGCTCGAAACCCGACTCTGCGTGAGCGTCTTGTTGGACCAGATGCCCATGTTCATCGCCATCATTCTCCCGGTGGCACACAATGCCCCGTATCTGGCTTGGTACCCGCAACCCACGCCAGTATGGTGAACTTCTGCTCTCGTTGGCTCATCAAGCTGAGTGTAGTCTTGGTGTAATCCAAGGTATACTATCGCTAAGCCACCAACCGAACAGGTGCCCAACGATATTGGATGGTCTTTGATCAGGCTCACGATAATGATAATGGTCGTCTCCTGCAGCTAGAGAGATAGCTTCGTGAGAATCCGTGAGTCCGTTCAGAGGGGTGGTGGTGGAGCAGAATGGCGACATGGGATAAGGGATAGGAGAAGTAGGAAGGTCCATGCACAAACGTGCTAGCGAGCACATTCAAAGCAGGGGGAAGTGGTAGGGGAAATAGACTCTTGATTTGGTAGAAGGCGTTCTGCTTGGTCCTGAAGAGGCAGCGCTGTAGCTCCTCAGCGCTTAGGCCTGCAAGTAGCGACCGCAGCGCCATCAACGCTTGCTCGGCCACGTCTGGGTGCAGAGGCATGGGGTTTGTCACCAGAGCTGGCAATTGATGTCGGTCGGGGATGTTCGAAGCATCCGTTGAGAGGTGGGTTCTTGAACGCTTTGCAGCGGTGGTAGATGCCTATAGATCTTACCTTCTTGTCGACTAGCCCCAGAACCTCCCATTTCGATGTCGCGTATAAGGATAGTGGTAGATATTATGGCATGAATATCTTAGCCACAAGAGCCGCGATGACGCATGGAAGTGGCGAGCTGGGTGGAAAACTGCATTCAGGTGGCGTTCTTGAGCTGGTTTACCCAGTGAGTACCCAGTGAGAGCTCCTGGGACAGTCATCCTATGGTCAAACGAATCAGACAAGCATCTTAGGAGTATTCCACACCCCAGACTCACCAAAAGCCTTGGTTTTACCCCCAAGAACGTAGCATTTTGAGAACGTTGTAGTCCATTTGGGTCGTGGAGTCGAGGCAATTGGAATCCAAAGATACATGCCGTGACAGGCATCACAGCGTTACAGTCCGTGACCACCGGAATGATGGCTGTTTGACCGCCCTGGCGCTTCCACGTGAATTAGCGCCGTGAATGTTGCACCCATACCGTCACCAGCTGCCAAGCGGCTTCTAACAACTTGCACACCTTTATCCGCTAAATTCTCTAGCCGAGCCACTGCTTACTTCAACCTACAGACCCTTTACACAAATGCTTGGGCAGTCCCGACCACCCACACCTGTTGTAACTCACACACCTTTCGTGGGACGATCGCCTGCCAGTGGCTTCATAATGCGAAATCGCAGCTCTTGTGGTGCACACACGTAGCCAACAGCTCTGCCCAAGCCACGCAACTATGCGATACTCTGCCGATAGAGTGGCACGTAGCCACACCTCAGGGCTATAAGAAGGCGGCAGACCAGTTGTTGGACATACACCAGAACCCTCTGCTCTCTGCTCACTATCCTACTTTCTTATCCTCTGAGAATGCGTCTCTTTCATCGAGAACCATCTAGTTCGACTCGAAGAAAGGCAAAACCCCGCACATATGCTTATTCCTCCCACCCTGACTCTGACTTGGAGAGCGACGATCGTACAATCGAGGATGTAGACCTATTTCCAGACGAGCCTCAATACTATCACAATACCTCCTCAGCAGGTCTCGATATTATTTACCCCAGGGATAAGGAGGGAAACATCGATCACAAAGCGCTCGACAAGATGATAAAGCTTAAGCTTGGATTAAGTGAGTACACCTTGAAATCGAAATCGATCTCCGCGATAGCTAACCTGATGCTGATAGCTCAACCAAGTTTCAACAACGACGCACACCGATACATATCTGGAGGATCTCATAACGTTACTGGATTCAGGTTCTCTGATGGACCCCACAGAAAAGGTTCTTTTTTTATTCATTAAGCATTCGATCTACTTTGTAATGGCACCTCTTTACAGCCCCGCTGGCGGCAATTAACGCAGTCGAGAGGGAGAGACAACTAGACCAAGAATACGGAGCGAAGGCCCGAAATCTCGATGAGGAGTACGAACTTAGGCGCCAGAAACAAGAGCAAGAACGGCTCTCGAAGAGAGGGCTTGGAAGGGATATGAAGCACAAGAAGAGCGTACGAGCTCAGGCTAATAAAGGTATGTCATATCCAACACTCTCGCCACTCAAGCTGACACAACTTCCGCTTCTCCAGGGATCCAAACATCCGACAGCGATGATCCCGCCGCTGCGCCAGACGACAAGACCAACATATCTCTCAATGACGACGACGGTCTCGATGAAGCAGGCTTCGATCGATATACGTGGGATCCAGAGCGTAGTGCAAACCTTACCCTTGATAACGTCCGGTCTTACTTGCAGCAATGGGAGGCTGAGCAGAGAGCCAAAGGTAACCCCGTGTCCATCTATTACGATTAGAAAGAGATCTACGAGAGCAATTGAGTCTAGATTCATATTTTTTTTATATAATTTAGAGTTCCCGGATTGCATAGCTTGGATACGTGAAATAGTTACAGAACGTCACGGTTTTTACTTTGCTTGACTTTGGCTGAACTGCGATATCCGCATTGAGCGGACTCGGCTTCCGGCATTAACCGATGCCGAACGGGCATCAGCGAGCTATCGAGCCTCACCTCTCCTTGTCCTCAGGCTTCTCCTGTTAGGACCCTTTCATGTCCTTGTTGTTTTCTCGTCGTCTCAGACTCCGTTTCTACCCCAATCAGCCTACTGACTACAGGGAGCGTCGCCCTCTCCATTAGACCACATCTGCTAGAGATCGACCATATGGAACGCGCCGTACATCATATCAAGCAGATAGCGGACCCACAAAATAAACAGCTTTCACGTTATGCAATATGCTGTTCTCAGTCGCACTGGCTTAACAGCAGCTAGATATTGATCCTGATCAGGAAAAAACCGCCGTATTTAGAATGCAGTGCATTCCAATCCACGAGGCGGATCGCTCTCGTCTCATTGTATCTGTGTGGCTGCACCAACGGTTCTGTCACTAGACCGATACGAAAAGCTCAGGTGCCTTCTACTGGTTACACTCCCATACCATATCTGGAGAAAATAACTTCGACGGTGAAAGCTGTTGGACGTACCCTGGAATGAATCCGTCTAGCGACTTTGTCTTGTTCGGTCTCTATCTCTCTACGTAACGTATCGCCGATATCTTCTACAGCTATGCTTGAACTCCTTTCCGGAAATAGACGCCCAGTGAGAGCCCGCACCTAAACAAAGAGAATGATAACGACTAGCGACTCACGAGTCAGCAGAGTCGAATCTCCAATCGGTTCTTTTCTTACTAGACCGTAAGCCGCAACTATATAAGGACATACTTGTTACTCAACATTCTCGTCAGCATCTATCCTGACTGCTCCCAGAATTCATCAGATTCCTCGCCGTAACACTCGCGCATCGCGTCCTCCTGGATTTCTCCAATCTCACCCATCATTCCCCTATCATGTCGTATTTCCCATTCCCCCGTTCCAGCAAGAATGGACTGCCTTCTTCTAGGTCTAATCATCGTGCTTCGTCGCCTCCTCCGAAGCCAATCAAAGGTGTTCGACTCACCCGTGGACGTGGTGCATCCGATGTCGTCCAGTATGACTGTGATGTCACTACCGCCGCAGTAGCGTTCGACATGCCAACCGACGCGAGTGGAAATGTCGACTATACCACGTTAGCGCACCTCATGCGTGCAGCTGGCGATCAGCGTAAGTCATGCTGGTTCCCAATCTCGAAATCTGTTACTCATAGCTACTCCCAGCTGATGTAGAGGAATGGCGTGATGCCAAACGCGTGTACACCGCTGGGGGATCTTCGACGATAGCGGCGGTCAGAACCTTCAATAATCGCTTCGCACAGACAAGCGGCAGGGGTGAGTGTCTTTGAGCACTGAACGTCGTATTGTACCAACCTCCCTCATATATATCTGATTTAAATAGCGAGCAAAGAGGCTTATGATGCGATGTACAAGAAACAGAAGATGGACCACGAAGATCGTATGAAAGAAAGAGAGTATCAATTCAATCTTGAGATGGCCAAACTCCAACAACACGGTTACCCTCAGAATAATTACAATAGTGGCCAGGCAGTACCTCAGCAGACGACACCAGGCGGTCCTCGTAACTCTTCGTCCTCCCGCTCGAAGAAAGGAAATTCGACCCCCCACAAAGCCGGACACTATTATGGCACCGAATCCCATTGGGGAAGATATTACTAGGAATACCATTTCCGCCAGCTCTCGCTTTTGTCACTGCCTGCTCCTTTGTTAATATGTCTACGAATGGCTTATGTATCGATCCATGTATATCACTCTCTAATGAAACTATGTCTCTTATGCTCCTATTTTCTACGAATGTTTGTTCTTAGTCCTCTCCTCTCCACGGGAGAAAGCCTGCGATGCACCTTGTATAGCTTGGATCATGAAAAGGTGCGAAAACCTCGTCACAGAACCTCATCATACAGTCCCACTTCAAGATAGCTAATTCTTACAATCCTGTGCGTATCGTACGTATAGCTTTCTAGGACGAGATCTACCACTCCTGCCTGAACAGGAGCTCTGATGCCTTGTATACCGTATTGTCGTCTATCATGCACCTCTCAACTTCGCGCACTGTCAGCGCCCAGTGCCCGTTAAGGAGAAAACGGCTTCGAACAACAGCTATAGAATTCTCCTCGGGTAATGCATCAGGCCTGTGCACCGCTTTTGCATACCATTCCGTTAGTGAATCCCTGCGTCCGTTCCTGAACGAGAGTGTTCCGATTTGAACATGCTGTGAACGAAGAGTGTTAACTCGTGCCAGAGATAAGATTTCAACAGCTTTCTGTAAGCTGGGAATGATAATAAATAGGCGTTTATCTACAAGTCGCGTCCTCATCTATCACCCAAATCATTGGCTTTCTAATGGCTCACCGTGCACCCGCATCCAATGATAAAGCACCTAGATCTTCTTCTGATCCAGTGTCCCAAGCAGAAGATCGCTCTGTGGGGCGAGGAAATGGATCCGAGGACGTCGTTCACTACTACGCCAACTCGTCGCTTGTAGCTCTGGATGTCCAATTTCCTAGAGATTCGAAGGGAGAAATTAATCAGAAAGCTCTCGACAAGGCTCTCGCGGCGGACAACAGACGCAGTATGTAATTTCCTTCTCTGAAATACTCCGATACCTGCCAATCGATGATTATATTAGTCAACGTGAGTGAGTACAACGACGTGAAACGCTGGTACGTAGCGGGAGGCTACCATGAGATGGTTGGGGTAAGGGTTTCGGACGAAAGAAATAACGTGGATAAACATTGCAAGCAAGAACGTATGTCCACCCTACATCCTACCTATTAGAAGTCTCCGGATTAACGCTAATCACTCCTTTACAGCCTCGAAGCTGGTCCTCGAAGCCATGGATAAGAAGCAGAAACTCGATAGAGAATACGAGGCCAAGAAACAGCAATTGGACAAGGAATATGCGGAAAAAGCTGCAGCAAGGGATGCCGAGCTTAGAAGATATGAACTAAACATCCAACTCGAAATTGCGAAGTTGCAAGCCGGGAACGTACATGATGGGCGGTCAAGTAGTCACCACGCGCGGCAGAGAACTCGGGTTCCAAGTCGCGAAGAGGTTCCACACAGCACGCGTGCACCAAGAGAGCTAAATCCCAGATTGCGGGATTACTCTGGAAGGGATGGTCAATACGAAGAACGCTACCAGTAGGCCGGGGTGATTATTGAATCGGACTTCCCTAATTATATGGTTGAATATTTATGACGGCTTGGGGCACACTTGTACTGCAGGAGTAATATTTATCAGCTCCTAGGCTGCACGCTAATAATTATCTCACAATTCAGAGGATTTTGACAGACCACCTCAACAGTGAGAGCTAAGAGACTGAGAACTTGAACCTCGGTGATTACAGCTGTTTGAATATATGTTGACAGTCGATGAATTTTTTGATGTATTGATGGGTGAGACCACAGTTTAGGGTTAGAACATACGGAGGCTTCGTACCGTGTAGAATCGCACTTTGCACCAACTTTGTACTTCCCTTCGTCTTGCTAAATCAACATGCCCTTCCGAAAGATCTCTAGGGACCTCAAATTGGCGGCCATTCGCTTGTATGATCGTGATTGCATGGAACTCCCTGATATCTTGGACTGTATGCGTATGTCCGAGCGAACTTTCTATCGGATCCTCAAGCTTTGGCGCGAGACTGGGGACGTCGTCAAGCACACTTACGGGCTTCGAGGCCGCCCTCGACTTCTCAAATTTGATGATATAGACTACCTGAAACGTGTAATTGCACATCGGCCAAGCTGGTTCCTGGATGAACTGCAAAACCTATTGCAAACAAATCGGTTCATCTCTGTCCATTTCACCACAATCCATCGCGAGTTACAGCGGGCCAGAATGCCTCTCAAGAAACTCAAGAAAATTGCTGCCGAGAGAAACGAAAACCTTCGTGCTGATTTCATTCGAAGAATGGCTCAATACCAACCGGAACAACTTGGCTTCATAGATGAAGCATCAAAAGATGAACGGACTAGGGCTCGGTCTCGAGGTAGATCGCCATCAGGAACCAGGGCTGTTGAAAAAACTCTATTCGTTCGCGGTCGGCGATTCACTGTCGAAGGGCTACTCACTCTCCAAGGAATTGCTGCAAATACGGTCATTGAAGGTGCAATGACTCGCGAAAGGTTCATGCAGTTCCTAGAGCATAATGTGGTTAGTATATGCGGGGCAGTCTCGTCATCTTTCAAGTTGCTTCAGCTGGCTTTTTTGCTATATTAGATGATGCCCCTGTGCTCTCCATTTCCCGGGCCGCTCAGTGTTTTGGTGATGGATAACGCTATAATTCATCATGGTATTGAAATTACGGCGCTCGCAGATCGTTATGGTGGGTAACAAGGGGTAATCTGCTGCGGTCAAGTAACTTACCCCTTGCTTACACTCACAATAGGTGTCCGCATTGAATACCTACCACCGTACTCCCCTGATCTGAACCCAATCAAAGAGGCATTCTCCAAGATCAAGGCATTTATCCGTCGACACGGACACCTCATGGCCACAACCGGTGACGGGATGATCTTCGAGCTAATGATGATTGTGGACATCATAACGGCGTCGGATGCCATGGGCTATTTCATTCATGGTGGATACTTCTAGTACAGGTTTGAGTTGTAATTACAAAGGTCATACATCAGTCTATCATACAGTGAGCGTGCAAGAGTCAGTCATTAGCAGCAAATGTCTTTGTAAGGCTATCGTAACTAGGTTCAACAAGCGGCCCATTCCTTCACAGCCTCTCGAAGGTCCACGATCTCACCCCGTTGAAAACCCATCTCCTTCAACTCCTCGATAGTGATGTATTGAAAAGCTTGCGTCCCCGTGTACTTATTTTGCTGGAAGCGATTGAGGATGTCATTTGAGAGGTGATATATCCCACAGAACGTGTCGATATCCAACCTGATCCCTGGTTCGAGACCAGAAGGGATCAATGTCTGGAGTGCCGGCTGCAGAGGCGCCATCACGGTAGGAGCAGGAGCAGGAGCAGGAGGTACTGCAGTAGAGGCGGACAGCGCCTGAACAAAGAATGGGAAGGCTTCGGAAGGGATGTGAACACCGCCCATGTTGACCGCCGAGCCCTGAGCCGTCTTGTTCTTGTTGAGGGCGTCAGCGCGAGCTTGAAGAAGGGGTGAGTTGGCGATCATTGATCGAGAGGAGACCGCGTCGAAGAGATCGATATGGGGCGGCTTCTCTGTAGTTGCTGTTTGTGGTCCTGCAAGCTGGGCCAAGGGTGAGCGTTCGAAGACCAAGAAACAATCAGTCACTTACAATACCAGCCGCCCACTTCTCGAAGTGGTTATGGCTGAGTGGTAGGTGCCGTCCATCAGCGGGTACAAAGCAAAAGTCGCTGCGGCAGGAGGTGCTGCTGCAGAGCCATCGTTCACGGAGGGAGTTGATGTGAGCATTGATAGCGGCCTCGGAAGGGAGGATATTCGCTTCAGAGGGTTTCTGGGTACCGTTTCAGCAACGTAAATGTCTATAAGGTCAACGGCTCCTTACCAAGGACTTCCGTGCATTCTTCTTGAGTCCCGCCTGGCTGTGAGTGGCTTCAGAGGTAGCTTGGGCGACATTTTCCTTGTTCGCATTCGCTTTCTGGACCATCACGTTAGGAACGGTATCAAAGAAGGATGTGACACTCACTTCGCAGACTACAAGCTTGACGTTCGGCCCCGCCTTCGTTTTGATAGCATTTATGACCATGTGGTCATAGTGAGCCTCCTCTTCAAGGGGAAAGGGGCCGGGTGCGTGACGAGGGATAGAGAAAGTCATTTCGTAGTCAAGGTTGGCGTGATTTGACGCAGGGAGGGCCTTGAGAACCTCACGTTCCAGCTCAACGAGGAAGTTGTCGTACGTAGCATCTTTGATGAGCTGGAAGAAACGGGACTTGGGCTCCCTTCGTGATTTCGGTTTTTCAAGCTCCCGAGCCGAGAAAACTGCAATGTTGTAGGCAATGTAAACTAGGAAATGTTGTGAGGAACATACAAAGCAGTCCAAATGATAGCATACATACCTTTTGGGGGAGGAATATCTGGAGAGGACGGACATTCGATGATTTCGTGCTTCTTGTAAATCTTGGAGGTCTTCAAGCGCTTGCGAGGTGGCTCAACTATTTCAAGTTCGTCGGAGCCCGAGCTCTCCTCGTCTTCCGCATAGCTTAGTAGCCGCTTGTTACTGCTGGGCTCTTCGTCGGAACTGGAGTCGTTGGAGGACTCTCTGGTGTGCTGCTCGCCCTTGTCTGATTCCATTTCCTCCTCCTCCTCCTCTTCGTCTTCTTCCACCTGCTCCAGCTCCTGATCATCTTGGATATCCTCCTCCCCGTCTCCACCTTCTTCCTCCTCCTCCTCCTCCTCCTCCTCCTCCTCCTCCTCCTCCTCCTCCTCCTCCTCCTCTTCCGCCTCTTCTTCCTCCTCCTCTTCCTCTAGTTCATCGCTTTCCTCATCTCGTTCCACCTGCATTGGGCCGTCTTCTTCATCACTCACCTCTTTGCTGCTCGCTGTAGTCGCAGGAGTTGGTGGGAGAATCAAGCGAGGGGCGACAAGCTTGATTTTAAGCGGTCGTTGTCGCGACACCGGCGGTGGATTAGGCGAGCTACGCCGGGTAGAATTGGCCACAGACGAGCGTGTTCTGGGCCTGGAAGATACAACAACTTGCTTTTTTGGAGTCTCGGAGGCCTTTTTGCGAGGCATTGGCGACAGAGCGACACTCTATTTCGATGAACGCGTCGCGTTCTTGATGCTCATGCCCACTGGTAGGCTAACCCTACTGTAGGGTTGATCAAACTTCTTTATTACAAAAAATGACGCGACTGTCAAGGTATATGCAAATAGCTGTAAGCCAACTGACCGTCTGGAGCCAGCATATTTGTTGCTATTTGATCCACAGCCATAAGAGAAATATAAACAACTTCGGTCTCCCTCCTCGGTTGGTTCCCTCAACGATGTTGTGCTCGTTTGGGAACAAGGCCTCTCAAACTTGCCTTACTTTTGCACGGTGAAGGACGTATTCAAGACACAGATACTGCTGGATAGTCTCTGTACTCTTTGGGGCTGGCATCTAGGCGGACAATACCATATGGAGAGTACAACACGCCAAGACCTGTCGTGTTTGTGGGTCCAACAATGTGAACCCCAGCCGAATTCTGGCGGCAGTGCATTGAAGTGCGGTATGGGACAACTAGGTACGACCCAAATATTTATTGCCCTTCCATCTGGACCGTTGTTGACCTCTGCGCTCCCACAGCTTTTCGCTTGCAACTATGTCTGGACAGTCTAGTTCTGTATTCAGAACCCCCACCACTGCTACCGCCTTGCCTGAGTCTACACCGAACTCAACCCCCGTAGATTCTACCGCTTCAAATGACGTTACCGCTACCCAGTTCAAGAACTCTGAAAGCGTCAACATCATGGGTGGAAAACATGGGTATTTCGGGGAAGATTTCTCTATCGATACGCAACCTGGGCAGGTGGTTCATCTTCCTCCTCGTAATCCTCATGGTAAGCTGGTAGCCTTCGAAGCATATTGGTACTCATGGCATTATGTCCAATAGCTCGAGCGTATCTCCAGCAGAACTGTGCAGAGACCAATGTGATGAACAGCGTCATCGTCGAGGCCGGCAGGAGAGTTACAGTAAACGGGTCTGGGACCGTCGTCGTTCCGGAGACGTCCAGCAATGGTTCGCCCTTTACGCACTCATATGAACTTGACTTGATTTTCTCCTTAGGTTTCGGATCTGAGATAACCAAACAAGTTCAGGAAGCCCTTATAGCTGCTGGAATCAAGCAAGGACCGAAATCTTCTCCCAGCGGAAATGTGATTCGACAGGTCACCTATGACAAGACTTCTACCCGGACCGTCGCACAGACGATCAACTCCTCTGAAATGCCTATAGAAGTCCAGAACGCACTCCGAGGCCTTCCAGACTTCAGCAAGAATTCGGCTTTCATGACCAACGCCAACGACTCTCCCAAGTGACCGTCGTCAGCCAAGGTGGAGGTACATCCCTAGAGGTACGTCTGCTGTCGCTCATTTCTGTTAGCTTTTGCTCATATGTCTTCACAGGATTGGCCACCTAGCACTCGAACACGCTTAGACACACGACATTGTGAATGCATGCAAAGCGTTTAGAGGCGACAGTTTGATAGCTTTCCGCGACCAAAGTAGTACGACACCCATGTTCATCGAATTTACAACATTAATTCCGATCTCTCAAACTTGAAATGACTATTGATTGCGCTTGTTTTGCTATCTACCAATTGAATTGACAAACCTTCCGATGCTTCCACAGCTATCACCGCCTCACCCACACAAGCCACATTGTTTTTGTGGGTCGATTGACATTGTTACCATCTGCCACTACCTGAGCGCTAAAATGTCGGCAATTAGCGAGTCTTTGTTTCTTGTATCGCTGCGATCAAACGACCTTACGCTTCTCCCTCACTGTATCTTGAGTCAGAAGTTCTTTCCGCCGAATGATCATCATGACTCCAACAGCTTTCCTGATTTCTGGACACACAGAAACACAGCGTTTCGTTTACTGGGGCCGATGTGGAAAGCTGTTGGAGGTGTTGTTACAAACACGAGGCAAGCCCGCCCGACGATCTCTAGCCCTCATTGATCTGCTGCATCGCTTTTATGTTCTTCTCGTTCTTGTTCTTGTTTTGCGTAGCAACCTTAGCGCATTGTCAAGGCAGAGCCGTCTGACGGGGTAGGGTCACGACGTTACCGGGACGCGATTGAATCAGGGGGCAGGTCGGAGACGAGAGGCCAATGATATAAAGGGCATCGCCTGCTCGGCGGATAGGCCCATTCATTTCTCCCTCCCACTTCGATTTGAAACCTCATCCACTTCTGCTTTTTTGACATCATGATGGACGGTCATATACCTGATTGGGTTGCATCCAATGCAAGAGCTAGTGCTAATACGGCCCGATCCCATGGCCTCTACTCTACTCAAGTCAAAGTCAAGGAAGATTTGACTGCATTTATGCAGTACGACAAGACAAGCGCCGTCGAGATCAATGCAAACAGTGCTGATGATATCAAAAAGGCTATCGCCGGTGTTACTGCCCAAGGTTCAGGTGAGATTACCGGCACCATTATGCTCTCATCCGTGTGGCAATCGACTAACATTATTCACAGTCAATCATACTCAATATGATGTTGAAGGGAGTGCATATCTCGGTGGATGTATTACCGAGACAGTTGGAATAAGAGTTAATCTTGGAAACTCGATGTCTAATCCGAATCTGGCCAGCCTGGCCCCTAGCAGGGCATGCCCAGATGGTAAGTAATCGTTAGGTTCCGGATTGAGAATGTTCGGTTTTCATGAACGAGACTTTGATACCACGTATTCTACAGTGCCAGTACACGTGACGGGGGCCATGGTCGCGATGCACCGACAAGGAGCCGACCATCGTCATAAGAACCAGCAATTGGATGCCGAGTCTCGAGAAAGGAAGGAAGCCAGAGATCAAGCACATGAACGGGAGATGATGAAGTTGCAAATTGACCTTATAAAGGCTCAGCACGGGATATTCTCTGGGCAGCCTGCCACTCTTCCAGCTGGTGTGCCACAAGGTCTCGAGCGATCCGAAAGTACTTCCAGTGAGTATGCTGGCCTTTCGAGCTCGGATTGCCCATGGGAGAAAGACAGCGAACTTGCAGATGATCTAGAGCTGGAGCACGAGCATGGAAGAGGTTAGATGGTGCTCGACTTGTATACTACACGCCCTCAGATGATTCCTAGTTCTCTGTATTCAACGGACGCCTATATATATTGTGTCTTGTGAATCATGGCGCTACCCATACCAAATGACATACTTGCTTACCTAGTACCCAGCTGTGCCTCACTATCTGCCGGTGGTTCAGAAGGATTCTCTGAGGCTCGCTTTCATTAGTTATGCGTGAAGATTGTTGGTCGACACGTATAAGGATAAAACAGAGACCCCACCGGAGTGTGTGTAGGACTAGAGAAGACGAACACCTATTTGATCTACTGTATGGTCGTTTCCCGTACGAGTCACCCGAATGCGGGGTGTCTGTCGCATACGGGTATAGGTACAGCCCCATTGCGCAATCGCTCATAAAGCAGTGGCTTAGCCGTCATAATGGTTGCGTCTCTTGAGTCTCCGTTCCGCCCAAGCATTTAAACAACCCCAGTCAATCGGACAGCCAGGTACCCCGAGTCGAGAGAGACCGAGCTCAAAGTTGAGCTCGATGCACCCAGCTTCAGAAGAGCCCGAGGTGGTGGTGACGTTAGCGCGGAATGCTGAAAGCCTCAAGATCATTGGAGGAACACACGCTATCTTTGGAGAGAGCTACAATATTCATGGCATGGGAGAGACGTTTTACGTTCCTCCTCCTCGCCCCAATGGTACCTTGATATTTCTTCGAGCCACGAACTAAGTGCTTACCTATGTAGCTCGTGCCCAATTCACAGAGAACTGCCGTAGGCGGGAAATTCATGGCAGTACAATCATAACTGCTTCAAGGAAGATGACTCGAGAGGAGGTGGAAATTTGGTCTTCACCGACGAAGGTAGCACCCTCTCTAAGACGCTCGTAGGGATAATGACAACTGACAGCGATATAGGTGCCTCTGGACATCATAGCGAGCTCCCTTCCTTTCACCAGGTTCCACAAATAGAGAGGATCTTTAACACTATGCGCCAGGTTCACGAAAACGTGACCGACTTGCAGCAAAGGACAAGGGAAACGAATTTTGATACACCTCGCCATATATACATGCAGGATCTGCCCACAGTGTACTATCAAGGCGAGGATGGTGACAATGTTACCCTTTCCGACTACGACCCCGGAAAGACAGCGATCGAAGAGCGCCAAGGCATGCCACATATTCCGCCTCTGTTGATATCTTCGCTAATTTCTTGGATAGGGGTCATAGGGCATGATCATCTGGGGGAGCCTCCTGTCAACAATTTACAGTACGCCTTTCAGTACCCAGACGTGTCAACGAGTCTGATTAGTTCGATTCCCGGGTGAGTTCTTTGCTGTGATCAGCTGTATACGCCTTTGACAATGATGGTAGGGGCTACCGTATCACTCAGGAGCCTTTCGACGAGATCGAGTTCAATCGAGAGATGTTGTCCCTAGTCCGGCATACGGGGGATGGGAGGCAGGTACAGTGGTGAGAGGCATTCCAAGAGGGCCACACTATTCGACATTCCATGTGTAAGAGGAAATTACGTTCCCCTGAATTGTTCGTACAAATTGCTGCATCGGGATGCCCATTTATCATAGGTCAGAAGTCTTGAACCTGTGCCTGTGATAATTTCAATCTACTTCCGAGTCAAGAAGACCACTTTGGCTGGAGAAAAGACATTGAAGTACAATTTCTTCGGCCGACAGATGTAATCTTCGTGATCCATCAGGGCAGTTGGGGGAAAAAATCATAAGAATTTGGAAGTTTTCGTTGCAATGAAGCCAGACCTGCCCACTCCTGGAATCTAGACCCTGGATCCTGAAGAGAAAGCCGTATTCTGGTCGGTTAGGATTTAAGCATTTGTCTATAAACGGGTTGGACTAAGCGGCAAATGCCGGCGATCATCGGCAGTAAAATGTTCCAAATGTAGCAACACCTCCTCAGGACCATTCTCTCCCACAATGCCTGAGAGTGGATAGACTTCTTCCTCAACGAGTCGCCTTTAGCTCCCACCTAGATCATGCTCACGTAGCTCAAGCCTTGTAATCACCTCTCTGAGAAGACTTCCTGTGTTAGGCCAGACACTCTTCTCTCGTGAAGCGCGTCATACATTCAGGGTCGCTCGTGAGTAGTCTTGTTGGCAAGCGGGGAACTCGCAGTCAGCCCTGTCGGTGTCAGAGCAGAGACAGACAGCAACCCAGACGCCACTCTCAGCCATGGAGCCGGCTCTCCTTTCTACCGCCACCTAGTCTGGTTTCCCCCGTTCAACGTCGACCATCTCTCCTTCTCTCCTTACCTCCACGTCAATTCGATGGATTCCACTTTCTATGCCTGGACTCTTGGTGAGAGCTTTTCTGATGGTCTATTGGGCTATTCGCTAAAAGATCCACTGCAGGAACCCTACTTATCGGTGTCTTCTGTACGTACTCGCAGTCCGCCTGATCGTCCTGCGTTCACATTGAACCTCGCAGTCAACACATTCCTTTTCGGTGTCAACTCGTACCAGTTTGGAATATACTTCCACAATCGTGAGTGGCAAAGACCTCTGTCTTACGATCACGAATACCTAATGCTCGAATTATCTTTAGGCTTCAACGATCCAACATGGCTTCGGTAGGTAGACTGTTGTCTGAAACTCAGGCATGACTAACGAGCTCCTTACAGGATATTTGTGGTGGTACTCTGTATCATTGACGTCGGCCACTCAGCTCTGTGAGAAACTTGGTCTCCGCCGTTCACCGCCTGCTCACGGTACTTGTTCCCTAGGACTATATTTGTCGCATGGTTCTACTGGTGAGTTGCTTATGCGTTATTCAGGCACCTTTCCTGATCTCCACAAACCAGCATCGAGAACTACACTGTCCCAGAAATGCTTGCTTGTACGTCAAAGTATCCGTCTCCCTCATCTTTGAGCCGTAACCGTTCTCTCATTAGACCCATTACCGGCGTACTGCCTCACCCCTATCCTGGAAGCCATACCAGCAATCATTACACACAGCTTCCTTGCTACCCGGTATGTCGTTCTCGTTTCTGATGAGATCTCCTGCTCACTGAGATTTCATTCAGCGTTCGGAAGGTCATCAAGAGCGAGATCGTCTTTGGTGGGATCATGGTACTGAGCCTGCTTACCTTCGTCTTCGGCTTGGCTACTGGGATCAAGTACGTCTCTCTTGGAATGGACATCGAACTGGATCACTGATACTCACCTAGGGCCTTGTTCTTGGAGACGTATGTGAATCCCGATGAAGACTTGAAGACAGAAACGGCCGTCTGACCGATTTTGCGCTAGGTTGACAGACGCCCATACCCTTTACAACCTCTGCGTCCCATGGCTCGCCTTCCAAGCGGCGACAAACGTTGCTCTTACAGGCTAGTATATCACCTTGCACGTCCGCACGTTGCTGATTCTCCAAGTCCAGCTGCTCTGAGCTGGATACTTGCAAAACGTCGCCCGGGGAACAAGCAAATTGAGTGTAACATCATCCAGACCGCTCCAAGAGCCCTTGAGATTGGCTTCCCGGCAACCATTTTCGCAACAATGAGTCTGATCACCTACCGTGAGTCCCAGTAGTTGCCCGAATGTGCTCTTTTGGTTGACCGTAGCGCCCCAGTTGCGTTTGGTTCCACGTCCTCCAACCTTTACGCCTCGTTCGCTCTACCTCTCGGTCGCATCTATACTCTGGTACGTTCATCGTACCATACGACGGACCAGCTAGCTGACAGTCTGTACAGATCATTCTTGATATCCTAAATGCTAGGAAGAGGGTCAAAACGGATGAAGATATTCCAATCACCACTCAAGTGAGTTTCCGTGCATCAAATGGGTTATCACCTGCAAAAGCTTACCTACCTTTGATCTTTAGCCCACTTTCAACAAGGACGAGGCCAGAAATTCGAAGCGCCTATCTCTCAACGCTGGTACAGCCCCAAAGGTCGACGATGGTCTGCCCATCGTGCGAGTCACGACACCCAGTATCTATACTGAAGAGCGAGAAGAGTACAAACGCAATCCGAAACGGCTTTCATCGAGCACGCTCGGCAATTCTTCAGGAGCCGGTTCCTCAGATGCTCAAGTTTGACGATCAGGCTCTTCATGCTGAAGGATTTTCTTCGTCTTCTACATTCCTCAAATCTATCATCCTACTGTATATTTTCCTGTTTCGATTGCAATTCGTATCGTTCACAAGGAGTAATCATAGCAAGCTACTTCCACTCTTCCTATACCTACTCAACGTACCATAGTCGTTCTCTCGTGTAAATAATCTCTGAAATAGAAGATATTCTTCTTCGATGCCAAGCAAGATGTCCTAGTTGCGGCCTCTCCTACCATCGCACGCCAAGTGACTCACGTTGCAGCAGATCTCGAAAGATCTTCAGCAACTGTGTTCCTCAAAACCATCGAGTAGCAGCTTGCCATTATTATCCTATCGCATGGGGAAATTGAATTCTTTTTATAGATTTCGCTTAATGATTTCGCTGTTTATTAACGGAGCTTTTTCGGATGATCGATGAATACCAGTCGTGAGTTCCTTCATTAACTCGATCGACTACTACTGTTTTTCAGACATTTCCGCATTAGATCTTCCTACTGGTTTATCCCCTGGTGTGAACGGTCACACACGCACATATACAAGGCGAGGAGAGGACTTCATCTCAAGGTGGACTTACACTCTAACCCCCGTCCTGAGAACTCTGATAACGAGAGTAGAGCATCCCTGTGTTAGTTAGTTGATCACCCTGCTCGACGCACGTTTGAGTTTGCGGGGTTTCGTTATCGCTTTATGATCGTGACCAAGTCCTCCTCGGTGGTATGGCAAATCCGCTTGTCAGGCCTGGACTCTGTTGAGAGACTCATTGATCTACTTGGACAGTACGCTATCAATGTCATTGACGTTCAGGGTCATATCAGAGTCCCAGGATACGAAAGCGTTTGACACGGAGCAAACTGAGTGCTCGGAATTATCAATTCAGCCTGGCTCTCTTCAGGCTCATCCAACTCGAAGCTGTTGGTCTCTTGTGAGTAAATCGCAACATGATACCTACATTCTGTGTGCAGCAGATGAGAATCGAATAACACCCATAATGAAGTGTCATCTGGAATTCGCCTTCTCTTCTTGGAGTTAGAATCCAGTGGTGAATCCTGACTATCAGGGTCGTCATTCATCGGCAAACCCCACCAAATCATCACCATTCAATTTACAGAAAATCAGGACGTGGCGGCCACAACCGGACTCTAGCGGCCAGGTCTGTGGGTCACAGAAGAGCTTACTATCTATCTGTACATAGAGCACGTCTTGGCCCACTGCTCAGCGTAGGGTGACCCGCATGAGACCGACAGCCTCGAGCAAGGCATCGGTTATCGAGGTATCATCAAGGTTCTTAGCGCCGACATAATCGAGCTAAACTAAGGGATCTTGATTTATCCCTGTGCTTGGTTCGCCCCTGCCAGACGTAGAACATATCTATTTCCGTGCTGCCGAGGTTCCCTATACACCGAGGCTGCTTGCCATACTGTCACTGCTGAGTAATTGGGCCAGAGCTGGGTTTCCTCTTGCCCTCACCTCAACTGGTCTTCCTCTACCCTCTCTGAACGAGCAGTCCCCTCCTCAGAGCCTCGCTGGCGTGAGCGCTCGTCCTGCGTCTTCAAAAATGGCTTCTGTGCCAGGATCCGCTGATCTACCTCCAAATTTGGGACTAGTCGAGGCGCCGTTTCTGATTGGTATGATCTTTACGTCTTCAATCACTTCGAATGACTAACCAGCCTTAATGAAAGGTTCGATGCTATCGTGCATGTAAGTTCTGTTCCACCATCCTCATATCTTCTTCCCATGCGTTTGACCACTCGTTTCCTGCAGGCTTTATGGTGTAGTTAGCGCTCAAACGGTCTACTATTTTAGAACGTTTCATCATGATGGACCGTATCTCAAAGCCTTGGTATGTTGACCTCCTCAGCTATAGAAGTTCTCCAGTTCTTACCCTTTTGATAGGTTGGCTTCCTCTTGTAGGTTTCCCTTGCTGATTTCCCAACTTAACTGCCTCCCTCTGAATCTCGACTAAGCATCCTCGAATCTCTGCACCAGGCACTCCTGGCTGAATCGGCGCATTATTTCTACGTAGTCTCAAAACTTCCAGAGAACTACGAAGGAATGTTATACCTGAGAAAGGGTTTCTCAGTGGCCTTTGGAATACATGTCTTGATCACAAGCATCGTTCAACTGTTCGTCTATCCAATCCGCGTCTCTTTGACTTGTGCTCACGATTGGCTCACAGTTTCTATGCGCGGAGAGTATGGCTTCGTAAGTGCTCTTCCTAGCCCGAAGCACGAAATTTAACTCCTGTATAGTTGCGCCAACCTGCTCATCTCGCAGTCCTATCGTTTTCGCTATTGTAAGTGCAATCGACTTCTCCCGACTCTTTCATTAACTCTACAATAGCTATTCCTCTCCTGTGTGCAGTTCTGTAAGGTGATCTCTTAGCTCCAAATCAGCGGCTTTCTCATCTTTCACCCTCCGCCACAGTTGCTGGTTGTAGTTCGTCGATCCATCTGCTACCTGTCACCCTAATCTCACTCTACTAATAGGCACCACGGCACTTTCGATTGTTCACCCTGCTGTTGCTTCGATCCACGAGCTCGCTAGAAACGTGTGTAACGTATGCCTTTGCCCCAAGTTCGATGATTGCTGAAATTTTCATCTACACAGATACTATTCTCTCTTGAACTATCTGCTGCTATGTTGGCCGACCTAATCATAACAATCTCTATCGTATGTTATTACAAACGGTCGCGTCAAAACTTTGGCCGGTTGGAAGACGTACTCGATCGATGGATCCACGTCAGCGTCAATGCAGGAGTATTAGGCTGTACAGTAGGCATATTGGCCTTCGTAACGGTAAGGATACACATCTACAGGCGTGGTGTTGTGGTAACGTCCTTGCTCTGTCTGATAGTATCATACGCTGGATCGTAGCCGGACATTCACTGGTACGAACGATCCCCTCATTGTCGAGCCTTCCCCTGATTCCTACTGCCACCTTAGCCTTCGTCGAAGTCATAAGCCGAAGTAAGTCGCCAAGCTGCTTTCTCAGGACCATAGACACGGTTTACTCAACTTCACTAAGTTTACGTCAATTCCCTCCTCGCAACGCTTAATTTCCGCAAACCCGCAAAATCTGAGGCTACAGATACCTACGACACACAGGTTTTTACGACTGTTGTACCGGAAGAGGTTTTTGAGTTGTCAATGGTCTGTTCTCTTGACGAGCCTTCCCAACTAGTATGTATCTCGTCCATCTATACTTCATTCTCTCATTTGTTTTCCCAGAACCACAGATCGCGTAAGCCAGCTATGGCGTCGTCGTCCTTTGAAATAGCTGGAACGTCAGGGGTTTGGATATCGCCCAAGAACGCTAGCAAGAGCTGAGGCCGCTCTCTGTTTTGTGATTTTTAGATGCCTTATTTTGTTGTATATTATGTATTTTTAGTAGGATCCTTCTAACTGAGGCCACGTATTGGCAGTCGTGTCGATACTCTTTTGTAAGAGTACACCTTTTCGACCAGCATAATGAGGACCAGCTGCAGCATGTGTTAGGTTTCGTTTCCGACCGTGTATTTCGAGTCGACCGGCGGAGAGAAGCCCTTAGTCTCGTCGGTAGAGGGAGGTAATTGGAAATGTCGAGAGTTATTCTACATTTAGTCTGCTGTAAGGCACCAAGGCTACCATTACTTCGTTTTCCCTTTACAGGGTTGCATGACGGATCGCCATAATTCCCGACGTAGATCAGGCATCTGATTTCCTCTGAAATAGGGTCGTCCTGTTGTACGGTTGCCCATGTTTGAGGCTTGAATGAGACAGCATTCGATTGGCGGCTTCTTGGCCGTCATCTCTGGAGATTGTTCTGGGTAACTGTCGCAATATGAATACTCCTCTTGACGAGGACTGTACTTGCCGAACTCAGCGCCCAATCTGTCAAATTCCTGGTACTAAACTCGCCACAATCACTGCTTTTACCTATAGTAATTGTCCATCAATCTGCTGCGCAGTCCAAGTCGGACGTGTCCAGGTTCGTTTGCATTTGGTACACTTCCTCTCACGCATCTCGACGCCATAATTCAATCATTTGGCCGCTGGACATCATTCTTTCCAATACAACGAAAATCACGGGTGACGGTAGTTATCTAGGCTGACGTTGCGTGAGATTTGAGGTTTTTTGAATCTGAACCTCTCGCTCAAGACGTTCGAGGTTCCAAAATACTGGGTTCTTTCTATGTTTTACGACGATGTGAAATAGGGAAGTGGCAAAGGTACGCTACATCCTTCATATACGGATGCTACACACGTGAACGATAAGTCAGCATTCATCTAGTTGCATCTGTAAAGGCACTAATTGTCCAGCGATGTCTATGCTAGACCGGGCAACCTGTGCCCGTTTCTATACCCCTAGACGACTGTCATTCATGCTCTCCTCTCACCCTCACAGACAACTTGAATATTAAGGTCCTCCCCTCCCCATTGATATTCCCCTCTATTGTTTTAAGGGCCGACGATTTCTCCGATAGTCTTCTGCCCCTTCACCACGCTCTCTACGACGGGCAGGGCATGCGAAAAGTCTTGGAAGAGGACATGCTTGATACCTTCTCTAGTACAGTATGAGGCGAGATCGTTCTCGCCGTCGTCTTTGGTTTTCACAAAGAGGAGGTCGGCATGTCGGGCAGCAGAGATATCTAAGAAAAGGGAAGATATTCAGAAGATAGGTCGTCGAAAGAGAGACTAGAGAAGGAAGAGCGTACCGGAAACACCATCCCCGAAGAAGAATAAGGTAGGCGGGTGTTCGAGTTTACGATAAGGGAGGATGGCTTGAGATTTATCGTGACCATATTCACTATGAACCAATAGATCCACGTTAGCTATTTATGGGACGGATGTTGATGAACAAGACGAACCTCGATGGGTGCCTATACTGGATTTCCCAACTACCGTCCGGGTGGACCTTCACATCATTCGCGATAATCTCAATCTCGTTGGCGTTCTCCTCTCCGACAAGATTAGACAGAACGGCTCGAATAAGCGGTGCCATGCCACTGGGTAACAGGGATGAGTTAAACATGAATTATTGACGATAGAATGACGTGACGGGCCAATGATGCGGCGGGAAGGACGAGTGAAATGCTAAAATGCCGCTCCGTCGGTCGGAGAGAGAAGAGTAGACGTACCTCGAGACGATGATGACGGGTATATCATTAGATTTACACCAGGCGTAGAACTGCTTAAAACCAGCGTCGAGTACAATGTCTGTTTCAGAATGGCACGTTAAATGAAGGATAGACGAAGGCGTATTCGAGTTGAGGTGAAGCCGGCGGAGACGTACTCTTTCTAAGAACTTCTTTACATTCTTCGAAGGTGTGTCCGTTACCGGAGACGCTTTCTAACATGCCTCGGAAGGAGTCTCTATAATATGTTTGAGTAAATGAACGCCCATTACAGACAGTAAAGCTCTCACCTAAACGTCTCCCTTCCAGACAAAACCTCGATGTTACCAGCACGTCGCTTATCCTTTCCATACCCAAGGTTATCCGTCATAACTACTCTCCCCAAACAAACATCAGAATCCAAGCAAAGAATTCACCGCCGGCGGTGACTGCGGGAACGGCGTACAATCATTAGAATCCCGAGTGGTGATAGTGCCATCCCTATAGGCCAAAACACAAAGCGATCCCCAATGAGCTCCAAGTTTGAACCAAACCGATAGGGTAGAATGAAATCGGCGATACGTACCAATCGGACAGCACAACAAACTTTTTGTCTGTATGTATCGGTGGGTAAGGAAGGGTACTCTCTGGAGCAGCAGCCATGCTGGGCGAAGATCAGGTCGTGGTGGATTGGATCCAAGAAAAACTTGGGGCTGCTCAGCCGATGGACCCGAATCACACTGGGCGTAATCTTATCAGCCAGCTGACTAATGGCTCCAATATCGGCATCGCGCTCGCCACAACCATGTTCAGAGCTCCACGGCCTTGAGGCCATCAGGCTTAATTCAATGCGTTTATGAACTTCGCGAAGCTTTGAAGAAAGAGGGTGTTATTTGGATTGTATTGCGGAGAACGGATCGTACTCGTGACATGGAATAGGGTACTAAAAGTACAAGATTATTCTGGATAGCTAAAATTGAAACAGTTGACAGTAGGTAACGAAGTCGGCTATGAATGGATGATTCTGGGATGAATTAAGATTGTAGGAATCGGGGGAGTGTAGCGTAATGACTTGAAAACTGGATGCAGCGCACAAGGGTATGGATAGATGATGTGATATAGTGAAGGACGATAATGTATTGATGAAGGAAGAAAGCGATGAATGATATAGTACGATATGGTAAGGTATGCTTGAACAGAAAACTCTATAGGAAATGAGGAAATAAGGATACAAGCGCGAAATACTTGTTTTTCATCGTCGGACCGGCCGACTATCTTCTTCCGCCTTCACCGTTCACCAATCGAGGACAGGAGGGAAGAACTTCTTGATCAGCCCTTCGTAGTAAGGCCTCAACTTTTCAGGCACGCAGGGCTCGTCGCTTTTGGAATAGAGGTCGTAAGGGTTGAATGCCTGGACGGCAGCGAGAATCTTCTTGTCCTTCTCGGTCGTCAGGTGGGAGTAAGCACCCTCGCGATGCCAGGGGTAGAAGCTGTGGTAGCGGATCATGGCGAGAGCCTCTTCAGGGAGGGAGGATTGGTCCTTGAGGACGTGGTAGAGGTACTGCGGAACGCATTGTCAGAGTAGATTCTTTTCAAGGTGAAGACAGGATATTCACCTCATCGTGTCCCCAAGAAAGCATGACGTTCTCCAGACCACAGTTCGGCTGATAGATTCCGTACTTGGTGGAGTAGACCGCATCCTCGGAATCAGGATTTCCAGAGAAAGTGTCAGGGTAAATGATCTTGTCCGAGAATTGGCATCCGACGACTGTGAACAGAGGGTAGGTTAGATTTAGGTCAACAACCAAGAAGTAAGGAGATACGAACCGAAGGTGTCACCAACGACGTCCCATTGACCTTGAGATCCGAAAAGGAAGAGAAGCTTGCCAAGGTCATGGACCAGACCCGTCACTTGCATCCATTCAGGCTTTCCATCCCGCCGAATTGCCTCAGCGGTTTGAAGGAGGTGTTCGATCTGTGATAGGTCGGTCTAGAGCGCAAGTGCGGGTTAGCAGGAGGTACGAGAAGGACACAGGAACCAGGGGGAAGGAAACGTACATCAGGGTCAGATTCGTCAACGAGAGTGTTGAGCATCTCCATGGCTTCCCAGACACCCATACGCGCCCGCTTCTTCTTGTTGAAGTCGACGCGAGCTTGGATGTTGAAAGCGACGGTTTGCTTCTCTGTATACCATAGTCAGTATGACATGGCCGTCGGTGGTATGAGAGGGGAGATGTACCATGTTGTTCCTTGTAGAAAGCCTTGACACGGTCGCAGGCATGTTCATAGTCGCGGAAGTTGTCTTTCTTCTTGTCTTGGTCGAACTGAGACTGTTCGTCCCAGAGCTTGCCCTTGAGGACATTGACTGGAAAGGTAGAAGGTGAGTATGATGAGGTGGTAACGGAAGACAATGAAGTCAACCTACCATGGTCGATGGCGTCGGAGGTCTCGTCGAATTCGCGACCGTCGCGGACAGGTGTGACGAGGATAGCAGGCATGGCGGAGAGGCAGTAACAGAAAGGTTGGAAGAGAACCTCTGTTGAGGGTAGAAGACAAGGAGAAAAAGCCGCAAACTGGGTTGTTGAACGACAAAGCGGTCAGGACGATGATGCTTTATAGGTCCTCCGTTTGTATCTTGACCACTCGGGGAAACAAAGGATCCAAAGTTGGTCCTGTCTTAAAGGGTATCCATCGATGATGTGTCCGACAAATTTACCAGGAGCGCTAACGTGCCAACATGGAGTCAGAGCTCCTATCGGAAAGGCCGAATCGTTTCAAGCTCTGGCCATGAGTTCGTCGCGAGAGAGAGGTCAGGACCAAAGAAATTTGCCCGTTTGACCAGGTCCACTCCTGCGGAGCTGACGGGGATAAAGAGTTGGTCCAATAGGAAACCGAGATTGATCGGCCGTTTACGCGTTTTTCTCAGGGACAGCGTAGCCACGTGAGAATACCGTAGGCCAGGAGGAGTTAAGCGTGAGGCCTAGCGAGATTCTGAAGCCACCATACAGGTAGATTCTCCTAAGTATCACATACATTCGCAGCGCCTCTCTCATAGATCCACACACACCGAAAGCCAGACCTTCTGGTGGCGAAGGGTGCTTATTGTTCGTCTGCTCACATGAACTGGATGAAAGCGGGATGACCTAAGAGGCTATTAGACGTGTATGAAATCTATTCTCGGTTGCTATTTTACGATTGCAAAAGCCAGTGACCCTTATGTCACCTTGGTACCTCTCAGATTTTCCTTGGAGGGGGAAAAACGAGCCTGAAACAACATACGTACCCCCTACATACACGCTAGAATGCATAATGATTTTCTTCGGCTCTAACAGGATTGCGAAATGCCCAGAATTGTCATAACGAAGGCGCGTACAAAGGATACACATTCTCCTGATGCGTAGATTACGGACGGAGTGGCACAAACACGTTGATCTAATCGCACTCAGTTGCGCCAAAAACGAGCTATCTTATCTCCAAGGTGGTATGTCCGATGTTGATCAGCGTACGATAGACGTGGACCCATGGTAAAACCGATGAAGACAAACCTAAGGTAAAGTTATCGATGGAGGTCAAGGGTTTCCTCACCTAACCGAAACAGAACATAGATCCTTGGAATTAGGAGATTTGACGAAAATGCTCCGCAAAATGCCTCTGCAGGCATTCAACTCTCTCCCTTCCCAGTTCCCAGACTTTCCCTCGCTCTTCTGTTCCTGGGTGATCTCGGGATATGTTGGGAAGAAGCTTCGCCAACAATAGGTTAGGCGAATCTCTTTGGATCTCTTTCCTCTGAACCTTATTACCTGGTGATCGACTCCTGGGCTCACCAGACCTCAATTAATCTACGCCAGCAACGCCACTCATCTCCTTTTCCCTATCCCGGAAATTGATGATTTCATTAGATACGACCACAACACGAGGCTTTGCGCCTCCTCGTGTTTATGCCTGGCAAGGCATGGCACGGTGCGACGGGACAAGTACATTATCAATATCATCTTTAATTCATCTATCCTTGATCACTTGGAGCCCGAGATTGCCCTCGCCGTTGACACGACTCTAGAGAGGATGATCCGGCAGATAAGATAATGAATGAATGACTTGGGAATAGGAGAATCATACGCGTTTTTACCTGATTAGACGCGTCGTACACGTTTTTCTTGGATCCGCGCTGGCTGGTGGCGGGACCGTGCATCTCTCCTGTCCCAAGGCCATCGATAACTCGGCACTTGGTAGTACCACATCTAAGTTCGCCAGGATTGTATAGCCTTTTTGCGAGGACTATGCATGGATTGGATTTTCAAGCGCGATGGGTGTCGCCAAACGCGTGGACGCCTTCGGGAGAAGTAAACCCACTCGTTGAAAAGCTTACATGTGTTTTGCCGAAGCCGAGGCAGATGATTCCACCTTCATCCCGGCGGAATGCCAGTCTCAAAGTTCTCCTTCCCTGGTTTCTATCCATATGTAATCTTTATTCCTTCCATTCTGTCGTTGACATACAAATATTTGATAAATGATAATCATAACATTTTCTTCTCTTCAGCGATACGCCACATTCATCCGGTATTTCTCCCACCTCCATTTCCTCTAGGTTATTCCGATCAGGCTTTAAGCTTTCTCTTCAGGCCATTTGAAAGGAGGCCAGTTCTCGAATCCGAGTTCGACGGCTAATCAGAAAGAATCGCTTAGTTAAAAACCCCCGCTAAGAATGGAGTCCACATATCACTTACGCCAAGGAGGTGTAATGAACCTGAACGCGGGAAGGAAAACGACGGAGTTAATCATCGTGCCTAATAAGCTATCGGTTTCGAAATCACGATAAGTATGACGTACCTCTTCTGCTTGCCCGCAGCGGCGAGACCGTCGAGTTCCTTGATATCTTCCGAGGTGAGCTTGGGAATCGCAGAGACGGAGCCATTGAGGTTAGAATCGATCCTAGATGGGGTGACCGATTTCGGAATGACGATGAAGCCTTTGGCAACTGTGAAGATATCAAAGATGAACCCGTGAATACTCAATCACGAAGATGAGAGGATGGTGGGACGAACCGAGATATCCGATGAGAACGTCAGCTGCAGTTAAGCCATGCTTTTGGGCGATGGCGACTACAGTCTCGTCAGTGAAGAGAGGTGAGTTGGTAGAGCCGAGAGGGGAGTACGCCTGAGGGATAATCTTCTTTGACAAGAGGTAGTCGGTGAGCTTGTGTTGAGGGTTGTAAACGTGAAGTTCGAGCTGAATGAGGCAAGAATCAGATATGGAGAAAAAAGAGATACGAAACATGAGCACGCACCTGATCAACGACCGGAAGAATCTCAGCAGTTGGCAGGATCTCCTCCAATTTCGACTCTGAGAAATTAGAGACGCCAATAGACTTGACCTTGCCTATACTCGAAACTTGAGCATCTGCGGCCATTAATGATGCAATTACGCGTATGCTTACCCTTCTTGACCAAAGCTTCCATCTGCTTCCAGGTATCGGAGAGCTTCCAGCTGTGATCCACATCGCGGACTCCATTGGGAAGAAGTGGGAAGATAGGGTGGTTTCCTTTAGGGTTCAAGGGAACTGGCCAGTGCACGAGGTATACTGGAGATTATATGAGTGCGAGCTCAGATGTATATGAACGACCGAACGTACGATCAAGGTAATCCGTGCCGAGGTTAGTAAGCGTTTGATCAAGGCACTCTTCGGCGCGAGAGTGCCAAGTTCCCCACAGTTTGCTAGTAATCTGGTAATTATCAGCATGTATTTGGTTATCACCGAGAACTCATTAACTCACGAAGATTTCTGAGCGAGGAACGCCGGATTGGCGGATTCCTTCCCCGACATCCTTCTCATTTCCGTAACCCCTGCGGTATTCATTCACTATCGTCCTACAGGCTCCATACATCCGTATTACGTACCACGCACAATCGATGTGTTTGTATCCATTCTTCAAAGCGTGGGCAACTGCAGCCGTGACTTCCTCTGGCTTAGATTGCCAGGTACCTGCACGTAGTGAGGTTAATCGTTCTCCTGACGTTCAAGCAGAACTGTTCATACCGAGGCCAATAGCAGGGATCTCTTTCCCGTTGTTCAGTTTCACACTGGGAGCAACCATATTGGAGTGGATGTTGTGGATAAGATGCGATATGTGGAATGACGATTGCGTCTTCGTTCAAATAGTTTTGGTAGAAAGGGGTACGGCCCGACGGCCCGATAGTATACCGGCAGTCGTCGATGTTGCCGCCAAACAAGGACAAACTCCGTGGGTTCTTTCAAGTTCACATCATTGGTGACATTTTGCGACATTCTCCAATTGTTATTCAACAAAGTTCACCCAGATGGCGTCGAGCGATGAGCACAAATTAATACGTATCTCAAGCTGCAAGCAACTTGAGGCCTAGCTATGGGTGGAACGTAAAAGAAGGACGGATTGGACGTATGCTGCTCGTCAATGACTGGTGGTTCGTAAATTGCTGTTGGGTCATTAGACGCCAGTGGCCGAGGCCCTGGCACGTTTTTTCGCTTTGAGCGTCTAAAGCTGTTACTTATCAAGGCCATCATCTGCCTTTTCCTTCTTCACTATCACCACCATCATGGATCTCGAAAACTTCAACGAGCAAGACACCGGGCAACGCGTGCCCAAGTTCAAACGCCACAGCGATCCTAAGGAACTTTTGCAACAAGTGGACACCATCTGGTATATACCAACCTCACGAAGAGGACGATGGATGGACCTAGTGGGTGACTATGCTGGGCGAGAGCCCTTCGTCATCGACGGTGAGCCGATTCATTTCACGGGCACATGTTGGTACTGATGAAGGATGGCTTTACAGGCGAAGCTCTGTTTCAGGTCGTTCTGGACGATCCTTTGCTCTCTCTTGGAAGACCTGGCCGTAGGCGCCCTTTACCAGGCTTGTTCAACAGCTATTGACTATTCTTCCACAGAACCCACCTTCCAGATTCTCCATGCTATCTATGCGCTCGAACGCCTGCTTTTGGAGTTCAAGTCCAGATATGCCAACATTGACGTCGTATTTTGGAACAGTATGTTCATCGATCCATCCCGTGTTGATAGTTGTTGACGCAACAATAGGCACCAAGGGAGCTACGATGGCAAAACTCGACTCCACATTCGCAATCACTTCCCGACTACTGGCGTGGAAGTATCTCTACGATCATCTTTCGAAGCTTGACCTCGTCGTCCTCCGATTTGATGATCTGGAAGATCCAGGCTGGATAGAATACTATGCACGTCAGCGAGTATGTGCATGTTTGCTTTCTGTTTGTATATGCGCCTGATCACGATCTTCCAGCCTATGCTCGTTATGACGAACGATGGGGGTCTCCTTACCAACAACTGTGACGACCTCCGTGCACAGACAATCGTTATTCAGAGAACTCATATCTATGAATTGCTATCTTCGAAGATTCCTGTCGCGCTTCTGGAAGGCGCCAAGTATCAGGACTCCAAGGTCGGTCTAGCATGGCTGAAGAAGATCGCACTCTGATCAATGTTTCATTATAGATCCTTACCTTCATTTTTGAAAGCGGTCCATCCTCAGAAGCCATGGACCGTTTCTTTCAATCTGTCGCTGAGTTCGGCCAGCGCACAGTGAACAGTAAAATCCAACGGCGGTTGCAAGGTGTACAGTCACAATTCTCAGATGGACGCACTGCGGACGGGTTACCTTCTGCACCAGAGCGCCACCCACCCTTGCATGCAGTCGCAGATGTTTATCCCACGGAGCTTCCGCCAGAGCTCCTCTACGTGTTCGCATATCACTGGGACATCGTACCTTTCCTTTCCGTCACAGAACGTGCGCAAGCGCATAGGAAGCTCCATCCTGAACTCGAGAAGCTCCTCGAGGTCGCGTTTTACCCCATCGTCTTCCATGCACTTTCTGCCTTCTCTACGTCGGATTTGCCCCAAATCGACGGGGAGATCTTTCGATGTCTCCTGAGAATGGTCATCGCGAATCCTTCTCATATGATTTGTAGTGATCACACGATGGCTGCATCCCAAATCGATTCAACCTTCCTTTCCGACCTCCGCGATGGGTCGAAAATGAACTTCTTGGCCTTTTCAGCCAAATATCCTCTTCCCGTTTACTCTGTTCCCACGTCGGAGCCACTCAGTTACAAGCTGCTCCCATTCAACAACCGGGTTGTGAATGCAGAGCTGCTGGATATCCAGCTACCGACCACATCAGAGTCTACCGATGACGAACTGGCATTGGTTTTACCGAAGATGTCTCACGGCACGACATTCTTGGATAATACCCACTGGCACAGTAAAAAGATGATTCTTCCGAGTCATCTCGGAGGAGAAGATTCTAGGCCAAAGGATGAATTTCACCGTCGCAGAATTCTGAAGGCAGCGCAAAGGTTCATGACGAACTTGCAAGCTCAAGCAGCCACCCTCACTGGCGCGTCAGGCAACGTGCTCCAACAAATTGTCATTCCTGCAGTTGGCACAGGAACCTCCAGGCGTTCTACCAAAGGCTCGGTAAACCAAAACCAGAACAAGGTCGGTCGTTATCGCTTAAACCCGTTTCAAGATATTAATCCTCGTTTGCAGAATACATACCGCGGAAAGGCGAAAGGGCTTTCTTCGGCTGACAAGCGCCGACTGGAAATCGCTAATGAGAAAGCTTCGCGAGACAAAGTCGAGTCCGAGAAGTGGTGGGAGGAAAAGCTTAGTTCACTCAAGAAATCTTCGGTGTCGGCGCAGATCACCGCTGTCGATGCCTTGCTTCAGTCCAAGCGAACTGAAGAACCAACCATGGGTGTAGAAGTCCGGCTCTACCGACTCCACCTAGAGCTTCTTTCCTGGATTGAAGACGCAGATCGAGAGTCTGATCAAGCAAGGGATCGATATACGGTGTCCATCATGCGAATGCTGAAAGGCCTCCTTGTTGATCAACGCTGGCCAATTGACGCTTCTTCGAAGAAGGCTCTCACATCAACCATCCGCTCCCTTGGATTCGAAGAGACGCTATCCACCTTACTAGAGGACTCCAACATCCCACCCGATCTTCCGCCTTCTCGGCTTCGCTTCAAGTTTGTGAAGCTGATCAGCTCGCGAACCCATGAACCATATCATGCATTCATGCGGATCAAGGAAGACCCCATATATTGGCAGCTTCGATTATTTGGGCCTTTCATGGACAGGAGCATGGACAGCGCTCCGGATCGAAGAGTAGCTTTCCAGCCAGATGCGTGGCAGCGTGAGGTTCTGGACTGCATTGACGCAAACAAGTCACTGCTCGTCGTTGGTGGGTCACCTCATTACTTCTACGCCTGACGTGCTAATATTCAACGTGTTCTAGCGCCAACAAGTGCTGGCAAAACCTTCATATCTTATTACGCTATGGAGAAAGTCCTCCGCTCATCGGACGACGGTGTTCTGGTTTACGTCGCGCCGACTAAAGCTTTGGTTACTCAAGTCGCGGCTGAAGTCTATGCTCGATTTAGCAAGTCACTGAATGGCAGTATGTTGCTTCCGTTTTAACCAGTCGAGCCATCCTGACAATTATCAAGAATCGTGTTGGGCAATCCACACACGAGACTACAGGATCAACGATCCTCAGAAGTGTCAGATCCTGGTCACTGTCCCAGAAGTACTCGCCATTATGCTGCTCTCGCCACCGCTTGCTAAGGTCTGGACTCCGAGACTGAAGAGGTACGTGACTCATATGCTTCTGGCATTGCACCACTGACCGACACTCCTCCAGAATCGTTCTAGATGAGATCCATTCAATTGGGCAACAAGAAGGAGGTGCCGTTTGGGAACAAATACTCCTTTTAGCACCTTGTCCGATTATGTGAGGAAGGCATTCGTTGAGCTATCCGTGAAATTGTACTAAATGGATATCAATAGTGGGCTCTCGGCAACGATAGGCTCTCCAGAGCTCTTTAACGACTGGCTGGCTACCGTACAAAAGGCGCACAATTTTGACCATCGCTTTATTCAATGGCCACATCGATACTCGCACCTCAGAAAATTCTTCTATGACCTCAATGTCGAGCAGAATGAGCCTTTTACGGACCTCGCCTCCCATCAGGCTTCAACCCGAATGCGCTTCCTGCATCCCATATCCCTCATGTCTTTTGGCGCCCGTTCTCTGCCACCTGATCTTTCTCTGGAACCTCGCGACGTATTGGTTCTCTATCAGCAGTTGGCCAAAGAAGTGGCCTTGGAGCCAATTTTGCGTGGGCTTCAGCCTGCGTCTTTCTTCAGTACGAAGACAGGACTTCTCCGCCAAAAGGACGTTCTGGAATATGAAGCAAAACTCAAAGAACTCATTACTGAGATCATCAGTGGATCTGCGTCCTCGCCAGAACACCGATCTTCGTTCGCCCAGGTCATCCACGCGTTAGAAGATTCGAACCTGGTAGCGAGCCCAAAATTATCAACATCCCTTCCATCAAAGACAGTGTTCAAGGAAAATATAATACACCTACTCGCTGACTTGAACACATCGAATGAGCTGGTAAATCTTTCTTCCTTTCCCGTGACTCTATCTTCTCAACGAATTTCAGCCTGCAATAGTTTTCAACTTTGATCGGACCGAATGCGAGGTCATCACTAAATCGATCCTGAAATCTCTAAAGGATGCAGAGAAGATTCATCGCGCCAACAGCAAATCTTGGCAAGCCAAGGTTCAAGCCTGGGAGCAGTGGGTTGCCACGTCGAAAGAACGGAACCGGCAAATCGAGCGAATGAAGAAGTCAAAGTTGGATAAAGACGAGCAGGAATCATTATCGTCTTCATCGTGGCAAAGCACCTTCAACCCCAATGACCCGTTGGACGAGTTCACATTCGCTGGTATCAAGTGTGGCTACTCGAAGAAGGAGCTAGAGGAAGAAATTTGGAGATTGAAGAAGTGGCAGACCGCACCCAGCTGGGCGATTGAAGCGCTCAGGAGAGGTATTGCTGTTCATCATGCAGGTATGAACAAGCGATATCGCTCCCTGGTGGAAACGTAAGTTCTCCAGTTATTTATATTGTTGAACAATAATCCTCATAGTTTCCACAAAAGCCTGTTCAGACGTGGCTACGTGCGCGTGATCATTGCAACCGGTGGGTCTATGACTGTACCTTCCCGCGCATGCAAAACCCTGATCGCAATTAGGTACTTTGGCACTCGGTATCAACGCCCCAGCCAAAACATGTATTTTTGCAGGAGATTCTCCGTATTTGACTGCCCTAATGGTACGTGGTTCGAAATGTTGGAAAGATTCGTGGGACTAAAAGTTATCACTCCAGTACCGTCAATGTAGCGGCAGAGCTGGCCGCCGAGGGTACGACCTCCTTGGAAATGTTGTATTCTACGGCATCACCTATGATCGAGTACAGCGGCTCGTGCTCTCACAGCTGCCTGTGCTAGGCGGAACCTTTCCGATGACAACCACCCTTACAATGCGTTTGCTCAATCTGCTCGAAGGCTCTGACTATTCAGATGTGGCCAAACATGCTGTGTCGAGCATCTTGGCCATGCCTCAAGTCGGGTTCCGGTCCCACCTGGGTCATCAACAGGTGTCGCACCATGTGCGTTTCAGCATCGAGCTTCTCAGGCGGAGCCGCCTCATCGACGATGGAGGACGTCCAATCAATCTATTTGCCATCGCAGCCCATCTTTATGTGAGTCTTGTCGTGTCATCCTATATCAATGGAGCTCATGTCTGTACAGTATACGGAACCCAGCAATTTCTTGCTTGTGACTCTCCTGCAACAAGGCGTCCTCCACTCAATCTGTTCCAAAGGCGTATCCGAAACGTCTCAGAAAGACTTTATCCTCATCATGGCTCATCTGTTCGGGCGTCGATATTTACCCCGAATCCTGACAGACGAAATCCACCGCAAGAAGATGAGCAAGCTGTATCCATCCATGATACTCCTTCCCCCGTTACCAGAGTCGGCACAGCAGGTCTTACGAGCATACAACGATCTCGTGCTACATACCTCAACAGGGTACATGGTAGCCTATGCACGGAATCAGGCATCTGCACTCGAGGCGGAAGACAGACTACCCCTGAGTGGAGAATTATATGGAGGAAACCCGTCCCGGTCTTCGGCGACTGTACGATCGCATCTACTTTCTACGTCCTCCGCCTTCCTTACCAGGTCCCCATTCGTCGCAAATTCTGGTCACGGAGACAGCTACAGCAGCATCAAAGAACTTTGTCGAACCCTTCGCAAGGGCCTCTACCTGCCCGAACATTCCATCCCCTATCTCACCTGCTCAAACTCCTCACTTGAGGTACCGGATGAAGAAAATGAGGATACTAGCGAATATCTGAATGCGTACCTCCTGGACTTCTTCATTCATGGTCAATTGTCCACCTTATCGAATGCAAACGGTATCAGGCGAGGAGACGTCTGGTACCTTCTGCAAGACTTCACCTTAACATTGAAGACGATCAAATCTGCTCTTGAACAACTTCTCCTGCGCGTTTCCGAAACTGGAGAGGAGAGCGGTATCAACCAGACATCAGAAGGCTCGGAAATGGAGGATGGGTTTGACGAGGATGAAGATGGCGATACCGACGAGGATGGAGGTCATGGCGAGATTCCCAGACCAAAGGGTGTTTCGGAGGCGGACTGGAATGTTTATCAGGTCGTATGTGCCGCAACGGACGAGTTTGAACAGAAGTTTAAGGCTATCTGGGCATGATACTACAATTGGATCGTGTACGACAGTGCTATCATACAGTATAACCTTGATTCATGACCAGAATGGTATCCCTAATCGTTACTCAATCAATGTAAATAGGACATTTTTTCTTGCGGCAAACGCAACGAATTGATCACAGAAAGGACAGAAGAAATAAGTGTTATACGTAAATCGAGGTAGTTTGCAGGGCGTGATGATACGAAAGGTGAGCATAAGGGTAAGTGGGGACATGTAACGCCGACATTGCAATGAACGAGCAGCAAAATAAGAAAAGGTAAGGGTCGACGCCGAGAAAATAGCAAGCAGCCAATGTCCAATTTTGACAGGGTCAACGTTTCTATCCATTCCTCGGCACTCTAACCTCTGACGCGACCATGCATCCTTCCCCACCTATCCCTAGCCAGTCTGGTTCCTCCACCTGTGATAGCGCTTCGGGTTGCTCCACGGTAGCCAGCCATCGTCCTGCTAACGTCGACCATCCCGTTAGACGACGACTCTGAGAAACCCCAGATTGGACGAGCACTGGTCGAAGTGATATTCGCCCTTTTTGACTCGGGACGGTTTCTCCTGGCTGGCCATTTAGAACGAAAATCCCCGGAGGGCAGCAACTGCAGCAATGTCATGCAGAGGTAGTTGTCAATGCACCGGGACTCAAGCTATCCCCCACACATGAAACTCTGGGCAGAGATTCGATGGGACGGCACCGATGTTCTGGCTGGATTCCTGAAGCTCCAATGTAGGTGACGTGTACAGATGCCTGCCAGCAGCGTTGGATCTTTGACGGCAAGGTGTCCAGGTGTCTGGGATCGGTCATGGTCTTGAGCTGGCCAAGCACCAGAGTCTAGTGCAGCGGATGAGAAATGTGGGAAGGTCGTGTATTTTGATACTTGCATGATCTTCCCTCTTTCTGCTCCGCCACGTCGCTGAGCAGACTTGAGTCCTTCATCTTCCATTGCAGATCCTTGACCTCGCCCAACAGCCCATCACCACCGTTCCCCTTCCTTCCTTCCCTGAAGCGGTGACAGCTTCTTCGGTTCCTTCTCATCTCCTCTTGCTACCCGCTAGAGGTAGGAGTATGACCAATTTGCCGTATGCAATGGTCGTCCTTTGACGTGCAACCACTTCATGCACAACAGGTGGATGTGAAAGATGGCCACGTAGGAGGCCAGCCAGTCCCTCCTCAAATACGAAGGTCTTGCTGTTCTCTACCACTTCTACCACCTTGTGACGGGGTTGTGCAAGTTGACGATTGAGATGCACAGATGACCGTCCTGAGGATGTGGTGTATCCAGAAGAGTAGGGAACCTCGTCCTTTGTCCAACCTATACCCTTCGCCGTTTTCACCAGGTCCACCAAGCACACCAGCACCCCATCTCTCCCTTGTCCCCTGCTGCAAAATGTTGTCGTGTTCCTCGAGCGGAAGACGCGAATGCGACTTCGGCCCTTGGTGATGCTAAAGCAGCAGTACGCCAAGATGTACACCAGCTGCGTAGTAGTCTCTCCCTCCGTGCTGGTGGGCGGGAATGGTATGGATTGGGGAAATAGCCAAGAATGGCGTCAAGAACAATCTGGAGTTGAGCTAGCAGAACAGCAGGAGCAGGAGCAACGGTGGCGTGAGCAGTTGGGATAAAGGGGTAAAGGTTGCGATATAGACGTTGTTCGTGACTCGTCGAGCTTGTGTGCCATCTTGTTCTTCTCTTCCTCATCCTTTTCGCCCACATCCACAACCATCACCAACACAACCATCACCACGACCATCTTCTCCTTCCTTTACGACGCGTTCACCAGCACAATCAACATCTCACCGACCCAAAGGATGAACGGGGAGATGTCCTAGGATCAAGCTCCCGCCTTGTGAGGGTCATGACGGATGAGTTGAGAATTTATAACCTCCAAGAACTCATGCAAGACCGGCTGCCTACGTCCGGTCTCTCGCCTCAGCATGTTATCCTGCCCCTCCCGTAAGGTCGTGATATGATCAGGTGTCGTGGTGATCTGGTGTCCAGCAACTGGTACGCCAAAATGTACACCAACTGCGTATGTGGCCTCTCCTCCGTGCAGAGAACTACGTGTTCCAGATGAACGCATGCATGTCATAGCGAACATGAGTGCACGAAAGCACATAGTGGCGTGGAAAACAGGAGATTTGGGGAGATGTGCAAGGCGGGTGTAGAGGACATCCTGAGGTCGAGGTGGAAGAGCAGCCGGAAAAGGAGTGTCGGTGGTGGCAGTTGTTGGGATGAAGACGTGAAGGTTGCAATACGGATGTTGTTCGTTTCTTGGCGAGCTTGATGCCTTTTGCTTCCTCTTCTCCTGCTTTCCCTACTGCTCGACCTCAACCACAACCACCATAAGGATTTCCTCCTTCCTCCACGGCCCATTCATCAGCATCCACACCAGCACGACCTCCATCCCACCAACCCAAACTTGGAGCCCATCTGCGAAGATAACACCAACTGGCGAACCCATATCCCGTATGCCCCGTACGTCGACATGTAGACCAACAAGACTCATGTCGTCTCCCTTCTTTGGGGAAGAGATATAGCCGTGGGTGGGGAATCACGCCGGACAGAAGCCTGGTATGTTGACATGGGAGACAGGGTAGGTCATAGTGCAACCAGAGCCACTCAGTCACGATGGAGGGAGGTCCGTAATATCCAAATGTAGGACCACGATAGGCGACATTGAAGCCTCTAAGGACCTTGCATGAACAAGATAGCAGAGCAGTTGAGTGGGAATGACGGTGGCGGGAGTAGTGGAGAGGAAGAGGTGAAGCTTGCTGCATAGAGGTTGTTCTTGAGCCGTTGAGCCTGGATGCCATTTTCTTCCTCCTCACCCGCTGCTCCTGCTCCTGCTCCTCCTTTTCCGCCACAACCAGAACGACCATAATCCCAACCATCTTCTCCTTCTTTTGCAACGCTCCTGCCAGCGCATCAGCATCCCAACATCCAAGAACTCCTGACCCGAAAAGTCGTTTGTCGCCCATCTTCAACCGTGACACCACCTGGCGGAACAACATCTCGTATGTCTCGTATGTCGACACGTAGACCAACAAGACCGTCACTGTATCGTGCCTCTCATCTTTGGGAAGAGATACAGCCGTGGGTGGGGTACGGGCTTCCAACCCAAGAGGTCGTTTGTGGCCTGTCTGCAACTGTGGCGCCAGCTAGCAGCAAAGCATGCAGGATGTCCCGTGTGTCGACACGTAAACCTACTAAAACTGACTGTGGATGGTGTCTCCCATCTTTGTAGAGGGTACATCCCCGAATGAGGTATCAGGTCCAATACCAGCATGGAGGTTGACATGTGGCACGAGTCGGTCATAGTGCGACCAGACACTGGCTCGTGATGGAAAGAAGACCATAACATCCAAATGTTATAATGTGGTAGGCGACGCCGACGGCTCCGAAGACCTAGGCTCCGTTAGATGTAAGGAGGGTGAACCGGGAGGTGTTGGCGAGGAAAGGGGAAACTTCAGATGTTGAATGGCTGCTTGACGCGTATGGATGCTGCTTCTGGGTAACACCAGGCTCAACGTTTTCCGTGGATATGCAGAACAAGTCCAAGCTATGGAGATTTGAGAAGGCGTACAGGTGAAGCGATACGCCGTCGTGACTGGCCAAAGGTAGTCAAGCCATGATTCGTTCAGAGCAGAGCAAGGCTGGTGAGGGTGGCAACGTTCTGAAGAGAGGAGGGAGCCGGCGTGGAGGAAGGGCAAATGGAAGGGATGGGGAACGGGTCAAACTGGTGTTGCTGAGGGGAGGAACTTGATAGGTTGTTGGGCAGCCAGGTGTGACTGGGGACCAATGGGCGTTCCAAGCGTAGTAGGGATTCGTAATAGAGTCGCGTTTCCTTTCTCCGACTACTTAAGACCTTTAGTAGGTGAACAATAGTCCTGTCGACGAGCCTTGAGTAAGCTTTTGTGTCATACAAAGCGAACAAAAAATGGCTCACCTCACGACCATGACTGACCGCAAACCCACACCAATCCATTCATTCACCATTTGCCAACATAACGTCCAATTCAAGAGCTCTACATTGGACGTCAGAGCGCAGAAAGTATGACAATCGTCGTCACAACAATATACCTAGACCAATGATTAGCCGACTAGCCGTTTGCCAGAAAGCAGAGGCTTGCTCACCCAGGGCGTCACAACTAACACGTCCAACACTACCAGCATTTTGAACAGACTGGCGTAGAAAGTGCGTAAAAGTTGCAGCCAATGCAGCTATCGAAGCCGTGGAATGACGTCCATCCATGGCTCAGTCTATATGTCCTCAGACATCAAGACGACGACCATTCCACCGAGTGAGGGATTCAAGGGTCTTGCGAGGATATCAGCAGGGCGGGTGCTTCTCTATACTGTCCAATGCACCAGTCCCATAGTGGAATAGACGTCAGTTGGCGATTATCCAGAACCTATAGAACGAATGTTCAACGTTAACATGCGAGGTAGGCTAGCCAAAACAGCGTCCTCGTACCTTATCCTTGTATATCACGAACTCTCCAACATTGTCGCCACGCCATGTAAGCAGTCTAAAGATGCTGACAAGCAGCTAAGTGGCCTTGAGGATGAAGAACCGACGCGATGGAGGTCGACCATAGTGGTTCAGGACAAACAAGGGTAACCGATTTTGCCATCATTCGCACCTTGTCCCTCACAGTCATGGGCAAAATTCTACAGTCTGCCAGATATTCTGATTCAATCCTCTTGAGCACAGAAGAAGACTTACCAACTCGACTTGTAGAATTATTGACCCCGGGAAAGATTCTTCATGCAGGAAACTCAAAAGCGTACGGCGCTGCACTTTTTTGTATGCCGTCCTGGAACTGTGAAGAAGCATGCGTTCTCATTAAGCCATACGGGTATCCCAGCTTCTCGGACACTCTATGAAGAGCTTGAAGTATCCCAGAGATACTTCTATGACCTATATATGATCACGAATTAAACACCTATCTCACTGACCAACGCTACTTGTTCTTTCTACATTCCTCATCTCCGTCTGTCTGCTGCTCATCTCCGTCCTACTGACGAGCTCATACGTCAATTGACAGTTCTCGCCTCTAAACGCGGCAACTCATAGCCTCCATGAACAAGAGTCTCTTACGAGAGAAGCGCGATTTGTGATACCACAAACGTGGCACGACCTCTCCCGATGCTCATGGCAATCTCCACAATCAATACCGGGGGGAAACATAATACCATTCAAACGCCCTTCTTCTCGGTATATATGCATCACCGAGATATGCAAGTCTCGACCGTTGAACATCAAAGAGACAGACCCATCTACTCCTCAAGCACTACAAGATCGACTTCTCCTTCGATCTTTGTAAACGGTTTGACAATCCTCCCACCCCTCATACCTCCTCCTCCACTGGCATCCGACTTAATCAAAGAGAAATTAACCACAGGACCAATTGTACCGTGAAGTCGATAGGGACCAGAATCGCCTTGTAGCTCAATGCCGACTGATTGTAGGTTCGTCCCTTCAACCGGAGAGTGGTAGGTAGGATCGGAATGGTAGGTAAGATCAGGATGCCAGGTACCCTCGAACGTTATACCCTCGCTGGTGAAGGTGATTTCCCCGTCCTCTTTCACTGTGAGCCAGCCGTCGTATTTAATCCAGGACATTCTTGGCTATTTGAATTCGTTGGCTGGTAGTTTCAGCGATAAACTAAGGGGAATGGGATCAGTATCGGTAGGGAGACGGCGAGGTTTATGAGTCGAACCTCTGAGGCAATTGTGGGTAATTGCTGTTGTAGAATCCTCCTTAGCGAAGGATTTTATATACGCTTCAGATGGATAGCATATTGGCTATGTTTATTAGTTCGGTATCATCTTGAACACCTCATGCAAACGAGCCGTCAGCTTTGATATCGAAAAGTATGTTCTTGATAAATTAGTGTGAAATATTGAAGTTGACCCAAAGTCTATTCGTTGCAGTCGTTTCCTCACTCCCTACTTCAACGTTCTGCCACTACCGGTATGTAGCAAATTAACCTCTTCTCGAGCGTACTGCACCCGAATTGAAACCTGAGAAGACCTTCTCGTGAGGGGAAGAATGTCGGATGGTCAGAAGATGATGTCTGCGTTGATAACTCTCTTCCCGAGCGACCAGAACTTGAAGACTCGAATCAGTGAAGCCTCCACCAAGCTTTAAAAGCCCTATCACAGATAGAATGGCCATCGACGAATGCGCTGCCCATTTACATTCCGGCATTGCCCCAAAAATACGATAGGTTCGTTGGCTCAAACGTACTTCGAAGTCTAGCATCAAATCTCCGCCAGTTATGCTGATATTTTCCCCCAAGTCTGCGGCAAACCGTGCAGTTGATTCGCTCAGGCTCTGAGCGCAGCTGAGTCCCGGTCACAGAGCACGTACTCTTTGCCAGTCAAAGATGATTTAATAAGATAGATACTCATTATCTGACTTCGAGTCTCTCAGGATCGAAGCCTGATATAGAAGTGACAACGCGAAGATCGTGGGGATCCTTTGAGGGTAGAGTTTAAGTGGGCTGGCCAAACATATTCAGCGCATAGTATCATTGCAACATCGTCCGAATATGCCTGCTGCCAATGAACAGCTATCTGATGCTCTGAATGAAGGAGACGTGATGGACCTCGACGAGGATTTTCGTGGTCTGGGACAAAGAACAGTACTAAACGAGCAGCAGCTGACTTGTTGGGATCATCCTTATCTTGACACATTCCATAAGTGTCAAAGGAAAACCTCGCCTCTTCTCTGGAGAAGCCGTCACAGGTCAGGATTCAAGAAACGATGACTGTCAATTTGCGCGGTTTGAACAAGCTCCACGACCCTCAACTTGAAGGGGTCAAATCAAATCTAGGATTCTCGACACGACCGTGCTGATTGACACCTTCGGCTTCGGGCTCCATACGTATGCTTGTCCCTACGGCATCTTACAGGCTGATCTTCGTTTCCAAAATTGGCTTTGCCACAAGTAAAAATTACAAGTACATAGACTGAGAATTCGAGGAAGACGCGCCGAATAACATCGATGACGTTCAAAGGATATTGACTAGACGAGCTACAGACACTCCGTAAACGATACAAACACTCGTCCTTTCTTACACCCGGCCTGAAGTTTAAATCATCAATGTAATCATATGTGACCGTGTAAAAAGTGAAACACATACCCTTTACTCATCTTGGTCCGACACTTCAATGGCTCCTTGGATCCGTGTGCGACCGAGAGGAATTCGATCTCCCCGCAAGGTCCCTGGACCGACGGACCCAAAGAAGTGGAGGTTGACTCCAAAGGAGCCAATCTCACCCTGGAAATTATATGGCCCGGGTTCACCAGCTAGCTCAAAAACCGCCCGGACTTGAAAATCCCGGAGGGTTGGAAGTGAGTAGTATCCAGAGAACTTGACGTTGTCACTGGAAAAGCTGATTGTCCCGTTGGGCGTGATTGCGAGGGTGCCTTGATAGGTGGGCATTCTTGCTGTGAGTTTGGGTGAACTGTCGGTCGTTTATGAGAAGCTATAGGGGATGAGATGAGGATCCGTAGGGAAACAAGGAGTCAGACAAGTCACACCTTTGTTAGAACTCGTCGCTGCGGTGGGTGCTAGCGGTCCACTCTCTTCGACCGACCCTTTATATGCTACAAACACGTAGGACACGGAAGGAATTTGGGGTGACATCTTGAATGCCTCGTGCATACTAGTTGTCAGCACTGACCTTTGTAACGAAAAGCGTGTTGTTAATGAATGGCACGTCAGTGGAATATCGACTTGAGCGAATAACAAAAACCCCCTCCGATTAACTCAAAAATGCACCAGTGTGCTGGATGCCCGTTCCTCCTGAGTCCTCTGCATTTCCTGTACAGTAAATCATAGCGTTGATGATCAGCTCGCAGTAGTCGACGTGATCCCTGGGGAGGGGAGATTATCGAATGACCCAACGACGAGCTCGTGATCAATACTTAAGCTATATTCCCATCCACGTTTCGAGGCCCAGTGGAGTCTGTAAAGCATTGACAGCCGTAATGGCCGTTGATGAAGGTGGTATTCGTCTGCACACGAAGATTACCCAAGAATACGACGGTAAATCGGTTCGAACGTATTACGACGCCTAATATGCCGTTCGCGGTTCAATCTTGGTTCAATCCTTGAATCTTGCCTTCAGGGTTTTCTGACAATAATGTCGTCATTTATTGGTCATTTAATTTGGTCAATCCGACCAAGGATCCCCGTGCTGGTTGTGACAATGGAAGTAGAAAATGTATCAGCTCAACGTGAAGAGAAAAGTATGCGGAAGGATTCCTTCAACCATCGCCTGCGAAGGTGGGCACGACTTCTACACTCTCTTCTCAGTCCCAGATAGACGTTGATTAGGAAGTAATAATAGCATGTGGGGATGCGAATTGGATAGAACGTGCTGATTGCATATTTCATTTCGCTCGGGGAGCTGGAATTGAGCGAGAGGGAAGGCCCCCAAAAATAATCAGGCCCCACATGCGTCAACGTCCAAACCGAATTGATAAAATGCGTGTGACAGGATACGTAGCAGAGCGGTACTACGGCAGCCAGCATATCCTATTGTGTATTGTACCGAAATGAAGAAATATAGTCATGACTGTACGATGTAAGGTATAGACGGTATTGTCTGGTTTTATTCGGGCCGACTGCAGGTTGCGCACCGACTGATCAAGTGGTTGGTCAGTCCCGAGGACGTACTCCTGTCAACGCTAGTCGATAATCAACCATCTGCCAAGAGACAGCCGCAAAATGGAGCTTACGCAAACATACAGCTGCTGGTACACCAACCATGACGGGATCCTCCCCGACCGCACCTCGGCCACCAAAGGATTCTTCTCAGCTTTTCCACGCCACCCCTCAGCTCCTCACTTTACTCGACCGCATCCAGTTCTTCACCTGGATCCGCTTGAACCGCTATGACCTACTTCCCAAAAAGGAAATACCCGATCACCATGGTTGTTCCAGGGTTCCTCTATCCTCGGGAAGGTTAGGACCAAGCAGGCCTGGGATACACCTCATGAGGTGGATGCGCATCGCTGGGAATAATTGGTTACCGGCTGGCAGTCGTTTGCCATTCAATGGTCATTGTGGTCGTTTCCTGCCCCAGGTCGGTGACACGCTGTACGTTGAGGACCCTAGGAGTATTCGTTGCTCAGAAGGTGCGGCGGGTATCGAGAAAGCTTCCGGGTGCTAGACAAGGGGGAATGGAGGAATTGCTTCTGGCAATGGTGTATTCACCTGGCCCAAGCCAAGCCAGTGGGAAGACCTTGATTGTATTATTGACCGGAAACCCGGAAGCGTTCCAAGAACATGCATAGGATTGGAGAGCTGCTTTTGATCTGCGGTTGGACTTTCCTGTGACGGCACTGGACATCGATCCACTGCATCCTTCTGTGAAGAAGGATCCTGTCTGGTTTTCCCGATATGCTCGTCACCACGCCTCAGGAGATCGAAGCCGGAGCAGTCATTATATCCGCAGATTCGTGGACTGGGGATCTTACAGATGAAGGGAGAAGGACAGGTGGCCGAACATTCCATATGGTGGACGAGCCGTTATGCGAGACGACGATGAACTTGTACACCGTTGAATGGATACCACATTTCATACACCCCGGATTCCAATCCTGCCATCACTTCTGTTCTCGTTCGTCCTCCGTCGTTCAACAACCCGGTCACCTCCAATGTCGAGTTCCTCGCGACAAGGATTACCGTCGAACTCCTATTTTCATACCAGAGCAAGTGGACACCAGAGGGAAAAGAGAGGACCAACGTCCACAAGTGCGGCGTACAACCCCGGGAACTTGAGCAAGCGGTAGATGAGGTGAAGGAGTCCGTACGCCTGGGAAACGAGGTGCTGTCGCCAGTGAAGGGCGTGCGAGGAGGATCGTTTTGGCAGCCATCTTCCGTGTGCACGGCCAACAGGGTTATGTTCTACATCCACATGCGCATGCACATGAAATCGTGGTCGTGAAGCTCCCGAGGAACATGATGCACAAGGAAGTGACGCAGAGAAAGGTTCTGAGCACACACTAGTGGCACGCTCTCGGATGTGGTGTGGGTGAGCAGTGGAGTGAGTCGGTTTTGGTGGATATGGAAATTAGCAGAGACAACCACATCCTTCTCATTGTGCATTCTCTGAAATCCGTCTCCTCTTCACCCTCTACGAACTGTTCTCTTGCTCCTGCTCCTCGTCCTTGACCCTCCCAACACCACCACCCCACTCAGCAAATGTCTATTTGCGGGCAGAGACCCAGTCGCACCAATGAGCTGGTTGGACCCGTCGTCCTGGTACATGAGCATGACGCGAGAAGATATCGGCGTCGGCTTTCGTCAATGATAAGGGACCGTGAAGGATGTGCCCTGGCTTTGAGGAGCCTCTGCTTGTGCACTGACAGCGCCAACGCCAGTATGACCAACGCCACTCTACTCCTAATTGGTTACGGAATGAAGGGCGAAAAGCTTGAGTTGCAGCTTCCCGAGATTTCGTGGTCTGTCAAGAAAGACGGAGGATGACCAGGGAGTTGATGCCGACGTGATGTACGACAGCAAGCGCCAATATGAGTGCACGAGCTTGTGCATTAGATATCCGAAGACCAAGCGCCTATGCTGCAAGGCGCTGAATGGCGCAGAAATGTCGGCGTTCTTGAATATGAAAGTTGACAGATATGATTTTGTCTCCTCAGCCCCGTGTCCATCATGGGTTTCCCTTCTCCTTCCCCGCCTCTCCCAGCGACTCTCCTTACCCCCACCCATCCCGGTACCCCTCCTTCTCCTCGCCCCAAACCACCCCAATTCGCGCAGAAAACACAAACGCCCAACCAACCTCAAGTTCATCTGCGAACCATGGGAACCCTCGTTTGTTGTGCATCGCTTGGTCGAAGGTACAATCCCGAGGGTATAGGGATACGCCCGCCCATCAGCTCTGTTCCTTTTCCTTTTACAGAGACGTGTAGTAGTCGTCGTCGCCCAGACTTGGCCATGGGAAGTCGATGCCCTAGTTCCTGTCGTGTTCAGCGACGAACTTTGTTTTGGTGTTGGTGTTGGTGTTGGTTTGTAGAGGGGTAAGAAGGAGAGGGAGGAATCACGACAGCAGCGTGACCAGACGCCCTCTGTATGATGAAGACGGCATGAATAGAGCCACAGACTCAAGCTCAATGCTGGGCGCCGAGGAGGTTGGGTTACAGTTCCTGAGAAGTGAGAGTCTGTGATGGATGGGGTGGACGGAGGAGGGTGGTGTGGTGGTGAAGGGTAACAGCGCCAAGCACCAAAATGGGTGCACCACTCAGGTGGGCTGATAATCCTTCGACTAGCCAACTTGATTTCAGAAGACTAGCTTCAATGCATTGAGCATCAGGAGAAGCACTCGTCGCAGAGCCAACCCATCTTCATCTCCAGCAGCTCCTGCCCACTTTCGGCCCATGTACCGCATACACCTGCTGCCCATGTCTGGTCATCGACTGCCAGCTCCAAGCCGTGAAAGGCTGAGGCCATGCAAGAATGCTTGACAGTGTTGGATGAGGACGACTCGGCTCTGCACCCCACCAGGAACCTTGACATACTCTGGCATTGGTGTACAGGGCGAAGGAATACGTGGTGCTTGGTACACGTGGTGAAGAGCATAGTCCAGGTGATTCAAGCTGTTGGGGGTCGAAGGGAGAGAAACTGAGGAGGGTGTTGGGGGGAAGGTATAGGGTCCAGGTTCCGATAGATGATGTTGCGTTGGCCTGGTACAAGCAGGTTGTAGAATCATATCTGATAGAACAGTTATCATGTCAGCTTCACAACTCATAAGTAAGGACAGGCAGACATACTTGACGACCTTCAGAGAAACATCTCACGTCGGTTAGTATTCCGAGCCTCAAGACCCAACTAGCACGCATCCAACCATCCGACGTTAGCCCATACCGCCCAACCCGAAATCCCGGGACGTGGCGACTTTGGCAAATTTAAGGCGAGGTCGTGTCTGCCCCAATAGGTCAGCCAACTGCTGGACGCCAACAGTAGGGGAATCCTCACTTTGACATGAGGGATCTCTACAGCTGCAATACCCAGGTGAACGCCACTCTGATCAACATTGGGAATTGTAAGCTCTGAACGAAGTAGAATCACTGCCAGCCTTTACTGTGCCTAAGTCAGTGATGCAGTCAAATGAAAAGAGAGGAAAGTGCTCACTCCTGTACTCCTGAACTCCACGCGTCGTTGCAGCTAGCATGCTCAAGAATGGTCCCGTTATATGTCAAGCGAAACTGTGCTGGCAGGAGATCCTCCCAACCATAACCCGTATTCCAATGTCTAATATTGAACCCGAGAACGCTCAAGTTCTGTCGGCCTGTTTGTTTCAGGTAGAATCTGGTCAAATGTATCAACAACAGTCAGATGGCGAAACAGCGAAAAAGCTCACTGTTCTAGGTCGCCAAAGTCAACATCCAGGCCACGCTCTCCAGCTCCTGGTACAAGAGTACACCTTACAATAGTAGAGAACGCCCGTGAGGTTGATGTTGACGAAACCGGCTACACCTGCCCAGGTTGACATTGGGACTTGTACTTGTCCGCCTCGGAGCATGGTTGGAGATGGAGGGTAGTGAGAGCTTCTGCAGAAGTTGCATTTGTACGTTGGTGAGCCCGTGAGCCCGTGCCATGCAACAATGGGTCGTTAGAGAGGATGCTGTTGGGTGACGATGCGAGTTCGGAGAGTTGGGCAAGTCGTGACAAGCGTCGGTTGAAGTTGAAGATTAACAAAGAGAACGGTCATGACAGCCAACATCAGCCTGGTAGGGCAAATGCTTTAAGAAGGATGCATTGGATCCTTCCCTAAACAGAGGCGTCATAAGAATACAAGACAGAAGAGAAGGGTATCATGCTGAACCCACCTGCAACAGATCAGTCACAAACCAAACAACTTCGCCCGAAACGCCTCAAGCTGAGGTCTATTCTTGAGCATTGAAGTCCTTTCCGCCATCCAGCACAAGTAACGTATCCCTTGTTGAATCTCCTGAGCGTTGGAGCCAGGCTGGCCCAAGAGCGACCAAATTGACCATGATGGTAAGAGCCAAGACGCGGATGATCACAAATCGCTCGCTTACTCCAGCACCACCATGGTCAACGACCTCCATGGCTTCAACCTCAGAAAGAACAGCAATGAACCCACTGAGACTATTATCTTGTGCTGCGGAAACATCGACCCCGGTCTCAGAGAGTTTGGACCAACGCTCAGCGAGGTCTGCATTTACAAACTTTGTACTATTACCAGCGCGCATACCAACTTTTTCTACAGCAAACTCATACGAAAGACCATCCTTGGCCACCATAGAATAGATCAACACCCTTGATCTTGAAGCATCAGCTGCTTCTCATTCCCAAGGTTCTGCAGGTGTGAGACTATCCCATGGAACCTTAGCATTGCCTTGCGATTATCCGAGGTATGCCGCACTTCCTGTAGCTATCCTACTTTCCTCCAAGCTGATACTTCCAAAATCAGATTTCGCCTGAAGAATACTCTCGCCGTTCTGACTACCAGCTTAGGCACCGTCGTAGGAAAAGTCTCTATTCTGGCCTATGTGTCGCATCCTGCCTTTCAGGCGATCATATCTCTCCGATGCTCCAAAATTGCTCCAGCTACACCTACCGCATCTTTCTTCACTCTTATAATTCTGGGAAGGACGCATTCTCCAAGCCTCCGCGTTTCGTTTGAGATACTTCCTCAAAGCGAGAACAAGAACAAAAATATGCGAAACCATCCCGGCTCCAATACGTTCTTCACCCTCTTCTATGAGCGTATGAACCATCTGGGTTAGAAACCCGGAACAGATATTCTGCCAACGGCATGAATAAGTGAGTAAATCGAAGTCTATCTTTCAACCTATGAAAACCCAGAGTAACAAATGATAAAGTTCAGGGATATCTTCGTCGACTATATAGACTCCTCCAACACCAAACCTTGGTCTTCTTCATTCCCATTCAAACCACCTGTCTCCCAGACCCAATCTCTCAAATCTCCCACGGACCACACCTACCACACCCGATGCCAGCCTCAACACTCTCCAACAACGTCATCCACCTCCCAAACCTAACCTCCCTCCTCCTCTCCACATTCCCAGACAACGGTCTAAACCCGCACTATGCCTCAACCTACCCCCAATCCCGAACCTGGATCAAATCATACAGCGATCCCCTCTTCGGAGAAGAAATGCGTCAATTTCTAGAACGTTGTGATTTTGAACTCTTCGCTGCGTATATCGTTCCTAGGTCAGAGGAGGAGGTACTTAGAAGTGCTATGGATCTCGTAAGTCTTTCCTTCCTCCTCTCCGTCCTCCTCTTGGTCACCAGGTGATTCACGTCGCGACATAAATTAACTGATCCCGGTTTCTCTCACAGGCTAATCTTCTATGGCTCTATGACGAATACACAGACGCCGAAAACGGCATAAACGCGAAGAAAGCAGCTGCTATTGTTGCTAGAACCCTCAAGGATAAGGCATTTGACGACGGTTCTTGGATATGTCGTTTAATCAAAGAGTACGTACTTCCCCTTTTCCCCTTCCCACTTTCCCCGTCACCGCTCAAAGGCTAACTTCCGAATCGTCTCTCTTTTACATAAAGTTTCCACACCCGCCACATCTCCCCAAAAGCAGGACCCAACGTCTCCCATCGATTCACTCAAAACTTCATCAAATACGTCACCTGTGTCGGTGATGAAGCTACCCTTCGCGAACAAAGAGAAGTCTTGGACATAGAGGACTATGTTGCACTTCGTCGAGAATCAAGTGCTATGAAACCTACCTTCGACCTGATAGAGGCTGGGTTAGGTCTTGATTTACCCCAATATGTTCATGATGACCCGGCTTTTGTGAAGGGGTATAATGCTACGATGGATTTACCTTGTTGGGCGAACGTAAGTTCAAATCCAAACTCTATCTTCCCAACAGGAATAATCTAATCATTCGCGACCATAGGACATCTATTCTTACGACATGGAACAATCCAAAGGCCACTCGACCGCCAACATCCTAACCGTCCTTTCAAAATCCAAACAAATCCCATTACAATCAGCTGTCGACTACGCAGCGTCTCACTGTGCTACCCTCGCTACTCAATTTCTCGAGGCTAGAACCAACCTCTCTTCAAGGTCGGATCCGGTGTTTTCGAGAGATGCGGTTAGGTTGTTGGATGCGTTGGGGGATGCTGTTGTTGGGAATGAGAGGTTAGTATTTGGTATGGAATGAAAACGATCTGAGGATGGTATGCTGATGAGTTTTTTGGATAGGTATTCGTTTGAGACGGAGAGGTATTTCGGGAAGGAGTGTAGAGAGGTCAAGGAGAGTCGTGTCGTCAGGCTTAGGGTGCCGGGACGAGGGTCAGGAAGCCTCAGTTAGACATATTCTAAGGCTTGCGATAATATTAGCTGTCGGATTCTACATTCTGTTGTACATGGGGATAGCTTTCCAATCTACGCTCCGAGCACCCAATGCATGCGCTGGTGCTACCAGCCCGCTGTTATACCACCGATGAAAGACACACCAAATGCTCCTCATATCCAATCAAAGTGGACAACGACCCTCCACCTCATGGCATCATCGCCGTTAGCTCCTTCCCTTCCAGGTAAACCATCTACGCTCAGCGGTGATCAAACCCCACTCAATCTACCCAACTTCGGAAATTTACCCAATTGCTGTGCTCCCGTTTCCCGTTTCCGACGGATGACCATCATCATCACCATCATCTGTCTAACTAATAATACTGAGCGCTGAGCAGGCTCCGACTCTCCAATACTCCCAACAGTCGATTCAGTTGTAACTCGTGGTTGAGCGCCACCGTCATCGACCTCATTGGGTTCAAGTGCTAGTACACCATGATGGTGGCTGCTAACGATTCTTTCTCTTTCACCCTCACTACTCACTACCTGGGAGGTCTGGATGGAATATGCACCCAAGACGTTAGTGTTTCTACTTCTGAATGTGCTGCTTGAAGCTTTGCTTCTGGGTGAGTGTCATCCGGTCGTCGCCTTGGTCGCGTTAGTGTTGAATGGTCGCTGACCTTTTCGTAGGCGGCTTCGGAGCTCTGATATGTCTTATCATCTGGATGCTCATGTAGGTCTCCTCCCCAATCCAGCGACAGCATACTCACATTAGCTCCAGTTCCAAGCAGAGTCAACTACGAACCACTCAGAAAGTCCTTTTCTGTATCTCCGTTTCCATGTTTCTTCTCGCTTGCGCACATATTGGACTTCTGGTCCATCAACTCGTTCATGCACCGAAAATTCCCGCGTTTAATGTCAGGGCGCAGGTAGTTCTCTGGGCAATGACTGTACGTTTCTTGTTTTCCCCACCTACTTCTGGAGCTGACGCTCGTCTATTAGCTCGCTTTGGGCGATTCTATCCTGATCTGGAGGTATGTACCTCGAATGCGCAGTCGACTCGCCCTCTCACATCTTGATTCCTAGAGTATGGACAATATGGGATCGAAACTACCTCGTCGTCTTCTTACCCATCGGCCTAACAATAACAACAACTGGTAAGTCGTCCTCGTATCCTTCCCAATACTCATCTCACCCCACCTCCTTTCTTACAGTTCTCACTCTACGAGAAGCTATCCGCTACAAAACCGGCGGCTTCTTCGTACTCAACACTGACCCTCCCATCGCTCTCTCTGCCGCGAATACTAGCCTCTGTACCATTCTCATCGCAGCTCGGATATGGTACCTACGTCATCGGATACGAAAACTAGCAGGTTCGACTGGAACTTCGCTGGGACAGGGTCTTATGGGAGGTGTGCTGTGGTTGATTGAGACGGGGGCGTTGTTTACTTGCACTCAGGTGAGTCTCATATATATCGGTATAGAATCCAACGGGACATTAGTTCAACATTTTGCTTCAAGATCCTGGTTCTGATTTTTAAACCACTGAAAAACAAGGACGCATTCTCCATAATCATGAATCTAGAGATACCCATGATGGTACGTACTCGTGTTCCTCCTCGGCAAGAGTTCGTCCCCTCTAACCAATTCATACATAGGGTGTTCTACCAACCCTCTTGGTAGTGCTGGTATACCTTCGAAAACTCGAGCGGCCATCCAGTGCCTGGATTAATAACTCTGCTCACGATCGAACAAGTACCACTCTTCGGTTCGAGTCGCGAAGTCCTATAAACAAGGATATCCTCGGCCCGAATCTTCATCCTCATGACCAGAGTTTCGATGGGAGTTCGTCAATCACAAGAGTGCATTCGGGGTGTGAAAACGAAGTAGAAATGGCGTAGTAATATTGGTGTGCGATAGAAGATGGATAACGACTCGGATAGCATCACCGTGGGAGGGAAGGGTCCAGTCGTAGGATGCTCTGTAAAATCAGGAGGGTGTGGACATTTCAATGGTAGGTTCTTGACACATTCTCTGATATTCTATGCTGATGGACGTATAGGTATTTAATGGTATAATTGTATGAGCCTCGTATTGGGATAGGAAATTTCAAAACAGTAGTTTAAGGACCTTTTAATACAAATCCCTGCGACGATCGATTACTCATGCTAGCTCGTAGAAGCTATAATCTTCTAAGCACGCGATGTTTCACGTTGCTTCCAGCCGTGCTCGCCGTGAAATAGGTGTGTAGTATTTCCGACTAAACTCGGCACGAGACCGCTTTCGAAGCGTCCAGGCCTTTCAATGGCTAACCGCATAATGATATGCGAAGGCCAATTTTAACCCAGAGCTGGAAGATTCGTATGACTCGTGAACGACTTCTGGATTGGCTGTGCTACATTTCACCGCGAGCACAAACTGCTGTGAAGGCGCCCATACGGTCCCTGGCTCGGAGGTGCAAGCCGAGCGAGTTTATCGTGTGCAATCATCCCTGTTTGCTGGGTGAAGAGCAGAACTGTGGCGAGGTTTCAGCCTCTTAGCTCGTAAGGAATGGGTGGCAAACGGAATGGCGACATCGTGCCGCTGTCCTTACAGTTGTCACGTTCAGAGCCTCATGTGTCGATGTGCCAGCTATGTCGGTTTGTTTCTATCCAAATGTTGACGGATGCGACGATCATTTCACAGCTATATTCTTCATATTCCCGGACCAAGAATACTAGTAAGAGATAAGGCAGCTAAGCTGGCCTCTCTTGTTGAGAAAACTCGCACAGATCGTGATTCTAGCTGGACTCCTTCATTTCTAGACCGAAACTCGTCCGGATTTAGCCCCCAAACGGGAAATGCTGTCAAAAGGGACCATCAATCAATAGGCTCAGCTTGGCTTTCGGGGGCAGTGCACCGGGCGCTATCCGGATACCGAGCCCCAAAAGGCAACCTCAAGTGTGACTGTAGATTTCTTACAAAAGCCTTGATGACCGTTTCCCGCAAGGTTCGCTCTTTCCACCCCGAAGTATATTCGGCCCTCCAATTCTACGCCAGCTTTACGCACCAGCTTCTCACTTACTCGGCGTAGCTTCGACGATGTTCGTCCCATTTATCTCAAAACGTTCAGAAAACCTCAAGAAACTCTATCGTCGGAAGGGTGGTGGAGGTGGAGGCAAAGGTGGAGGCGGAGGAGGTGGTAAATCGAGTGGTGGTGGATCTAGCAGCAGTGGCGGAGGACGAAGTAGCTCTGTCAACTCTGGAGGATCATCACATAGTTCCAAAGCCTATGGGCCTGGAGGTGGCGCTGTTACTACCATTCCCGGTGGACAATTCTTCGCAGGAAGGAGTCAAGGTGGTGGCACGAGAGGACAGGTGTATGGAACAAAGTACGTTGATTCTATTTGGCTGAGGAATGTGCCTGACCAAGTGATTTTGTTCGCAGTGTCTATGGAAGTGGCTACCCCGGTTATGCTGGTCGTGGTGTCGCTGGCCTAGGTTTCCCATTCTACTTCTGGCCCTTGGCATGGGGTGGTGTTGGAGGTGTAGCTGGAGGTGCATACCTCCATAACTCTGAGGTTCGTACTTCTTTCATTAAACTCTGTCGTTCCTTATGCTCAGACCCACTATTTTCTACAGTATGGTCGGCCAGACAACTCAAGTAGACCAGGAGGCGTCCTCGTCACTGCTGCATTCTACTCAACCCAGATCCCCACTACCTTCCGCCTCATCGCAGACAACTCCACCGTCACCGAACTAATCCAGGACATCCAATCCAACTGTACCTCCTCCAATCTTGCGTCCAACTCATCCTCTTCACCATCACCATACCAAGACTCCTTCTCGGCTCTGCCTCAACCCGAGCAGACGGTCCAGTATTATCGTGCTAGCAGTGTTGCCCTTACTCTGGATGGGTACAATAACACCGCTGCACTGTCATCGGACGAAAATGCGCCAGCCACGCCTCTCCCAAGTAACTTCGATAAGACCCTTCTGACGTGTCTTAACCAGACCATCGGCGCTGCGGTTCCTCTGATCAGCGGAGGCTCAACTGTGCAGCCTGTACTCGGTCTACCGACCGTTCTGCTGGTGTGGCTGGTGTACATGATCGGTGGGATGGTGTAATCCCTGGGGATGAAAAGCCATGTTGTGCTACGATTTATGTTTCGTGTTTGCCATTTTTGATACTCACGATACCCCTTCGTTCTTCTTTATACGACACTAATTTCCAGAATGAATTATTGTATTTGTTGACTACGATATCCCTGTGCTTTTGACTCCCGTTAGGAGAGATACGATTATTATGATGTCTTTGTTACTCTTACAGCTGTTTGCAAAACAATAGGCGGGTCTGGATTCATTAGATGTACATTGAGCTGTAGTCTCGTTCCCACGACCCTTGACAGGCCTCCTTCCCAATTTGGGCCCCTTCCTGTAAGGGTCTGGGAGCATGCAGACCACTTTGGCAGGAGTCGACATCCCGCGCGCATCGGCCTTTATTCGTAGCTTAGTAATACAATATTCCTTGCCTCCTCACCGACGCGTCGAACTTCAACGCGTCTTTATACTCTCCTAATCCATACTATGTTCTGTTAATTCTACTCTAAAATCTGACATTCCTTTTAAATATGGATACACCCTCTTTTCCAACCGAAAATAACGAAAATAGTCCGCCCACGTCTGGTCCTTTCCCTGTCATCCCGGCCACACCACGACCTCGACCTGGCGTCGGTATCCTCACGCCTGCTTCAACTAACAACCCGCCTAAAGCTCAGGAGAGTCTCCCTGACAAGAAGAAAAAACCTACATACCGTAACAACTATGAAGTTCAGCCCAAAACGACCTCGTTCGTGCCGTATGCGTTGAACACGCCAGGTCGAGCCCGTCAGGCAGCGTTTGCGTTCGAGGACGTGATCCAGGTCAAAGCACTCGAGCCATTATCCAAGGATGCATGGGCTGACCTTGCATGGGGCAACGGGCTATTGGAGGGCGACGAGGAACCGAACGACATGCAGATTGAAGCCGCTAACTGGATAATCCAACGAAAGGGCGACCTTTGTGTCTATTCGCCCACAGGGTCTGGGAAATCACTGGTTTGGAGTCTGCCGCTGGTTGCTCAGAAGCACGGAACATCTCTCGTTATTGTTCCATACACGACGCTGGGTTCTCAGGGTGAACGCAGGTATGTATTAGACTCAAGGCTTTCTACGTATACCAACGACTAACTCTCCTTTAGGCATATTAATACTACGCTCGAATGTACTTTCTTACATTCCAAATCATATTCGCAGGATGATTTGTCTAGGATTGCGACTGGGAAAGGCACGCGAGTCGTGTACATTTGCCCTGAGCTTCTTGAGACTCCCATCATCGCGCAGGTGCTGCACTGCAGGTCATTTAAAGCAGCACTCTCAGCAATATACGTGGATGAAGCCCATTGTGCTCATGAAGACAGCTCGTGGCGTCCTGGATACACTCGTGTTCACCAACTGCGCCAAATCATTGGCTTCGATATCCCCCTTGTATGTCTCTCGGCCACCCTTCCCTCTCGATATCGTGAACCTCTCAAAGTCAATCTGGGGTTGAAACCCGATTACCATCTCATCAACTTAGGAAGCTATCGGCCTGAGCTCTCGACAGTCGTAGCCTGCATGGAGCACGATGCTCAATCGTTTCTCGACCTCCGATTCATCTTGCCATGGAATGCAACATTCTTCAGTGTCCAACGAACCGTCATCTACTCGGATGATCTGGACCTACTGACTGAGATGTTCCATTGGTTCCGAGCCCGACTGTCCTGCATGGGACTCCCGCTCCACCTTGTTGACATTCTTCATGGCGGTCTCTCAGAAGAGCACCAGACGCTATGTGAACAGGATTTCAGAGAACAGTCAATCCGGATCCTTCTTGGTTCTGAGAAGATTGGGCTCGGAATGGACTTTGCTGGTGTACAGTATGTTGTACAGTATCGGTGCCGTAACCTCACACTTGTCCGATGGGAACAACGACGTGGTCGAGGTGCTCGCCGGCCTGGTGAAACTGCCGTTGGTGTCATTCTTGTTGAGAAGAAGATGACAGCTGCCGAGGGTCAGCCCTCAGTTGACAGCCCCAAGTATGAAGATCCTGCGCTTCTCGATCTCATTCAAGGTGAAGGGTGTCACCAGGCTAGGATCGATCGATGGATGGAAAATCCATCACGACCTAACCAAGGTCCTTGCCAGCAGTGTTCTCACTGCAACCCCTTCCTCCGCCTGAACACCCAGTTAACCTGGATCATGGTGAACCCAGACGATGCCACCAGCACCAACACCGCCATCAACACATCAACACAGACTCTGAGAGCACCTCAGGGAACGAAGGCTGAGACAGAAAAGAAAGTTGGCGAGGTGTTCGAGGAACTGAAGAAGTGGCGGCTCGAGGAGTGGAGGGCAAACTGGATGAGCGAGTGGCCCTCGTATGCAGCAAGTACCATTGTTCCCGACCGTGATCTCCACGAAATCTCCAGACGCGCTAGGAACATCTCCAACCTCGACGATCTCCGCAAGATAACCCATATTCTACACTGGGATGCGCTCGGGGAGCCACTTCTTGTTGCAATTGTGGCCGCAGCCGACAAGATATATGGCTCTCGGTACACATCCATTTCAGAGTCGGCGCCAAGAACCATTACTCACAGGTCTTCGCCAGTGACAGCGGAAGCACCATTAACTCGACTCCTCAGGCTCTCGTTCAATCCTGAAGACCAACTCACGTTGACAAGTTTTGATCCCGGGTCAGCAGAGTTGCGGAAGAGGAAGGCAGTGTCTCAACCGGAGAGCTCAACGAGACCACGAAAGAAGTAGTGTGTTAGTTGTACAACTCTAAAATTTACATATTCTCTACTGTATGCACTATTTCCGCTCCATCCGTACCCCATGCATCCTCTGTGTTGAACGGCGGAGGGTTAGTATCTCGAGAAAGAGTCTCGTCTTGATTTCTTGAGGTGACACCAAGGCTGTCTAAAGCAGCAGGTGTAACGAGAGAGGTAAATCGGTTTCTTGAGCGGAGGGCATGACGCTTGAGATGCGTCATATGAGCACCATCGTCTCCAGCCAATCTGTCAAGACCAGAGCGATAAAGGTCAACAACCGCATGCTCGGACTCGCGTACGTCGGCTGCAAAGTCAAAGATCTTTGATGCCGACAGATACTCAACAAGCTTGGCAACGTCTCCATGCTGAACAACCTTTGCATGTCGTTGATTTTGCGCTTCAACACCCATTTCTCCAAATATGTTGTTTGTGAGGTTGGATACGTATCCCATTGCTGGTGTTATCTTCTCGAGGTGCTCGGGAGATGCATTTGGACCTTGCACGTGTTCTTTGATATGAGCATTGAGATGCTCGACATGGATGTCAGTTGCCTTGAAATGACCGTGACGCCCAGAAGGATTCACCACCATTGAATTCACGGCCATCCATGCATATTCTTCCGGCCAATCATGAAGGATGTTATGGAGTAGTTCCATGCATTCATGAGCGTAGTTGTAGCGCCCAGCAGCGTAATACATTGGGAGCCAGCGTTTGATCATCCGGATGATGCGGGTGGGATGGCCATGCTTAGTTGAATGAACCATCTCTCGAAGGGTCATTAGGTCATGAAGAAGAAGTACAGCGTGGCCGGAGGTGGTATTCCCTGGAACCACCTTAATTCCTAGATCTTCGAGTCGAGCAGGTGGCGCAAGGACATACTCGTCGACAATCTTTGAACTCAGTTCCTTGAGTTGATCAAAGTTCGAGACTGCCTTTTTGAATGCTTCGTTTGTTGCCGGTATCTTCAGGCTGGTTGAAGCTGCCCGTATCACGAGAGACCGGAGGACAACATCAAAGAAGCGAAGATATTCGTAGTAATCACTTTTCTTTGGATTTATCTTGCGGTTGGGAAGTTCCTTGGCCAATGATGCAAGGCTAACAGGGTCAGCATTTGCAGCGCCCCATGCGTTGCTCACGACACCCTCCATGAAATTAAGGTTCATATGCATTAGCCCGCTCACAAGTTGAAAGCAGGAGAGTCGATCAAGTGAAGAGCTTGAACGATCAACGCTGCGTTGGTCTTGTGCTGCGCGATCCCGAGAGGTCGTCAATCTGTCACCAAGGACAGTATACATGTGCGCTTCGAAGTCTTCTTTTGGTATGCTCAATACCTCTCGAAAATAGTGCTCAAGCGCAATCATATTCCCTCGTGTTGAACTCTGTTCTTGATCAAAACACGGAAGGTAATACTGTTCGAGTTTCGATGGATCAATGGCTCGCTCATCGAAAAAGGCCGCAATATCCTTGGAAAGTCTAGATAGCCCTTCGAACTCTTCACAGAGAATTGTTTGAACGTGAATGATAGCATTCTTGTGGAATTCTGCTTCGTCGTCACGATTAGGCACAATATCTCGAAGAGCTTTGTCATGCGGGAGGTTATGACGGGTGTCTGCACGTTCCTTGAAGCGAGAAGCAGCAGTGATGTACTGCGCATATGTGAGATTTGGTGTAGGAGATAGGGAAATATGAGCCTTGAGGGCTTCAGGAACAGGGACAGCAATAAGAAGTGCCGATACTTCGTCATGCGTGATCGTCTTCTTTTGCATGGTAGGTTCGTGAGTCTTCGCCTTCCAATTGATGTTGTCGTAGGGGAATACCTTGAATTTTGAGGGATCTTGAGCAACAAGACGAGCAGCAGCTAGTGCACTGCTACTCAAAGCGTCGAGAGCCTTTGATTGCCATGTATATGACATACACAATCCGCACTTGTTGAGGAGCTGAACGACTCGTTTCGGCACCCGGTGGTCCCAGAAAAGGAGACTGAACATAGCTGGCTGATAGTTGAGACAGCCGCTATGCAGGTTGAGTAGGATAGAGGTAACAAGATTGCGGCCCTAACGCAAGGTGAGTGAACATGCTATTGACCGATCACAAAGCTACCACTTACTGCGTATTCATCTGGCTTCTCATCATCATCCCCCTCGTCTTCGTCATGACTTCCTAATCCTTGCTTTCCTACATCGTTCCCTTGAGTGATAGTCTTCAGGATCTTCTGCAGGTGTGGTGTGGTTCTTTCATATCGTGCATTCAGGTCTTGTAAACGGAATCGATTCGTGATGTCTACGGTTACAGACCGAGCAGGTACACGAAGCTTTCGAGCATCTTCTGCATTCTTTCCTCTAAGCCCTCGCTTCGACAAGCTCACAGCCTCTCGGCGACACACTGATGCTGCTCTGTCCACCGCCCATTCCTCCATCCTCTCTCGTTTGCTTTGCCCCATGCTTTCCCACCAAACATCCATCATCCTAAGCGGACCCACTCCCTCACCCATAAATCGCCCAATCGCAATACTTAAGCTGTCCGGTTTTCCAGAGGGAGGCTTGCACTTGGTGAAGAGTGTTTCGAGGAACTGGATGAGGGAAAGCCGAGGGTAGTTGATGCACATATAATCGTAGATGTTGAGAACCTTTTCTTCAAGAGTGAGCCGGGATTTTGGCTTCCCATTTAGATCTGGAAGCTGGATATAATCTTCGTCGTCGTTGTCGTCTTCAGGGAGGATTGGAAGGTTGCGAAATCGTACGCCATTATCTTCATCAGAGCCAAGTGTGGGCGTGGTACCACGAGAAATCGGAGAAGAAGGGGCAGTGGGAGACGTAGCAGCATCCATTTCGTCAACTGAAAATTCTTCGTCTTCTTGATCACTGGTTGGAACGGCGTTTTTGCGAAGATGATAAGGATACATGGTGTGAGGAGGCAAGGAATATTGTATTACTAAGCTACGAATAAAGGCCGATGCGCGCGGGATGTCGACTCCTGCCAAAGTGGTCTGCATGCTCCCAGACCCTTACAGGAAGGGGCCCAAATTGGGAAGGAGGCCTGTCAAGGGTCGTGGGAACGAGACTACATTGAGCTGATAACCGAACGATAGCCGAATCCTCCAGAGGAGAGAAAGGCATGCCAAGACTACAGATTTTGTGAGCTCTCTTTGCTTTCGTCCACTGAGAGACGGTGTCGTCATAACCTGATAGCGTGCAAGCAAAATATCTGGCACATACCCTCAATAACAGCCCACCTGACGCTGAACTGAGGTGGGCCTACTCGCTTTCCGTTGCCTCTTGGCATGCAAGTCGACTCTGGAGGAATCGGCTATCCGTCGTCTATCAATTTTCTGTATGTCTTTAGAATTCACGCCTGCCTAACGTTTTGCAAACAGCTGTAAGGGTCCGGAATGACTTCTGACAGATCTGACCTTTGAGTGCCACTCAACTGCTTTTTTGAATGAACTAGGCTGTACCATCATCTGAAAGTGCCACAAATCGAAGGTCAGTGTGAAATCAGATGAAGAAGATTATATTGCTACATTAAGACTGGGGTATAATCGAATACGACAAGAGCTATGAGTATGCTACAAAATTATAGAGAATCGTATATTAAAGAATAGATAATCGTGACACCAGATGGGAGGAAACTACATAAGATAGCCAATGACCGAGACCAGCCAAACCACCAACGCTACTTGATTTCGCATGGCGGAATTGAACATAGCACTAGATCCATTGGCCAGAGGAACAGCTGCCCCTATTGTAGTATTCAAGCAAATCAACAAGTTATTGTCGATATTCGAGGGAAGAGGTGTATCCGGTGACCCATCGTCCTCGAAGACAGCCGAGTTATTATATCCATCAAGTGTCAACGCAACACTCGAGGCACGATAATATTGGATAGTTTGTTCTGGTTGTGGGAGTGCAGAAAGAGAGTCTTGATAGGGTACTGGTGCCGATGAGTTGGCTTTGATTGTACAGGTCGATTGGATGTCGTTTATGAGTTCTGAGATGGTGACGTTGTCTGCGAGGACGCGGAATACGGAATTTGTGGAGTTGGAGATGAAGACTGTGGTGGCTAAGGGACCTCCTGGTCTGCTTGAATTATCTGGGCGACCATACTGAAGGGAAGGATGATGGATTAGTACGGTTGAAGAAGCTAGAGACGAGAGACGAACCTCTGAATCGTGAAGATATGCGCCAGTTCCAGCACCCACTACACCTCCCCAGGCTAGAGGCCAGAATACGAAAGGGAAGCCACGCCCTGCGACTCCTCGACTTGCAACACCTGGATAACCGCTGCCGTATTGCCTATTGGTACCGTTAGTCTGAGTCATCAAAAGGGTATGATTCGTGTAGAAACTCACTTCGATCCATAAACCTGCTCTCTCGTCCCACCACCAGATGTTCTTCCAGCAAACAACGACCCAGAGGGTATTGTGGTCTGCTTTCCTCCTCCTTTGCTATACGAAGAAGCCGAAGACGAGCTTCCACCACCAGAAGAAATGGGTCTAGGCGGGTTCTTGCCTCCTCCACTACTTGAACTTCCTCCTCCTTTCGAGCTTCCACCACTGCTGCTACTGCCTTTTCCACTACTACTTCCGCCACCTCTACCTCCGCCGCCTCCTCCGCCACCTCTTCCACCACCTCCGCCACCCGCTCGTGGGCTAAGGCGTTTCGATTTGCGAGTGGAACGCGATGCCGAAGGGGGTGAGACAAATGGAATCCACATCGGTCAGATTTCGATTGTTTATTCCGGGGACTTTGATGAACAACGATATGGAGTGAGGGGAATCGAAGCTAGAGATTGGTATTTTCAAGATCGCGCGTAGAACTGTCTGCATTTATAGGGATTCCTTGGTGTGTAATCCGTGGATCCATTACAAGCTGTGGTGTCGTAGGTGCATCGCCTCCTTGAATTGCAGACCACGATGATTAGGAGGCGGATCATTTTATCGCATCACAGCCCCGACGAAGTGCTGTAAAAGGAGTGTCGGCCTGCGTCGGCATCTTGGCAGCTCGATTCGGCGATTTTGTCATGCAAGGCAATTCCGTAGTTGGGGGACCGCCTTTCGTACTTCGTAGCTGACAAGAAGTCAGTCACAGTTTCACTTCGAAGCAACGCTACCGTGAAAATACCTGCATATGTTCCGCCCCAGCTCGAATCTGAATATCAAGCGTTCACACCTTTAGCTCCCCGTGCTTTACTCGTCTGAGCTTGTGGATGATTGTGACTATCCACCGTATTCGGGAGCATACCGGTCCAGCTTTCTTCCCAGCTGAGATGTAGCATTCCTCGACGCCGTCGGCATTTGGACACACCGGCTGTGTTCATACAGCTATTTAGCACATGCATCCTGGAGTCATGACAATGGGTCACCCAGCTGTATGATTCATAGGATTGAGGTTGAGTTTATGGTGTCAAGCTGGTACACATCAAAGTTCTTGGCTGGAGTGACGAGGAGCAGCCACTGCGCCACATTCCTGTATCCTGAGAACTCTCAGGTATATGCTGTCGGCTCTGGTAGCTTCTTCTCCAAATATACTGTAGAGGTGGAGACGAAGTCGTTGAAACGGCATGTTCAAGCCTTCCACGACGGGCGACTATCCATGCAGCTTCGATGAAATGGCAACTATCCTATATTGTAGCTTAATATCTTTTGTGTTCGATGTGGCCCATCGACTTGGAGATGTCTCTCGTGCATTGTCCGAAGATGTTCCAGCATCCAGAAACAAATTCGCGATAAAATATGCAAAGTGAGAATAATCAATGGTATCATCATGCACACGAAAATAAAACAAGTAGCTCAACGAGAGCAAAGTACTACCAAAACAACTAACCAGATCGACCAGACATTGACAGGAGGGTAAGCTCCTACAGCGCCATTATAGATAATCGGCCCTCCAGAATCATTGGGACCACCAACCCCACTATGAGTAGTACTTGTCCCAGAAGCATCCACGAGAGGCACCGCAGCGCCTATCGTATAATTCAAACAATTGAGCAGATTCTGGTCAACATTAGTGGGAAGAGGTGAATCAGGTGCACCATCCGGTTGAAAAACAGCCGAATTGTTGTAACCATCCAAAGTCAGCGCCACACTAGAGGCTCTATAGTATTGAATGGTCTGTTCTGGTTGTGGAAGGGCGAAGAGGGAGTCTTCATAGGGGATTGGTGTTGAGGAATTCGCCTTGATAGAGCAATTAGCTTGAATGTTTGTGATGAGTTCGGAGATTGTGACGTTGTCTGCTAGGATTCGGAATGTGGAGTTGGTTGAGTTTGAGATGAATACCGTTGTGGCGAGGGGGCCTCCAGGACGAGTGGTATTATCAGGCCGACCATACTGTTGAGAAGAGATGCATCAGCGTCTATGTGATCAATGGATTTGAGGAGAACGAACCTCGGAGCTATGAAGATACGCGCCTGTACCTGCACCAACAATACCTCCCCATGCGATAGGCCAGAATACAAAGGGAAACCCGCGTCCTAGAACACCTCGATTAGGTAGACCAGGATATCCACTCCCATATTGCCTGCACGGACAGAATCAGTCAGCGATTACTCATAGTTCAGGTTTCCGAGAATTGAACGTACTTGTTTCCATAGACCTCCTGCCTCGTTCCACCACCAACATTCCGTCCAGCGAATACGGAACCAAGTGGAATAGTAGATACGGGGCCACCACCAGGACTGTACGAGGATGCAGATTTGGTGGTACCACCTGAAGTAATGGTCCGAGGTGGGGAACTCGAGCCGCCTCCAGAGTTGCTGGTCCCTCCTTTCGGTCCAGTACCTCCACTGTTGCTTGAGCCACCTCCACTGTTACTAGACCCGCCTCCACTGTTACTAGAACCACCTCCACTGCTACTCGAACCACCACCTTTAGGACCGCCGCTGCTTGAACCGCCGCCCTTTGGGCCACCGCTACTCGCACCTCCTCCTCCTTTGGGTCCGCCACCACCACCACCACCACCTCCCCCTCCTCCGCCACCCCCGCCAGCTCGAGGCTGAAGAGGTGCAGGTGAACGAGATGATCGTAGTTTCTTTGAGATGAAGGGAACAAACATGAGGTCGGTGTTTGGGAATAAAGCTCAGAAGTCTAGATCATCGACTTTTTATATTGCCCCAGAGTTTATAGCATTATAGTGGATTCGAATGTAGCACACCACCAAGCTCACAGGTTTTTGATACTTGGAGCAACGAAGTGAGCTACCTGGAAAGGTTTGATGCAATAGCACAGGTTTTGACTGCCTGCAAGTGAATTCGGGTTCAACTGTCCGAGACATCTGGCCAGAACAACACCAAGATGGTGGAGCACGCTTCGGCAACGCAATATGACAAAAATTGCCTTCCGAAATATTCGCAGAACCGTATGTCGTAGCCAGACGATGCGATGAGAGTGAGTTTCAGTACCACTCCAAAGCCTGAGATGTTTTCGACGAAGTCCAAATTGATGACGTAACTGCCTGCCCTAAACTATGCAGGGTTGCCGTCACGTCGCGTGTTACCAGCGTGTCTGGTCGAGCTGTTGTCTCTCTGCTTCAAGCCACTTGCAACGCGTGCATTTGGTCCGTCTTTGAAGTGCCATGCTAGGTGGAGACTAACAGGCCCTGTATGGCGATAGGGAAGGGAGAAGGGAGGAGAGTTCGGTGGACATCAAGGGTCTGGAGCTCGAATGGTGGGTACCCTCGTTTTCACGCCAGGGTGCCAGTCTGACTAACACCGTATCGTTAGCATATATCCCTAAATTTTCAAGCTGTATTCCACCGAGAGAAATGACATTAATACTTCGATGTCCTTGTCGTCTTTGCTCAATCCCACGCTGACTTCCTTCACGGCCCTCGGCCTGGTGAATTACAGTCAAAATCGCATATACCGATGCCAGCTCTGCCATATATGCTCTTCTGACTTTCCCTAGAGGAGTATTGCCGAGAACTGATCTGCTCGATTGACTTACTAATGACGTTGAAGAAAGAACTAAACCCTATCTGTCCCAGGTCCTCAGGCCTCGACCACGCTGTCTGTCTAGATATGGCAAGAGGTATGTGTAGTTCTTGATTAAACCTCCAAAGGACCCTATAGGAATGATTTTTCGTTCAGGTGATTATCGATGTCAACGAATACCCAGACTCCGTCCCCCGACGTCATCTCCTCGGAATGTATGTATTCAACGCATCTTCGACTTCTTCCTCGAGAAGTATCGGCTTCCGGGCATTCTCAGGGCTCGCCACCTGCTAGGAGTGACCTCACGTTCTCCTCTCACGCCGTTGAAGTGACTCGTATACTCTGCCTCATTGTTCCACATGCTGCAGCGTACTAATCCTTTGAAGGTGCCTCTTTCGGCCACCGAACCTGCGCCACGATGCCAAACCAAGAAACTTCTCATTGATGCGTATGCCCACAACCCATTTCATTTAACTGCGTACCCAGAAACGCGACATCGCTTGGTTCATTTCCAGTCGGCGAGAACCTCGTGAACACACTTTGTTTGCACACATCTCTATTGCAAACATCATGGGACCTCCGTAGAAGGAAAGCGCTTCCCATAACTCCGTGATACGGACAGAAACTGGCCCAGAATGGCAATATCCTCGCAATCCATCCTCCATCGAAAACCAATCAAAGCACGGACTGTATCGTTATCATTGCCGCTCTGATGCCGAGTTGAATCAATTGAGCCGTAATCATCAAAATTTCCTTATTGTTTTCTCGTTTATCCGCATTCGCTAACTCTTATTGTCTTTGCTCCTCCGTTTACATCCGAAGGATCCATAGGAATATTCGCCAAACCGAAGGCCGAGAGTCTGGAATTCGCGCGAATAAAGTATACGACACAAGCAATAACGCCACATGAAGGATAATGTTAGGGGGACGGAGTGGAGGTACTGGGTATAATGCGATAGAATGGTATGGATATGTTCAAAGTTCGTGAATGAGTGTCATGAAATGAAACGTAACAGGCATGAATGTATGTGCGGGAGGATGGCCATCAAGACGCATCCAAGGATGGACGGTCGATGTACCAGTACGTGTCGACTTCCCATCCTTGAGTGAATGTAATGCAGTTGAACGGACTATGGTACAGAACCTATGCAAGATGAGTGGTATTGAAGTGCGCTGAGTCGAGTCCGAATCAAATTCGGTTGTATATACCATGCCGAGCATCGAGAAGCTCTAGGTGAGCGGAAAGATAACGCATATCCATACAGCAAGCTAACAACGACGCCCAGCATCTTCATCGTCGGCTTTTAGAAGTCGGAGCCCATCATATCGTCGAAGGCAAGAACGTCGTTTATCTGGCTGTCGTCGCAGTACTGTGACGATGCCATAACCTCTCCGTATTGACCACCATATTGATGACTGATCTCGAATTCCATCGCCTGGGAGAACTTGGGAATACCGAGCTCGATGGGAGGAATAGCGGTCACGTCGAAGTCGTCCGAAGTGAACATCTCGGTGTTGGTCGGCCAGAGGACGCTAGGATCCCAGTATGTGGGATAGCAGTGCTGCATCTGGAGCTCGATGTCGGCCTGGGTCCTTGGCTCACCGATAATGCTGAATGACTGAGTGATCGACTGTGCGGGAGTCGAAGGGTCAAGAGGTGATGAAGGGGAAACGATAGGTGAAATGGGCGAAACGACAGAATGTTGAAGATGGGCTTCTTGAGGAATGTGAAGTGGGTGTAGAGAATCCCTGGGATCGACGGGTACGCTGAACATGCTTCGCAGGAACTCCGAAGACTGTGCCAATGATGAGTTCTTGAAACGATCGATCGAGAATGAAGAACGTACCTGGATACTAGCTTCAAGCTGTCCTCCAGCCTGCGAGAAGGAGAAGTTGTCGTTCGGAATGAAGTCGAAGGACGAAGCCTCGTCCTGGTACGCCGGATGCGATGTCCGCCGACTGATCATGGGCATCAGTGAGGGCGAGGTCGGGCAGGACGGTGTCAGCTGGTAGACGTTCGGCACCTGAATTTGCTGGTATGGCGGTGGTGGTGTCGGTGCAGAGGCGGAACGACCATGTTGACGATATGGCTGAGGAACAGGTACCATGACGCTGATGGTCTCGAGCTCGGATTCTTCGATGTCGCCACGCTTGGACTTCTTGAACTTGGACTTTTCCTTGTCCTTGCGTTGAGGTCGGTAAACGTAGTTGGGGTACATCTCCTCGTGCTTCTTCTTCGCCTCCTTCGCCCTACTCTCCCAAAACTGACGATCCTCTGCCGATAGACTCTTCCATCGCTGACTGATCGACTTCGACAAATCAGCTTGGCGTTCCTTCTTCGTAGGACCTGAAGCAGCTTCATCCATAGCAGCTTGACGTTCCTCGCAGCAATGGCGGCGGAAGAGGATGAAGGCGTTCTCGGGTCGCTTTACGTAGTCCTCGTCTCCTCGCTTGGGGCGGCGTTCGAGATCGATGGTCGTACACGAAGATTTTCGGCGTTTATGTTGTTGGGAGAATGGAGTAGGGGTTGATGGCTTGAGTGGTGACTCGGGAGTGAGCATTCTTCCTGGTATAGGTGGTGTTATACATGATGATGAAGATGAAATAGAGAGTGAACGGAGGTCGGGTTCAAAGGGAGAATGAGAAGGTGAAGCGTAAGGACTGGCTGAAGCAGGCATATTGACAGAGAACGAGAAAGCGCGAGGAGTCGGCGAAATGATGGAGAGGGTAGGAGGTTGTGGGGCGTCCGTGGTCACTTCAAGTGCTGGTGAAGGTCAGTCTGTTGTCGTCGAGCACGAGAACATATACTCACATCGCGGTTGGGTATCACGGGTACGGAGGGCGGGCATGATGGTGGAGGGATAAGGGTGCGTAAGGTGAAATATCACCTTGGGGTCGTAAGGAGAGGCGCGGAAAGGGAAGAGGGAATAACGAAAGGGAGGAATGGGAAAGGAGATCCTACGCGCTTTGGGGTCTCAATAATAGAGGTTTCGAAGGTACCGTCGCTGTCCGTTTTGATTGTTTCCTGAGATCGGGTAAGAACAATTGAGCGGGCGGGGCACAAAAAGCGAAGACAATACGAGGTACTGTACTTATAGTCCTATGCCAGAATAGGTTCCGCCGGAGAACACGAGTCGACGTTTGGTAAGGGACGCTGAGAGGAGTTTTCATTGTTGGGTCCATATCAGGAAGACCCCAATCTCATCTAAGATCTGGGTTAGTGATTCGACAGCGTGTTGCGAAATGTTTGTGGTAAAATGGAGATGCCACTATTGTCTTCGCCCTAACCCAAAGTTCTGGTTTCCCCGGAGCGTGGGCCGAGTGCGTGTGTCCTAAGCGAAGTAGAGGATTGCCCTGCACTATTGTTGCCGTTAGCCGGTCTCTTATCGCCCAGTCGCCGTAGATTCATAATTGCAGGGAACAGCCTCCCCGTTCGAGAAGGTAGCTAGGAAAACCTCATAGTCACAATGACATAGCTTGAATGGCAGTAGTTTGAAGACCTTTCCTCGATTTCTGACGCTGGTGTGGCGGGTATGAATGTTGGCTGTGTGAGTCTGATGATGGACGTTCATTCGCGTGATGGAACTGCCCGCGTGGGACAGGACGCTGACTCCTTTACCTTTCTCGATTTGGAATCGAAGTCCCGGCCGTTCGTCTCACGCTCGGAGGCTACCCCATACTGCCAAACGACCTGCTCTCCGAACTTCCAAGGAGACGATCGAAAGGCAATGACTACCTATGACACCCACTGAGGCGCCCACAAAAATTAAGCTCAGGCAATGCATCCAGTGTCCTACAAACGAACATTTCTGATACATACTACAGTACCTACGTCCAACGAACTTTCTGCACCCTCTGCCCCTTCCAATGGATGCTCTCACCATCAAATTCCGAGGTACATCGACACTGACAGCCATTTATTCCTACATTTCTGCGGAGAGTTCGGCAGTTTTGGTGATTTCCCTAATACGTCCACTGATGTAACGGGTAAGAACCTTTTCTGGACGGATGAAGACGAGAATCATGGGCGCATACGCTCGTAAAGGTCTATACACCGGGATATCACGTCAGTTTCATACACGTGTTGGGGAAGGCTCTGCTATCCGTAGTTTGGAGCCGGGCCTGGGCACTCAGCCGGTACATCCGAGCTCGTTTGCGAGATTAAATGGACGGAATTTCAGAGGAATCGAGTGTTACTGTGTAATATCCTTGTCGGGAGTCGTAAGCGTAATGAGACTTTGACCCTTCTTCATACATAATTAGACGACTGAAAAAATGTTCCTTCATGTTAAGGGACCAAATACATCATCGTATGGATATGAGTGGAGATGAACCGGTTATCGAACTTGTATTGTGGTCCAGATATGGGTAACACGAGTAGATGAAGAAGTCAGGCTGCACAGCGAGGCGTGTGGTTTCAATGCTACACGTCTTTCTCGCGAGAAATACATTCCTGAGTCTCTGGTTGAGTCAAAAGTGGTCGTATGTACCGCGGACTAAAGCTCAGGGGAAAGATCCAGTCTAAATGGCATATCGAGCTCGAGGCCAAAGTCCAATGACAGATCAGCCCGCCTATCCTGTCACGATATCCCGAGGAATCTCTTCTACTGTGAGCAGAGTCACAAGGAGTTCTCAAGATAGAGATATAGTTCTTATTGACTGTAATTGGACGATAGGACGAACGTTCAAATTCTCGAGCATAGGGCAGGTTCAAGTGACGACCGCCCGATCCGCTCCTTCTACTGACGACTTTTCGACCCAGACTCACTGTCACCTTCACCTACTACATTCAAGCAACAGCGGATGCACCCAGATGTCATTGAAACCCGAGAGAAATACTTGGCGCTGCGTTCGTTATCACGAGCCTGTCAGGCCATTTGTCCTTCTGTGCGGAAAGAATCCCAATATCCAAGCAAATATTGGCCTAATCTTAGAACAGTTCCACGATAACCGTGGAATGAGTACAATGTAGTATTCGGTGCTCGTAAAGACCGATTGACAGCGATTCTTGAAGGTACCTGAAGATCTGGGGATGGATTGGAGGAAAATGACTAGTTTCGTCGAACAATGACTGCACGTGAGAGGCTGGAACATTATTCAAGATGGTGTCGCCGAAGCATATGCCAATGTGCAACTCCAGAGTATCATTTACCACTCTCGCTATCACCCGGTTGCACAGATAGCAGGAATGGTTAGAGCAGAGTACGATAGAAGCATTGAAGACATCTTGGTGGAGAATGCCGAGCGGGGGTGGGTGGTGTTCCACTGGTATGACTCGGATTGCATCTACGTGAGTCAACCAACTGAAATTTGTGAATTCATTAAAGAGAAGTTTTTTTGCTACAAAATACACATATTACCCTCATGAAAGGCCACATCGTTGATGGATCTGCTCCTCGTCTTCTCATCATCGCCAAGTCAGAAGAATCCTGGAGCCACGGTTGACCCGTGTCATCTGGTGGCGGCCACCCATAAGCTCGACTGCTGCAGCATGTAGAAGAAGATTGGGAAGCACAGTAGAAATAGATCGCTTTCTGGGCCGGTATGACCCGAGCATGTCAGAGGGAAGTTCTCAGTACCACTTCGTTAGAACGAAGATATCACAGGCGAAGCAGACGTGAACCAAATTTTCCTATGTTTTCATCCTACATGATCCGATTGATTGGGTGTATTATGTCCAATCCATCCATCCTGAGATGCATTCGCCGAGGCGCGATTGACCTCAGTACTCATTAGCAGTTCAGCGTGTTGGTCACATTGTGACCTTACGCGTCGAGAGATGACGTAGTCAGCCACAGGTCAATGCTTCGCTGTCTCTCCGCGACCTCTGTCTCAAAGCATACAGCGACGAGATACTTGCCTCTTACCGCCATGAAAAGAGGCCGTACACATACACCCGAACCTCCTTCGCAGAAGAACGAACTTGATTCTCCCAACAAAGCTAAAAAGCTCAAGCTTCAGGAATCATTCGCCACGAGCTCTCCTTTTCCAACATGGGCGCAGCCTACTCCAGAAGACGCTTTAGCGGTCCACAATCTTCTCGCTGAAGCCAATCCCACTCGATTTGCGACGCGGAAGAAAGCAGTAGAAGGAGGAAACTCAGCCAGATCCTGCGGACATGTCCCTAACGTGCTCGATGCCTTGATTGGTATCATTCTTTCCCAGAATACCTCCGGAAAGAATTCGTCAAGCGCGAAAGCGAGCCTAGACACAAAGTTCGGCAAGCATAATTTTGCAGCCATCGCATCAGCCTCTCGCGAGGACGTCGTTGATGCTCTCCGACACGGGGGTTTGGCCAACCGGAAAGCAACAATTATTCAAAACCTCCTGGCCGAGGTGAAGGACAAAAGAGGAGAGTATTCGTTGCAGCATTTAGCAGAAAGCGATCCGAAGAAACAACTACCAGACGCGGAGATCATGAGCGAGCTACTGTCGTATGATGGTGTCGGGCCAAAAACTGCATCGTGCGTTTTACTTTTCTGCCTCGGCAGAGAATCATTCGCCGTCGACACGCATGTCTTTCGCTTGAGCAAGATTCTAGAATGGGTACCTCCAAAAGCAGATCGTGTCCACACTCAAGCGCATCTCGATCTGAAGATTCCCGAGAATCTGAAGTATGGGTTACACGTTCTTATGATTCAACATGGCCGAACCTGTAAAGGTTGTAAAAAGGCAGGATCGAGGGAGCCTTGCATCCTCAAAACTCATGTGAAGGAGAGGAAGGAGTTCCTTGCTTCGGTGGCCAAAGAGGAGCCGAATCCGGCCTCTTGATAGGGGTCATCCAGCATCGTGACTCGGCTGAGTGTTCGCAGATTTACTTAGATTTACTGTGCTTGGCAGAATATCATGTATTCGCCGTTAATCTTGATGGAGTAATCCTAAAATATTTTCGCCTATCTGTGTGTCTCGCCGCAACTACCGCTTTGGTTAGCCGCCGGGCTTTGAAAGCCAGGCACGCTTAGTGTGATTTTGCTCATCGTTACACGTGTAACGTCGGTGATCAACTATTGATGGCGACGTGGGATTCAGGTGCATTCTTATTGTCTTGCGTATAAAGTGACGCAGCTTCACTGGCCCGCCATCCCAGTGTCTTCTCCTACGTATAGCTGAAGGTGACAGATGTTCTCGAAGGCGAGACCAGGCTACTTCGTGAGTCGCAATGTCGATGGATTGCGCAAAGTTCAATTTCGACTTTGATGTGAGTCTAGATGTTTGATGCGCCACGGGTAAATTTGTGGGCGACATGCGGTAATCGCCATACGGCTTTAGCCTATTCAATCTTTCTGGACCACTTTGTTCACATCTTTCTCCCAGCCTTTCCTGCGTCATGTCCCTTGATTAGGCCGAATTCCGGTCAGCCCTGGAAGGCCGCCGAGGTTAGTGAATAGGCGTTAGATTGTTCTATGGGCTGCGTGGATCATGGACTTTTCTAGCTTTCGATAGCTTGCCGTGACACAATATCGACGATCCGGCATCTTTTAGCTAAGAGATCTACCACCAGTATGTTTTCTCGAAGGCTCTAGCGTGTTCATGCCTATGGCGCGCAAAGTCTATGTCCAAATATGTTATATTACCCACTCCAAACCACCTGATTTTGTGGGTCTTTTCTCAGTGGCGCTACTGCATTGTTGGACCCTCGTTGATTGGTTCTTCAATCTACCCTGCAACATTGCTTTGTTCAGCTGCCGTAGGCCATCATCTACCTTTCTCTCGGTCTACGGAAGCTCTGCCGAACGTGGCGCCACGTCTGTTACAAGGTCCTGTCTAGTTGTAGAGCGCCATATGAGAGTCCAGAGCCCAGTGACGGCGATTTCACATCAGGAACTAACGCAGAGGACAAAGCAGGAATTTTCCCCCTTTGCCCTTGACGAAATTCATCTCCGCCTACGCCGAAAGCATTCGCGTTTCAAGAGATCTTGGAGTTCTGGTTCACATGGATCGAAAGTGGGACTGACTGTCAAGCAACGCAGTCGATCTTGATCAAACTCTGCAGCGTTGACAGAAACTGGGGAATAATTCTCATGAAGCCCGATGTTCAGGCTTTCTACTTCTCGCGGCTAGAATGGCCATAGGGCGGATCCGTGTGGTCAAAAACGGTCTATCACACATGTTCGTTTTGAGACCCGGATCATGATGGGACTATTGGTGGAGCGGCTTTCTTCTCGGTATACTAAGGCGGAACTAGTGTCGGTTTCTACTCTACACTGATGCAGGCTCGTGTGCATCTCAGCGGACAGACATACATTCTCCGACGCAGTGGACCTATTTACTACCCATGCTAGCCAATCTCGGCGTCTGTGAAGCAGAATAAATCTAATCGATACGAGCAAGCCCCTCTGTCTGAGAGCTGTACCGGCACGGTCTCCCTTGAGGTTTGAAATTATGTGTTCACTAACTGGGTTTATCACCTCCCGAAATGTAAGTGATTTTCTACGATTGGATAAAGCGCCTCCGTCGGAACCATCTTGGCCTTACGGTATCAAGTGCTGCCAAAATTCACAAGCAACTAGAAAAATAGTCAAGAGACGCTGCGCCGACATGCTCGACACACGTTTCAAGCCCTGCTTCTCCAGCAAATGAGTCTTAATATGGGATAGAGTACTGTGGAAAGGGGCTTCCGCCAAAGCCCTTGGCCATTCCCTCGGCGGTGAAGCACATTTCTTTCGTGCTTTCTGACATCCTGTCGAGGAGCGTGTCCCTCATTCATCGGAACGGAAGTCAGAACACGTTCTGACGCGCGTTTTCCACAGAAATTTCGTCGTAGCAACAGCCTTCCGTAGCATAGAATACTTCCTGAAGATCTGATTGTTTCCGTCAAAAGACAATTGCTTCTGTGGAGAAGAGACGCGTCGTTACACCATCGTGAAGCAGTGAGGCAACACAGCCGCAGAAGCCACACAGCAACGGTCGCAAATCTATCCGACATCCGATCGAAGAATGACGTTGACTTGGTTATGCTTGGCTATGCCATTCGAACCAAGCAGAGACAAATAGCCGATTACCAAAGTGCCGTCGGCTTGTGTCGGTTGGTCGGGCCCACAGCCGAAGTTCTCCATGTAACCAACTTCGACGGGCGGGAGCGTTCAACGGTTTTTCTATTTCACTCCACCAGTGGACCGAGAATCCGAGTTGCGACCCTGCAATAATCTGGCTTGAAGTTCCGAAAGGCGTCCAGAATGTGATTATTTCGCTTTGAATACCGAGTTTGCAATGGACGGCGGTAACTCAGAGGTAACGGGAACGGCAATTCACTGGATTCATCGGCTTTGATCCTTGCGCAAGTTCATGCGGAATTAACGATCAGGACGCAACGACGTCATAAGGTTGGAGATTAAAGGTCTGCGCAGACTGTATTGAGCCTGCTGAACGTCCATGCTGCCTGCCTCCACGTACCCCGCATTCTATTCATTTCGCTTACACCGTTGGACGATGCCTGGGTGGAAATGAGTCTGGATCCGTACGTATGTTTGTAAATCGGTATATTCTGAGTTACGGTCGAACGGTGCGGGTGAAGAATGCTGTAAACCTCTCCTCATCCCCGAGATAGGACAGTGATATTTTCATGCGCCTTCATCTTCGCGTCCTGACTCGATTCTGTAAAAGTTCATACTACTCACATCGATACATCAACCCTGACCGGAACATATGGCGAACTGAAGAAATCCCATCGTCTCCGGTCAGGTAGAGTTTTATCATGTCCTTATCTCTTGATCTCTCCTGGGCCTTGAAGCTTGATTCCCCGCATGGCTTTAACTTGGTACGTACGAGAGGCAAATAGTATGGTTAGAGTTCGGAGGCAGTATCCGGACATTGAGACCAACTGTCATTCCTCGACCTAATATCTACCATATGTGGAACAAGGACATCAGAATATAGTTTCCTGAGGTTACGGTACTTGCGTTCATGTCCTGACCAGCAGCAAATTGCAAATATTCGTCGTAGTTTGGACCGAATGGCCGACTTGGAGGGTTATGGGCTTTCTACGCTTCCCACCTATAATGGCTAACGCTTCACAGCTATCCTGAAGTCTGTGCCCAATCGAAAACGTGTACGAGTGTCGTCATAATTCATTCCCGTGAATAAAGCCGTTAAACATGAGGCTCAAAGGAACATCCAACGTGTTCTTTCACCCAAAACTCGTTCTGATGCCGTTTTTAGCTCGGCGCAGCAAGTTAGACTGCAGTAGATTGGCGAAGTCTCATTCTATTCTGACCCTGCCGGAACATTGTGCGACCATGCAGGCGTTTACTGACATGACGCTGATGCCATTTCCCCGTGTCTCAATGCGCCGCATCTCCAACGCGGGACATGGTATACATGAATGGGCAGAGGGCTGTCTGAGCCTGAAAGCTCAATCCAGTTCCGTACCCGTCTCTGATATTGCTTAGCCCGGGCAACGCAGAAAGTCTGGAGCTTCATCTCAGAGACACCTGACACATTCCGAACGCCGCCTCCTCTGGATCAGGCTCGAAATGACTTTTCTGGACGTATTCGGGCGCCCAGGAGATTTCACTGTCCTACACATGGACCTGAACGAAGTCGGTCCGTATGTTTGGACGTTCTTCTGCTCCAAGCTTCTTTAGCAGAGAAATAACAGCATGGAATTCCACCACGAACACCGAAAGAAACACTAGAACATAGGTGACCCTGACAGGTCTATACTTCCGTCGGTTGAGCATTCTTGATATCCCTTCGGTTGATTAAACCTTGAGAAAATCATGGTTATCTAACTGATAAAAAAAAAGTCCCGTAGAAGCATCCGCGGAAGCCTGGCGGAGGTATACATTCGAACATAGGGCGTCATGCTCACCTGACCAGGTAAAGGTCTACCCAGAGTCTACAGGATCCGGATAAGGTGAGAGTAACCCAGTAACTTGGCTCGGTGAGTTCAAAAAGGTAAGTGTTATACGGGAGAACGGTACGCTGGTCCCGATAGGTATGGAGACGATTGAGTTGAAGCCCAATCGCGATGGCAGACCAGGATTGTTCATCTCGACTGATGTTTGGACATTTGCCCCAGACTGAGGTGATTCATATGCCTTTTCATGTCACTTAGGACGCCTCGATGGATGTGGGTGCTGCGTTCTAGTGTGTCGACGATGATCAGAACGTTCCATGGATGAGTGCCACTACACGTTGCGCACGTGAATGTTTTAGGGCCGGCGAAGTCATCATCAACGCAATCAAGAGCGGTCAGCTCATATACGCACACTTCTGTCGACGACTAGACGACGTCCGACGCCCCATGGCAATTGGACGGTAACTACCACTACATTCTACGACGTCCTCAAAGCTGCCTGCAACAAGACCTCTGAAATGGATCAATTCGACACGCTTTCTAGGTCGGTACAAGGAACAGCATGGTGGCACGAATTTGAGCCTGACAATTTGCATTTTTCTTTCTCTTTGTAGCGATGTATGGGCACGGCTCCCTGTCGAACTAATGAGGGAAATTCTCCTCTATCTTGGGTCTACGAGCACCCATGCTGCATGCCAGCTTCGCCTGGTGTCCCGACACACCAACATATGGATATTGCCACTCCTCTTCCGGACCCTCACGCTGATGACCCCCGAACACGTATCACGATTCGCATCTACCCTCCTACCCAAACGAAGGCACTTTATTCCTGCTCTCAAATCTACATTGCACAAGTCTCCGAGGCCCCTGTCCTCGTATGGAATCGAGAATCTGGCTATATCAGTCAAAGCTCGTTTACCATCTGTGGAGGAAGCGCTAGCTAGTGTAGCCCCAGCGTTCACACATGTGAAGAATCTAGCCATTGCTAGTCAAAACCTCTCTTCTAACGCCCACTGGCTGCGTCAACATGCTATCCACCCACGATATCTCATGCTCCTACATTTCGGGTACCCACACATGGTCAATTTCAAAGAGCCCGTTTTCAGCAATGTCAGCCACCTGTTTACTTCTGTTCTGTTTGGCCACAGACAGACATCGGTCGCCGACCTTCCGAGCTTGACCCATCTAGCCGTTCAGACACGGTTCAATTTGGGTGTCGTTCCAGCCCAGGCTATCCTCAAACAGCTCCAGCAGGTCCTCCAGAGCGCACCAAGATTGCAGCAGCTGGTGCTGGTGATCAGTATGGGTGATCAGCCGGAGCGACCATTGGACACATGGCTGGACTACCTTCAGCCAGTCCGGCTCGATAAGCGGTTCCAGGTCATACCCGGTTATGACGATCCACAGTTCGAGTGGCAGAGGATACTGGATGGGAAGCCGGATGTCTGGGAGAGGGCAAGGACTTGGTGGGGCGGAGGTGTGGAGGACTCACCGTTGAAGTTGGAATACTCCCTTGGCATGTTGGCTCATGCGGTGCGGTCGAGGAAGCTCAAGCGGAAGCAGGTGGGAACAGCATGGGACATCGACATGGTCGAGAGCGATACCTACCTGCATGAAGACATCGACCCAACGGAACGCAGCGAAGCAGTCCCGTCATGATCTCCGAGCCTGCGTTCTCAGCATCCCTTCACTTCTCGAACAACCCAACGTACCGAAACTCCGAAGTCACCCCATCTCGAGTCGAGCATCCTTCTCCTGCATCGTTTACGAGCTACCTACGGCTTCCATTGCATATTGTCGTTCGCGCTGTCGAATATTCCGCTTCCGCCACTAGCACATTCTTACCCCCACACATCAGCGCATCATGGAACATTCTTTCCCATTTTCTCGATTTCTTTTCGACCTTCTTTTTCGACCTTCTGTTCCTTCGACTCGGACTCGGAAGGTCTTTGCTCGGCGTCGAATCCTTCAACCCGTTCTCCGTCTTCATTTTTAATTTTGCCGTCCATCTCTTTAGTATTTCCTTTTTTGGCACTCCCTTTATCTCGACGTCAGTTTAGCTTTTTTCTGCTTCGAAGTTTCTCTGGTTGCTCATGCTGCGTCATACTCTAGTCCACCAATACTCTAACTGCACCGCATGCTATGTGATACACTTTATGCTTTACTTATTGTCTTTGTGCTTTGGTCGCGGGCGTCAGTTTTGGTTGGCCTGACAGCTGATCATTTTATCGCGTTGGAGTATGTATGTCCTGGCAGCCTAGGTTACCAAGGTCGTTTTTTACTCTTTCACCTCTTCACATACCATACCATTTTCTCTCCTTGGTTTTCTGTTGGTCCTTCTGCTCTGGATCTCGTCGCGCCACAAGCCCGACCTGATCATGATGTATCTTCCTCTCCTCCTGACGACCTCAGGACAAGATACGTCCATCATCATTCCGTAGGCGTTACCCTTGAATGTATTGCTGTGCCGGTGAGTACCTTCATCCGGAGCAGAGCATATCCACGAACTCATCAAACCTTACTTCGTTAGTTCGTTCTTTTGGGCTTCTAGCTGTCCTGCATGTACCCCGCCATGATGTTCAACAATGCACCTATGTCATTGACGGGTCATATCAACGGGACGGACCTTCTACCTCTACCTGTGGTCACTTCTCCCGCCAGCTCGTCCATGTCAGTGGCTCCCTGGATGTGGAAAGACATACGCCCTCCATGTCCTACTCCAGGTCCCCGACGCCGATGATAGTTAGGCTCTAGGCTTGGGACTCAGGCACGGGGCCGTGAATCGACATGTCTTCACCTTCACCGAATGACCCAAATGATTCAGCTCAAACGAACGCTGCGTATATGGATCTACGTGCACCCACGATGGTCATCTATCAATACCACTGGTTATCTACCCGCACTCTGCCGACCGATGCCCTTCTGGTTTCTCACCAACTCTGTGGGAGTCGAAGCTTCAAAGCTTATGACGCCCTCCGTGTTTTGTATGCCTTTTCCCGGCCGGTGGCAATACCGATTCAGGTCCTCCTTCCAATGTCCACCCCGCCGCTCTGCAATCAAGGCAATCCGTCAATCAGAGTGTGGATTCAAGGTACCAATCTTCCTATGTCTATACTTGGAAGAAAGGACGATGATCGCTGACGTTCTTGTGATCAGGTGAATGCGGCGAATCGGCTCGGTGTACTTGGTTTCTGAAGCAGGCGCGCAGACGGTCCATGGACTTATATTGATTGAAGATCGGTCACTGGAATTCAGAACACTATGGACGCCGTACCACGTGAAACGAGGACCCATCAGGAGATGACGCGGTGATGATAAGCCACCACCGTGTTCCGGATGACTGCTTGCTTGCTCAATCGTATTTGGAAAGATTCGAACCCTCGATTATTGAATTGTGGTATGTTCTTCCATTTTGTTTGTTCCTTCGTAGCTTGCTGACGCGCACATGTCAGGACGCTAGAAATTGCTGAGAGTTCGGGAAAATCGAAGGATGATGATGTGGCGGCTGCGCTCATAGTCATCCGAGGGACGTTATTTACTCAAATCTTAGGGTGAAAATCTCTGTCGATCCTTCGTCCCGCCACCCGTACCTGCTGTCTTACGAAGCAGCTTCTGTTATGCATGTTATGGATCAGCTATCTCTTCCCCTGTCCCACCATTCAGGTTGTACTTGGTTCGGCTGTATATGTCCTTCTTCACTTGCAATTCATTTTGAGGTGTATTTGTGTATTTAGGGGCTTGGCTCGGAAAATGCAATCCATCCACATTCTTTCAAGCTTCTTGTGGTGAAGCTAGCTGAATAGCAGAAGAACTAGCATATGCTCCGAGCTGGTGACCACTGTATTCGAAAAAATGTAGATGCGAGACCCTGTACAGACGTCAAGACTGTACAGTGTCATGGAGGAATTTTTGGGTAATAATACATGCGCGAGCATTCAGGAGCTTCCAGGAAGGTGAGGGGAAAAGAGTAGGATTGTGGTATGCATGCAAGAGATGAAGTGAAACGATATGCAAATGTGGGTATATAGATAATGCAAATGATGAGAGGAGGACGATGAAGATAGTGCATGTAGAGGCGGGTAAGGATAGGGCGACTGTGGGTAGGGGATTCGACATCCAGAAAACGCGCAAGACCAATAGACAAGAAGGGTTTCGGGTGGGGGCGGCAGGGTGAGGGTCAAGCCAACCCGGTAAACAACATCCATCCCTCCCTGTTCGGATGTGGCTCCAACCCCCTGAAGAAGTTACTAAACCCCAACAAATCCACCCTCCTCATCCCATCCTCCTCTCCATCCCTCAACTTCCTAATCCCATACGCCGCCTGCGCCGCATCCCTCCCATAAACCCTCCCCACCCAACTCTGATATTCCTCTTCCGAAACATGTTGATTCAACGCCTCGAATATCGCATTAAACACATCCCCACAAGTTATCCCATGATAATTCCTTATCATGACAGGCCAAGGAAACCTATCCTCTCTATCTTCTTCATCTTCTGCACCAGGGATTGACCAAGGGAAGTCAGCGATTCCGTTGATATACATGTGTGTGACGAAGGGGTATGTGGCGGGTTGTGCGAGATCTTGTTCGTCTAGCCAGAATGCGTTAACGTGTCCGTACAGTTGGACTTGTTGGTTTAGGTTCCAGCAGAGGGGAGCGGAACCGACAGGACGGTGTTGGAGGAAGGGGTTGAGTTGGAGTTCCCATGGGAAGAGGTTTGGTTGGCCACGGATTGGGGGATGCCATAGGGAGGGACGTGGAGGGAGGGAGGGATGCTGAACGCCTGGTATCCAACGTTCTGGGTGAACACTGTTATCCAAGTCACGGAGGCTTTCGAAGAGGTCTTCAAAGTCGATAGAAGAGCGAGAGGAGATGTCCGAGGAAGGAGCTAGATAAGAAGGAAGAGAAGATGGTGAGTTTGAGATATGTGGGCGATGTGTGGCGAGAGTGAATGTGACGTACGGTAGTTCCGCACTGTAACTCCGTTCACCACGGGACGTGCATAGTAGCCCCAAGCTTTCCATTCACGTAGAGGTATTAGTTCAACATCTGGCTCTCGAAGGTATAGAGCAGATGGCGAGTAGGCATCAGTGGAGGGTGGAGAGGGCAAGCTCGATCCTAAGTCGCGCAGGGAGGTCAGAATATGCGACGCCACACCAGCAGAGGAACGTACTTTTGGCAGCCTTAGGCGATACCAGCTTCCGTAGCAACCGCAGTATCCTCTTCCTTTGCTTAGGATGAATCGGATTGGTGTGTTCGCCAGAAGCAACTGTGGCGCTCCATAATGTTTTCGTTGTCGGTAGCGGTAGCTCCGGGACGGAAAATTTGACATAAAAATAAGGCGCTGGTTTTGGCTTATCAAGGATTGGGCTTGCTCTCCATGTACTTGACACGTCGTCCACTGAACGGTAAAATCCACCGTGTTGCTCAAAGTAAGGGCGTGAGTGGCTGGAGATGGAGCCACTCATGATGGTGGGCCGCTGCTGAAAAGCGGAAAGGTGAAGAAGAAGGAACTCGCGCGAGATGATCAAAAGGCTCCTGATACACGCGTTACGGGTTAATGACGGTGCACGAGGCAGTGCGTGTCAGCGGGCCGGTGGTTTGTGGGCGAAGCTCAGAAGCTATGTGCTTGACGAGGTCAGGAAGTCGAGTGAAGGCAGTGGAAAGGAGGATTGGAACATCGAGAGACCTGCTCTGTGCTAATCATGGTTTGAATACAAGGTTGCGAACGAAAATATGGCGCTTGTGTTGGTTAAGGTAAGCATGATGACCGTCTGATTAGCGAGATCGCGAGATAAGATTAGATCCTCAGCTGAGCATCATCGCTTCGCTTGTTCACGAGAGAGAGGTAGACATTGAATAGGGCACTCTTGAGCGACACAGGTATCGTATACTAGGTAACCAGCAAACGGCTTGCTAATACCGCAGCCAAATCTCCATCGCCTTCAGCTGGCATACCGCCATGCATCTCCGCTTTGCTCTCAATCTCCTCGTAATATCGCTCTGCACCGCTAAAATAAAGAACCTTCGCAAAGGCGGCGTGTACTCGTAGAAAGTCCGCGCTAGGAGCTGGGCATCCCGACAGGCTATGATCTCGAAGGATTACATCTACGCTTTTTGCGCCATCAGGCAGAGTCCAATAGTTCGTAGGTATGACTCTATATTTGTTCGGATCGACAAACTGAAGCTTATCAGCCAAAGCTTGAAAGAAGTTCTTGAACAGGGCAAACACGCACAGCATCTTTATCAAAGTAGAATCCGAATTCGCGGAATAATTCGTGTTCATACGAAGCCATAAACATGGCATTCGACGGGTCGTTGAGGAAGGACGCTGTAAGGTTGACTCGAGAGAGAGAGGTCCACGCTTGGAACAAATCCAAGGCCAAGGCTGTTTCCTGTGCTCGCTATGAAGATTATCAGCTTGAACTCACACTTTATAGACACAGAGCGAACTACTTCTTGACTCTTGCCTTCAACCCATCCCCCTAATACCAACGGCAGGATATGCGCCACTTCCAATAATCCCCACGGCCCTTCTACATCGATGCCCTTTCTTCCGTTGCTCCTGTATATATTCGTAGGGAGTTCTTCCAGATACTGCACAGCGGTGATTCTCTCTGATTTCAACCTATAGTGCTCGTTCCTTTCGGATGAAGCTCTTGGGAGGCAAACAAATTTCGACATACTAGTTCTCTGAGAGTAGAGGAAGGATCCGGTGGAGCTTTCCTCCAAGCAGTGAGTACTGGCAGAGGTGTTTAGCACATTGACACTCGCAAAGACCTGAAGACGAGGTTATGGAACATACCCGGAAACAGGAGATAAGTCAGCCATCCATTACCAAGGTCAATCAGAGCCTCCGAATCGCCACGTTCGTCTGCGAGGCTTATAGCTACAGCCACATATCTTCTCCCAGTCATATAAGGAGCATGCTCCGGCATGGTACTCAGAAGCTTATAAACATTATATCGTCTGTGGGAGCCCTCTAAAGGCGGCGGAGAAGATTCGAGTTCTGTCTTGTGCTTGTCTAGTATCTCCTGAGCGTCTTTTGTGCAACTTCCGGTAGTAGGTTCGTTAGAGATGAGCTTCTCTAGGAAGGAATTGGCGAGAGGCTCTATACGGTCATCGTCGGCGTCCGGGATAATGAGTCTGCAAGTGGATTTGAGCGCCTCCACGGAGGGAGTATAAAGTTCCGGCATGGAGGCTGTATCCAAGGTTTGTCCGTAGGCCTCATCGTGGACGAGACGAGTTGAAGACCCCCTACTGATCTGAAACCATGTCGGACGGAGATGGAATGGAGACTAAGCTAGGCAGGCAATAACAACAACTTGAACTCTGTCAGATGGGAGGCTCATGCTCGCCTTCCTGGCAACGAGTTCGATTCTAATTTTGCCGAAGAGTGTAGAGTATATGGTATCGTATTAGCAGGAATGTTCTGGTAATGGGTTTTACATGTAAATTAATTACATCTGTCATGGCCACTCCGATTCAATTCAGTCAAAACTATATCCTTCGAATTGTCTATCCGAGTCGTCCATTGACGTTCCCCTCCTGCCATATGTTCGAAAGTTCGATCAAGAAAACTCAACGGCAGAGTTTGTTGACTATCCCATTGCGAAGTGGTGAATGTCGATGTCGATGCCGAACGAAGATTGAGGACGAGCCGTGATGCGAGCACGGAAGTAATCAGAGTGGTGAATGTTGCACTGAGCGCTTTGAGATCAGGGACGGCAAGCTGTTGGTAGGAGCTAGTTAGCATTATGAACATGAGGAATGGTAGAAGGCTGGACATACGAAGTAGATGAAGGTGTTGAACGCGTTCAGGACAAAGATGATGGCGAAGTACATGGCACCGTCTCGCATGAATATTCGTAGAAGGCTGAGAAGGGATTATTAGTTTGACGAATGAGGACGTTCATGGAAGGTACTCACGGTGTACTCCTGTGAGGAACTAGGTCAAACCCTGATCGAAAGAGGGTGAGGGTAAACGTCGTTGTATTTGTGATCAAGGCAGCAATCCATCCTGATGCTATTTCCATCGGGAGTTAAATGAGTTCCATCCTGAAGGTAGGGAAGGAGACCTACCGAAGAGGGGACCATCGCCAACCATGACGCAACCTGGGAGCTTGGATTAAGTATTCAAGCAGTGGAAAATAGCTCTTGAATCGCACCTACGAATTCTGGACTGGGCCATTGAACGGCTATATATTCTTAGCATGTGATTGAGGGAAGGAACTGGGTTGATACATACCTTTTCCACCAGCAAAACCCACGAGCGAGATCGTGGTTTGCGCAGTCCACATGATGAGCAAGGGAGCAATAACCAGGGGAGACCGGTCATAGAAGGCTATGACGCGAAGGATCATAGTAACTGTAATGGTTTCAGACTCTGGGCGACGGGCAAAAATCAGAACGCTAACATTCACAGACTGAAGAAGTATGTGAGTTTTTAGAGCTGGCAGGGGAGTGGGAGATTGACTTACTTGAAAGCACAATAACGGCAGCATATCCTTCAAATCTGACAAAACGATTGCATCTAGGCAACGATGAGTCGAGGGGATTGACGGGTAGGAGGCAATACTAACATCTGGACGGGGACTGTAAGTTGCGAAGCCCTACGAACATTGTTGAATGTGCCCACTCACTTCACCCCTGAAGCCTGGATCGTGGTACGCTGTGACGTTGATCAACATGAGTGGTTTAAGTCTCAGGGAAGGGGAGGACGTACCTGCCATGACGATGAACATGAAAAGTGGATTTAAATACCGGTTCAAGAAGAACAGGATGCTGACGCCAGTAATCCTCTTCGTCCATATCTGTTCAACCTAGGCCCGTCTTTGTTATTCTTCGTCGCAATTTCAGCCAAGAACCCTAGCAGTACCTCTTCAGAGAAAGTAATAGCTAGTAGAAAAAGAAAATCAGCTCGATTCTGGGTAGTTGATGGAATCAGACTCACCATGGTCATAGAGCAAGACGATGGCAGAAGCTAGTTGGAAGCTCTTGGTTAAACGACTAGACGTGACATCAGCAAGTTAGACAGAAAAATGAGAATTGCGACTTCATACAGATCCTGTGCTCCAGCTATGACCGCGTCAAGGGCATTTGAATCGGACATACTAAGCCGCGAGGTAAGGATGTCCTATATATGGGTCCTGCCCGCGGCATCTGAGTTTAGACGGTCAACAGCGGTTTGGGTCTAACTCGATCGAAGGTTGGATATTGACCATGTGCCTGGGGCAACCCTGGTATTGGAGCGTAAGTAACTGCCAAATTCACCAGTGCGTGAGAGCGGCTACCAAACTCAGAGTAGGTGGCTGGTGGCTCGCCTGGGTTGGGTGGTGGAAATAGGTCATGCTCGGAAGGTAATCAAAGAGACAATTGTGGATTTGGGCTCTTGATGTCCTAGCGATGAGCAGTTTGAACCAGAGCAACTAATTTTAAAGTCGGATGAAGTTCTTGTCTAGCGTTGATAATGATCTGGGAGCTTCAGGGATGTATCGCCCAAACGTTACCCGGTAGAGAGTGGCCAGTCGACGACGACGAGCGATCGAACGGAATCAGGCATCGCACAGAGGCAGCGACGATCGTGGTCAACAGGAAAGAGCGCGTAAGCGAGGCATTCAAATCCGCCGCCACGGCCCGCCGGGCGGTTCAGCTCACACTCGCTCTGTTTGAAGACCAACGGTTCAGTAATCCTTCATACATATTGGTTAAGCCTGGTATCAACACTCCGACACTATGAAGCTACTAGCCAATTTTGTGCCTGCTTGATATTTGGTAACAAGGTCAGGAAATTGCCGCAAAATTATTCCAAATCTCTAAATTGCAATACAAATATGCTGATACGTTGCTAGTTCCTCAATGGAATTCGTCATGGCGGCTCAGATCATCATATGGTATATCGGTACTCCTCGAACTCTTAAAGCGCATTCCTCCACTGCCTATGTGTTCGAGTGTCATATCCAAGAAAGTGAGAGGAGAAGTCTGTCGACCTTCCCAATAGGTAGCAGTAAAGGTTGTCGCAGATGCAGAACGAAGATTGAGAACCAGCCGAGATGCCAGAACGGATGTTAGAAGGGTCGTAAAACTTGCACTCATTGCCTGGAGATCCGATATTGCGAACTGTTAAGGACAAGAATTAGAGTACGATTCGACACGAGGGAATAAACGGAGACCTACGAAGTACACGAATGTGCTGAATGCGTTCAAGAGAAAGACGACAGCAAAGTACATGGCCCCGTCGGTGATGAATGTTCGCAGAAGCCTGATGAGGGAGACATATGAGTACATCTCTGTGTGGCGCATTGATCATCTCACTCACGGTGTACTCCTTCTAGGGAGAAAGTCGAAGCCTGACCGATAGAGAGTCAGAATGAATGTGGTGGTATTGGTGATAAGGGCAGCAATCCACATCGTAGCTAGGCGAGATCGACGTGAGCTCAAAATTTTGCTAGAAATATGTTCTAGACGTACCGATGAGCGGGCCTTCGCCTATCAGGATGCAGCCTGAAAACTTGTCAAATTAGCCCTCGGGTATTCAGCGAAGGATTCTCACCTACAAAATGGGGCAACGGCGCGGCTAGAACGCGTGTTCAGCATGAGGGTCACCCTCGCCATAGAACTCAACGGTGAATGCTTACCCTTCCCCCCAGCGAAGCCTATTAGAGATACAACCGTCTGGGCCGTCCACATCATCAGTAACGGGGCGGTGACAAAGACAGAGCGATTATAGAACGCGATCACGCGTAGAATCATGGTGACTGCAAGGATTTCAGACATCGTTGAAAGAGAGAATTGTGAATCTACCGACATTCACAGGCTGAAATATGGGTGAGTGCGCGAATAGAATCCGCAGAGAATCGGCTCACTAGCGACCATGATGACAGTGGCGATTCCTTCAAATTTAACGAAGTGGTCACATCTGTACAGGAATCAGATGGTGGTAGGGTTCAGGAAAGCTAGAACCGTGACTAACGTCTGGAGAGCGTATAAGTCGTGATGTAAAGCAGACCATGAGACGGCTCACTTACTGCTCCTTTGAAACGAGGATTATGATTCGCTATGAAGATAATCTTCGTCAGCGAAGGGTATAGATACAGGAGAAGGCTAGAGGACTAATACCTGACAGGATGAATATTGAGAAGATCAGGCTCACATATCGATTCAAGAGAAATAAGATGGTCACTCCCGTGACCCGCTTCGTCCAGATTTGTTCAACCTTTAGGAAGTTCGTCAGTTGCTAGGCTAGCCGTAGTTTCTTGGCCGTACCTCTTCCGAGAACGTGATAACTGGTTCATATAATTTCAATTAACGGCCCTAATTTGAACGAACTGAAACTTTTCCGAACTCACCATGATCATATAGCAAGATGATGGTGGCGGCCAATTGGAAGTTCTTATCCAAACGCCTGGATGAGAATTCAAATTGTCAGTAAAATATCATAGAAAGGAGTGGACGTGTATTTACAGGTGCTTCGCGCTTGCTATAATCACAGCGACATCGTCGGGGTCAAAAAACGGAGCTGACATACTCTGCTCAATGATATCGCTTCCACGACCTTATATGTGTCTTCGGTGAAGCATTTGGCGTTATCAGTTCTCGAGGATTTATTTCGAGCCAATTTAATCGATTAAACATTGCCCATGTGCCTGGGACAACCCTGGAGTGGGAATCCTCCACGCAGGGTAAGCCCTTGATTAATTGCATTCTGGGTGTCGACTCAACAGTAGGAGCATCGTCTCAGAGTAATTGGCAAGACGATGCTCTAACCTACTTAGAGCGGATCCTCCCAGCGATTGCACTGGCGGATCAGAAAGTTGTTTCCGAGATTGATATTGAATAGTCAAGAGACGTTCAAGAGTGAAGAGAACCAGCAGTTGGAACTACCGGGGGCCGGTCAACGATGGATGAACGTGCGCTAGTGGCATGAATTGTGCAGTTGTATATAATCCAGATATATTGTCCCTGCGCCCTGCCCAGCATGAAAGCTGCGGATGATATCCAGAGAGTTTCTATAGGACCATACTCTTAGCACGCTTGGCCACCATTGATATTAAGAAATACTTCTTGCCCCTTTTATTGCCTGCCACCCGTCTGACGCCATTCCGACTCTCTCGTTACGAATGTATCAAGCGGCCTGACGTGCACAGGATTCGGACTACTCGGTCGAGAGGACGGTGTTGGCGAAGGGTGGCAAAGGGATGGGTGAAATCCCCCAACTGGCTTGTTCTGCAAATTTCGTGGAGAACAAGACCAGAGTGCAGTGTGGTTGAGGATGGGCGTATGCGATGTGTGGTCTTTCCAGGCGATAGGAAGGCGACGTCGGCATCCCGGGACAACGGGTGGGGAGAAGCAGTCGTTTGTCGCGTGCGATGGTATCAGAGAGCCACCAGGCGTAGTCGGAGGAACAATGCCATTCCGGATGCCGTGCCAAGGTACAAAAAGTATCTATCGTCCAGTCAGTTCAGCGACTCAACAGTCCACAGAGACATGTGCATTACTTACTGCGGCTTCCTACTGGCGAAGATAGAGCAGTTGAACGGCACGAAAAGCATTTTTTGGGGTTCTGTGAAGAAGGACTTATCGTTAGGGCGCAAGTAAAAAAAGAACAAAGTCCAAAAACCTACCTGAGATCGTTCGCTTGGAGCTTCGGGTATGGCGATTATCCAGAGATTGGTGCTTCTGGGACATCTGAAGTGAACGCAAGATGAGAAATTGTTGAGAGGGCGTTACTTTCCACGGACTCACTAGGAACCCTTAACACCAACGCCTTTTGGTTCATTTCCAGCAAGCCTCCCAATACCGTCCACCTGGAGGGCATATAATCCTAGATAGAATGCTCAAATTGAGAGCACGGTCGCGTGAAATGCACGAGTTGTCGGGGTGTGAGAGGCCATGGTGGTCAAGAGGGAAGAGCGTGTGAGCGCGAGCACCTTGCACTGTGGCACGCCTTTCTTTCCAACCATCACCCTCGCTCAGGCCTCCTCGACGCCCTCGAGCAATCGAACAGGATGTGGTACACTAGTCGCTCGACAAAATAATTGGAATATGTGTAGAGCATGGACAACCAACTTTGCACTTGATAGGTCAACTCGACGGCCAGAGCCGTGATAGTAATACTGGACCTGTAAGTTCCTTCCTTTCCGTTCAACCATTGCATTCTAACATCCCTCTCTTGGCAGACATCCCTATACTTGTAAAATACCGTGCAGAAATATATATATTTCCCTCCGAAGTCTACCCTTTGAATGTTCTGAATGAAGGGTCAGCTGAGCACGCACTGCTCCAACCAGAAAAACCTCGCATTTGTGGCTCCGCCAAATCAAGGAACTGCGGTCCACCATGCATTTCGTCCACTACCACGAGATATGGCCAGTCCACTTCCTTCTGTGACGCTACAAGGATCGTATTTCGCCCCGGGAACATCGACTCTTTCAGCGTCAGTACATGCTGGGAACTCTTACAACGCTGGTGGAAACGTCACAATCAACCATGTTGTTAATCATGGTGGCACTGGAGGGCCCGAATCTCGTACGTTGATACTACCTTCGTCACTCCTACTCTCTTATTGAACCTGGTTGCATTCAGATCGGAACCTGCTCACCTCGTGGTTGTCCTCGGTGACGCCAGTGAATCAGTATGCCATACAGAAGGAGACGAGGGAGAAACTAGCTCCTGGAACAGCAAAGTGGATCGTTGACCATCCAAGGTTCAAGGATTGGCTGGAAGCTGGTTCTGGTACATTTTGGGGAGTTGGAATTCGTGAGTATGAGCATCAACGAGCAACAACACAGGACCTCATTGGGAGATGTTCCATATAGCTGGTGCTGGGAAGACGTGCCTAACGTGAGTACGCTTCCACGCAGGGAGACCTCCTGCTGATCCCATGTTCTAGTTCATTCGTGATCCAGCATCTCCAAGAGCAATACCAGGAGCTCGACCAAGGAAACCAGACCAACCTCGTCATTTATACCTTCTGTCGCTTCGATGACAGCCTTTCCGTCTCTCAAATCCTCTGCTCTCTACTTCAGCAACTTGTGGAGCACTCCGACCCTATCAATGAATATGTCTCTACGAAGCTTTATGGGCCTAACCTGGCGCAAAAAACTACTCCGACGAAATCCGAGGTAGTGACGACATTCCAGGGGATCTCAAATCTGCTTCCTCGTACCTTCATCGTCATAGACGCACTAGATGAACTGCATGAGGATGTACAAGATGAAGTCCTCGACATCCTTATGGCCCTCAAGCAGGCGTTATTCCTGACTTCCAGGGAAATTGACCTTCTGCAGATAGAGACACCGTCTCTCCGAATTTGGGCCTCTGGACCAGACCTCGAGGCGTTTGTTCTGCATGAACTACATCGCAGGCCAAAGTTGCGGTCACTCCTTGCCAACAGAAAGGAGGTGGTGGAAGAGTTGGTCAAGCACATCCAGTTGGCGTCTGACGGCATGTAAGTATTCTGGCCTAGCACCAGAGCGAGTTACTGATGAACATGCACTAGGTTTCTTCTGGCCACCCTCTACCTCTCGTCCTTGGTTGGCGTAACATCCATCGCTGGCGTGAGGAAAGTTATCAAAGACCTACCCGTGTCCATTGGTGCGATGTACGAGCTGACTCTGCAAAGAATCAACTCCCAAAGCGAGGAGGAGAAAAGGCTCGCTAACATGGCGATCATGTGGGTGACACATGCAAGACGGCAAATGAGCGTCATGGAGCTTCTCACTGCGCTCTCAATCGAACCAGACTCAACTTGCATTGACGAAGATGCAGTCACGGATGAAAGGACACTGGTCTCAGTAGGCTGTGGGCTGCTCGAGTTAACCTCTGGGTTCTCCATTCGGGTTTCTGCCAAGACGGGTAGCCGTGGTCCGAAAGGCGTCCTAGGAAACGTGAGTTGGAACACTGTTCGCTTGATTCGTAGGTTCTACCTTCCTTGCTCTTGACCGTATAGAGTATTGACCATCTGTCATCAGACTACACGGCTCACGATTTCTTCGCCTTGCGACTTACCCCAAACCCACACACGTATGCTGCCACAATATGTGCAGTTTACCTTGATCTATCCGGTATCATAAACCACGAATACCTCGAATCGAAATTAGCTAGGATGTATCCTCTCGCATCTTATGCCATCCAGCACCTCGGAGGTCATGCGTTCCAAGCCGCTCAGGAGGCTGACGGGGACATTCCGCCGCAGGTCTCGCATTTTTTAACCCACAACACCAACCTTCCACTCATCCACGAGCCACCCAAGTCAGCCTTTACGTGGTTTCTGGAGAGAACACTACTCAAGGAAGACGACCGAGGAAGCCCAATTCACTTTGCTGCATTACACGGTCTACTTCCGATCTTACAGGACCTACCCGACGCCTCTGACGCTTTCGGCAGGCAGACAACCAAAGGACAAACTCCACTATATTACGCGAGTCTGGGTGGCCATCCTATGGTTGTCAAGTTGATCCTTGACCACTCCGACTTCTCCACACCAAAGGAGTCCTCTTCCGATCAGCATCCTACTCAGTTGGTTCAGGCCCTTCACGTCGCATGCAGACATGGCCACACGGAGATCGTACAGCTCTTATTGAGCGTACCCTCCATCGATGTTGCAGCTTCAAGCTTCAAAGGCGAGACAGCTCTTCATATAGCTAGCAGCGCTGGCCATCAAGACATCGTACAAATACTTCTCGCCAAATCCAGCAGTGGTATCAATTCACATGTTCTACCCAGCGCTGGCTCTTTCACCCCCCTTCATTACGCCTCAATACGGGGTCATGTGTCTATTGTTGAGGAACTACTTCTTTCGCCCACCATCGACGTCAATGCAACAGGCCACGGTGGAATGACTGCTCTCCATTACTCAGTCAGCTATTCACACCTCTCCGTCGTCAAATTACTTGGCCAAGCACAGTCAATCAACCTCAATGCACAGGATGACCAAGGATCGTCAGCCCTCCATATCGCATCTATGCATGGCTACACAGAGATCCTTTCCTATCTACTCACTTTACCGAGCATTGACGTTAATCTGAAGGATAAAATGGGAGCCACTCCCCTCGACCATGCGCGACTAAACGGCCGGGATGAAGTTGGAAGGTGTCTCATTGACTCTTTGGCAGAGGTAAAGCTTGTGGGCTTATATGCAACGATGAGTGGAGGACCTAGAGGTGCCTGGAAATGGCTTCTGGGTGGTTCCTTACCAGCCGTCGAGACTCCTGCAATAGCGGACTATGATCTCGATCGTGAATAGGATGAGAAGCGACGCGAAGATGGTACAACGATCCGAAGTCTCCATAACTGGTCTCGGGTACTTTACTGTCCTTCTATGTGATCCACGTAGTCTGAATAATATTAGGAATACAGTATTTATGCCACAAATTGACACTTTTATGTCAGCACCAGGTATGCGGTTTCTAAGAAAGAGTAGGGCCCCTTGCTCGCCCTGAGCAATGCTCACTGATATTATACTATGGAGAGGATGAGGGTGGTATAAAGTGGTCGGAGATATGCTTACCAGTCTCCAGAGTTATCAGATTAATAAACAGTTGATAGCTCTGCCGACCTATCTGGTACAACTGTTGTGAATATTTGAGCATCTTGAGTTTCTGACCCTAACGTGCTCCTGGCTCGGCGACAGTTGAGCGTTGCTAAAAGAGAGATAGCATAGACTTGGGAAGGATCAATGGCTTATCCATCGGTCACTATGCGAGCCAACGGCTTACTGCGACCAATGATCTCAACGAAAACTATGAGAGATGAAGGTAAGCTAGGCAAATCCGGGACGAAAGGGGATGAACATACGAGTAAACACTCTGGTGGATACCGTATGGTACTAAGCCTGGAATTAGCCAGCAGTGCCGGAGTATAATCTCGTCATGAGAGGGCTTACTGTAACAAAAGCGATCACGGCGACCAAGCTTCCCAATAAGCCGGTGTTGATAGTAATGTAGATCCACCTGTTGATGTATTCCTCGGACGATCTGAAACCTTGACGTGAGGTGTTCAGATAGTAGACGAGAGAGCTTGTGATAATGATATCTGCAAGCATGGCCGCAGAGAGTTCAATGGAGAAAAAGATCTGCGAAGAATGCAATCATTAGCCAGAGTAGAGAAGAATAGGTAGGCGCAGGAGGTACCAACATTCCTTGCAAGTTCGTGTATTGTTGCTACAGAGGGATGGATAATAATAAGGACGACGATTCCTGCTCCATCCATTGAGCTACGAGTTTATGTTGCAGATATTATTGTGTTGCCCTACCGAAACCAGCAACTGCAGAGTTGTTAGATTGTGCTCCTCACGATCAAAATGTCTGGCTTACTCAACTGTAAAGACGAGAGAGAAAGCTGACAAATGGTGAGTGATTCGATATGATGTTGTTCTAGCATAGCATAGCACAACTCACAATAACCGCTAGGATAACTTGGCGAAGTCGACACTTTGGCGCAACTGGGATAGGCGCTTAGGACAGCAGTTTGTCGGAAAAGGGTAGAAAACACACTCATCCATACTCTGCGTGAATAAAATCTATCACATGCATCAGGATTAGTTGCTTTTCCGAGCATTTCTCAGCTATGGAGACTCACATTTGTACCACAGTCGTAACAATAACATGGATACCGAATGCGACCCCAAAACCCTTCCTAATAATGAAAATGCCTTGTACTTTCTCCGGTACTTTCGACACAACGTAGAAGTAGTGTGCCGATTCTGTGACAAGGGCTTGATGTATTGTTTCCAATACACTTGTAGAGCTTTGAGAGGGTGTACTTCGCTCGGAACATACGCTTCAAACTCACAGAAGCGAGCCAACCTAAGGAATTAATGAGATTAAGTGAGGACAGACGGGAATGAAACTCACGAGAATTTTGATGTAAAGCTCGTCTCCTGGGTATTTTCTGAAGTAGTACACGGTTTGAGCGCCGACGACCCCAAGGAGCCTGTCATCGAAGAGGGTGAGCCAAGTAGGACCGCCAGCTAAAGCAAACCTACAAGGAGGATAACATTGATCCTTTGATACAGACCCCGTCAGTCCGCGTGCTAGAAGTTGGATCACGACGAGCACTCACCCACTAGAAACGGCGCCTCGATGAGAATCATCGCTTGAACAGCCCCACCTCCGTATGGGTGAGCCATTCTTGCCTCGCAGGCAAACCCGTCAGCGTCGTCCGGAGAGATGGAAAGGTCGGGGTGAGTAATGGGGAAGAACAAGGAGGTTGCACATTACTCAGCAAGCAAGGCTAAGGCATACTTGGGTGGAGCCACGGTCGGGCAGGGGCAACTCAATGTAACCCTTGGATCGCGAGGCTTCTCGTTCATCAGCCCGAAATGAAAAGCGCCGCTCGTCAACTGGATTATCAGAGCCCAGGGGTGCTCTCGTAATTCAGAGATGGATCCGAAACATGCTTTCTATTCATCTTTGTGTAAAAACAGATTTGTAGATGTCGCGTGACGAATTCAATTCAGACGGTTTGAATGTGAATATCAGTGGGCAGGGCACGCCGAACCAGAGTTCGCAGCAGTCTGATGCAGATCGCCTCAGGGAAGAAAATCAGTTGACAGTCAACAGAGAAGAGAGAGAGCGAAAGCTGGCGGCGGGCACGCCAGAAATGAACTTGAACTTTCGTAATGTTCCTTTCAGGCTTTGAACGTCTGCACAGAGGTGGCCAGTTCACCGCAAGTTCACTGTTTAGGTTCGTTCATGGGTGCATCGGCAGAAAGCGAGCTGACTTTAAAAGGCAGAAAGCCCGAGGGTCACCTGACTCTTGGCGGCGAGAGCACTGCCTCAGGTCAGTAGGTGCAGATCATCGCCTTTGTCCTGAACTCGATCTTGTCCCCGTCGTTTGGCTTCCATCTGCAGGGATAAGTCGATGCTATGACCACTCACCGTGGCTTCACAAGGAATCCCCCCGCCGCTTCATCTTCAACTCTGGGTAGCCCAACCGCGATCACGAATGTATCCAATCCATCGGCCACTACGTCAGCCACTTCTGTATTTTCTGGATCGTACCAGGCAGGAGGGAATATTTCTTTTTCGAACACCATTGTAGCCGACAGTATCCTTCTCTCAGGTATTTCTAGCAGTGGGTCGACTCACCGTTACATCGATTGCTAAGCCCTCATTCAGGTGCCTCTGGGGTGTCGACCTGGCTAGCAGACCTGGCTTCTGTCAATCAATACGCAATACACAAGGATACGTACCAGAAGGTAACCTCGGGAACGTGTAAGTGGATGCTTGATGCTCCTGAATTCATTCAATGGGCGTCAAAACCGGGCGGCGTCTTCTGGGGTGTCGGCATTCGTATGTACTTTCGGTCTGCTATCAGAAAGGTTTCGTCATCTAATCATGCTCAAGCTGGAGCAGGAAAAACCATCCTGAGGTTTGCGTCTTTGTATACGAGGCATAGGGAAGAAGTTGATGCCGCTGCAGCTCGTTCATCGTCAATCACCTTCAGGATCAAGCCCAAACCGAAGAGGCTGGGTGTGTGGTCACCTTTGTGTACTGCCGCTATATGGACGTCCTTTCCGTATCCAATATTCTTGCGGCATTGTTGATGCAACTTGTCAATCAATCTCCGAAGGTTATGCAACTTGTCAAGGAATGCCTCTTCGATACGTGCAAAGAATTGGGAACGCCGCCAACGTCTGACGAGCTCAAGAAGACACTTGAAACCTCATTAGCATTGGTGCCTAAGGCTTTCATCATTTTGGATGCGCTTGATGAACTAGATGAACTAGTCCGCGAGGAGACGATACAACTCCTTACGTCGCTCGAATCAAATTTATTCGTGACCTCACGCGAGCTCGAACTTGACGATCTCTCCCCCAACATACGCATCGAGGCTCCGAAATCTGATTTCTTGACGTTTGTCGAACACGAAGTTCAGAAGCTTCCGAAGGTTAGATCTCTCCTTCAGAAACGACCAGAGGTGATGAAAGAGGTTGTTGAGCGGATACAATTGAAGTCCGACGGAATGTGAGCGCTATTGCAAATCAAGTAATCTCATCCTCTCATGCGACATAGGTTCCTTCTTTCTGCCCTGCAGGTAGCTGCTTTACGCGGTGTAACTAGTATCAAGAGTCTGAGAGAGTCAATAGAGAAATTACCAGCGACTCTTGGGGCCATGTATGATGTCACGATAGCCCGAATCAAAGCCCAGAGCGAGGAAGAGAGCCTCTTGGCTCTTCGCGCAATCTTACTAGTCACTCACGCAGCTCGGCCATTCAGAACATCCGAGTTACTCAAAGCGCTGGCTGTTGATCCTGACTCTACCGAGTTTGACGAGGATGCCATGACTGACGAAAGAACCTTGGTGTCCGTATGCTGTGGACTACTCGAATGTAACGAGAAAACTCGCCCACGTCTCATTCGTGAGTCAAGGTATTTCTACCTGATGGCCAAAGGCTTACTGCGATCAGATTACACGGCTCACGATTTCTTCAAAGATCGTGCCCTTGACCTACACAGTGATCCACATGCCTTTCTTGCATGTATCTGTGCAGGATACCAACAGTTTCTGCTCCCAAATCCGATCCGCGATAGTGTCGAATTCGAGGACACTCCTCACTGGTACACCCTCTTGAAGCTTACCCGCGCTGATAAACTGCTCGGTTACGCCATCCGTAAATTGGGCTTTCACACTTTACAGCACAGTGTCCAAAACTCGGGGGCCATACCAGACTTTGTCCGCCAGTTCTTACACGAACAACGCTTCTCGTTGGTACACCTTGACCTTGACGTCTCTCTGGAAATGAGCGACCCTCGACCATCCCTTAATATCGACATAATCAATATCCTCCACTTCGCTGCTTTCCACGGGCTTCTCGACTTGCTCGAGGAGTATATTGACGACGATTCCCTTCTCTGCGGTCGATCTGACGAGGGATTTACAGTTCTGATGTATGCGTGCATCGGCGGACACCTCTCCGTTGTAGAGCGTCTCGTTCAGACGAGGAAGGCTGATATAGATGCCGAAATTCGAGCTCTTCGAAGGCCATGGCCAGATGCTTACACGGCACTTACCATTGCAGCACACTTCTCCCATGACGCTATAGTTGACTTGCTTCTGAAGTCCGGAGCCTCTGCCAAAATAGGGTACCCTCTCATAACAACGCTGCGCCACGGAGTAAAGTACAAATATATTCACAACTCTGTCGTCAAACTACTCAATCACCCCGATACCTCTATCAACAATATCTATGACGGATATACCGCCCTCACCGCGTGTCTGAGATTCAGATTTTTTGACTGCGATACCCTACGTCTTCTTCTTTCACACCCCAGCATTGATATAGCGCTTCCACACAGCGATGGAGGTGCCTTTCTCGTCGCCACTGCATGGTCTTCAGTGCAGTCACTCAGGCTGGTTCTAGATCATCCCGGGATTGACGTCACTGTAAAAACCTCCAGTAGAGAAACTGCCCTTCATATAGCAGCAGCTACTCGTTTGCGCACAGAAGAAGATGCAGCTGAGGCTGTCCAGCTCCTCTTGACAATACCAGCGATGGCGTCTCTCGTCAACGAGCAGAATGACCAAGGAGATACAGCCCTGCACTACGTTTGTTATCCCACACAACCCAATTTTGCAATCCTCGAAGCTCTCCTGAAATGTCCAGAGATTGACGTAAACGTGAAGAATGACGACGGGTGGACGCCTTTACAACCCGTCCTTTGCAACAATGATGAACTCACTGTTCGAGCCCTATTAGAACATCCCACCAAATTGAACATCTCGCGATCCGACTCTCCAAACCTCTGCGAGACGTTTGGTAGCAAAGTGGTTGAGGCTCCTCTCGAAGAGGAGTCTGGTAAACCTCTCCGACAACACTCATTGGATTCAACGTGGTCCGTCTCTGATGATGGAAATTCCAGCGATTCCGAGGATGGCTTCAACGAGCCATACCCCTTGGGTGACCCAGATGCCGTCGTTTATAATATTTGATGATTCTTGATTTGGATCCTAGCCCGTAATGGACCATGTAATAATATATCTTGTTGGTGCTTTACATACATGCAGATCGAAGCCGACAATTCTGACCTAGGTCTGGGTCTCGGTCGTGGGTCTGATAAGCCCGAAGCTGTTCCCGATGAGGGGTAGCTCCCACTCCCGTGATCTTCGAGTTCTTCAAGGTCAAATGACCTAGGCTTGGGTCTAGAACCCTCCGATCTGGAAGTATCTCTACCTTGGCCACCAGCACGAGCGATAATAGACCTTGGACGAGGTCGGGGAGCCTGAAGATGGACCTGAAGAGCAGTAGCTCCCAGTGCCACGAGCATCGAATTCTTCGAAGTCAAAGGACCTGGGTTTTTGTCGAGAACCCTCTCGAGGTCCCGATGTTCAACGTGAGGCGTGTAGTCCCATCATCAGATCTTTTGGTAGGTTCCTCGAAAACCTATGTTCCGCTGGCAGGAGAGCCACCTCCTAGCTAAGCAACTTTCGGCCATCCAAGGATCATCTCAAAAAAGAAGACACGATTTTCACAGTCACGATACTAATTCTGACTCCTCGAAAGACTCGGACTCCGCCACCATTTTGAAATGGGAAATGATTGGGCCTTGCAGGTCGCTATTAATACTTGCTAGCTTAAAATTCAGGAGAGTGTCTGAGATCTGAGGTCCTATACTCAATGGTTTGCGTTGGGAGAGGAGAGCTTTTGGCAGGCTGTCCAATTAACCAATCACAACGGCTAACATAAAAGTGTACAATGCGCTCGTCGTGACTCGATCAGAGTTGACAGCTCGGTCGCGTGCACCTGATGAATATTTAATGACTGGTTCACCATTTTCCCGTCTTCCAGATTTCGCTTCGAATGTCATTTCCCTCATGTTCGCAGCAGGTCACTCTAAGGGTCGATCATCGACGGTCACCCAAGGATCATCGATCGTATGGCGGGAGGCAGATCGCAATCAAGTGGATCGCAGTGTCAAACGCGAAAAGATAGGGACCTTGGTTCCCCGAGCCCCCCGTTTAGAGCAATCGGTAGAGATATTTAGCCTCCAGTGGTATGACTGGATCGAGGGAAACGACGGTATCATTCGACTTTCTGCTATTTTGCGACTTTAGCGTCTGGAAGTAAGAAGGAGTTTGGTCGAGTGGTATGAATAGGCCACAAAGAACTTGCAGCAAATGAACTGAGCGTTCGATCCACCTGCTCCGCCGACTTAGAGAAATCTAGGTAGAATGATGTCAAGACGGTAAATCGTTGAGATCGGTGAATCCTAGAGAATGTATTGGTATTCTAACGGGTTACGACATGAGAAAACGGTACACCGTATAATCCAGAAATCATACAATAGACGGAAACGAGTACATATCTTTGATAGCTTAAACCGATCTCCAGCATCCGTCGTCTGCCGTCTATGGTTGGGTAGAATTTTACTAGCATATCGACATAACCTAAATACTTTACTTCCTACCAGCATGCTATTCTTGTTAACTTCTCGAGAACCTTCCTTCCGCTCGTGGAAGGGCTATATCTGGCCAAGGAAGTTTTGCTAGTACCGTGGCCTGCAACAGAACAAATGGCGGTCAATGAAGTCAGCATGAACGAAGACTTTTTCCGTGCGTAAGGAGGCCGTTATCGACCGTTAGCCAAGGAAGATCAGGTAGAAGAAACACATTGGCGTTGATGGAATGAAAACTAGCTCAGCTCTCCCACCGCGTCGAGAAATCGGAGGTGTTGATCAGCGTTCCCTTGAGTACTGAGAATGAGCCTATGAGATCCAATTACAAACAGTCATAGAGTATGCTGGTAGTTGGAGAAAATCAAGTTCTAGGCTAAGAATAAGCTGCGCTTAAACGAGTCGCCATGCATAAGACGGCAACCCTTACTTTTCCGAGTCGGTGAGCGTCAAGTGACATTAGCGTCAAGCTGATCATTGTGTCTCCAGTCCGCCTCCTTTCCCTGGGGGTGATCATTCTGGCTATTGTGGTCAGGACCGCCTCATTGGCTGCAGGAATGCTCACTAAATTGCGTGTTCACGTTGGACGTTAGGGCATCGCCAAGCGTCTCAGGGTTCGCGTCACATTTCTCTCGACAGCGGCAAGCTAGAGCTCTGATTTCTGGGCTTCAACGTCGGAGACTTGTGCCATTTCCGATGCCTAAGGTGGACGGGGGTTGCGTATAAAAAGGGGCGCTATGGATCGATAACAAACCAAGCAGCGCTTCCTACATTCTATCATCGTGAGCTCACTGCCTTCTCAACGCTCCTATATCACCATACTCACCATGTAATTTCTCTAGTGCCGGTCAGATAAACCTTAGCACTCAACCTCGTCTCTTTCAAAAACAAACTATCCATTCTGTACGTATACCCCGTCGTCGAGAATATCGCCGACTCACAAATATCTTAACCGACAGATTTTTCTTCTTCAACTTCAAAACCGCTCAACAATGAAGTTCTCTTTCGCTATCATCTTCGTCAGCACCCTCCTCGCTGGTATTGCCACAGCCAGTCCTATCAACTTCATCGACGACCTCCAGGTCGAAGCCCGTAATCCCAAAGTCCAACCTGGTTCAGCTCCAGCCCTACTTCAACCCAGGGCCGTTACCTGCGGGATGGGGCCCGTCGACAAGGGCAGGGCTTGTGACGTTGTTGGATGCCGTGGTTTGGGCGCAAGGTGTACTGTAACGAAAAAAGGGATATGTAAAATGAGTGGTGGGTCTGCGATATATACAACTGGAGCGTGCTTCGGATGTGGTTGCAGAAAGACATCTTAAGGATTGGATAAACAGTAGTAGTTTGAATGATGATATTCTGTTCTGTGCGACGTCTGGTGTCTCCGTTCCGAACTCGAACAATGGAATGCTAATGAGGAGCATGAGATTGAATCCATGGGAGGTTGTAAGAAAATAGTATGCCTAATTTCGAATATTGGCAATGTTGGCGTCAGTAAGGTACAGGGTATCAAAGTGGCCATGAGAGCGAAATATAGGTAATAGTGGAGTTCATCGAGTAGCGATTGGAAACGTCCAATGCCAAATCGCCTGAACCTGGTTCTTCTGACTTCGGCTCAGCTGTCTGATATTTCATCCAAAGGGAATGAAAGCATAGCATCCTCCTCATCCGCGACCCGCTGGCGAGAGTCGGTGTCTGGATGATGCGAAGCGACCAATGATCGGAGGAAGGAAGAGCTGTCGGGTTGGATTTGGAAGACATGGTCGAGAGTTCCGATTCCTAGACTTCTGTTCCTGTTCCTGACTGGATCTAGGTGACAAGCACACCAATGACGACTTCCGCATCTCCAAGAGCCGCGCAACCTGACCTCTTAAGCGCGTACAACATCCTTTCTCCGATCACGTCAAAGTGAACGGTGCCGGATGCTGGGTCTTCAGAGACGACGATGACCTGACCACGCCACAATTTGAGCTTGACATCGCCGATCGTCGAGGGAGAAAGAGGATCAGCAGAAGGAGGCAATTGAGTAAAGTTGTCCATTTCCGAAGTGATGAAGGCAGAAGTGGTGGCGTGAACAGCGATACGTCTCACATGTGGTGGAAATAGTCGAATACCTTCCCCTTCTTCTGCCCAAGACCGAGCTGACGAACCAACTATGTCTCCCCGATATTCCAGACATCCCAAACGTCGCCAGTGTCTGAGCCTCCCATAGCCCCATCCAACGCCACTGTATGGAATGTCCAAACCCATATCCATCGTCACAAGAGCTTAGCCAGATCAGCAATATGAGGCGGCTAGTCTGAGGATAGGGTGTGCATGGTGGAGATGAGACGAATCAGAGGGAAAGACGACCCCAAGGTGACTCTTGCTAGTGATCAACCACGTTAGAGGTCCGTGAGTGTCACTGGGACCACTATACGGAAGGTAGAAGGAGATGATCGCTGAAGAAGCGGCGTGTTGGACTTGTTCTCATAAGGATAAGGTTGAAGACGAACTGGAGGTGGAATGAAGTCGGAAGGGAATCGGATGGTGGTACAGGTGAATGAGCCTGATGCGCAACATGGTCGGTTCGGACAGCTTCCTCCTGGCAATGTCTCTTCTCCCAGTCGTTCATCATGTCCTCTCCTCCTTTCTAGATGACCGATGTAGATCCTTCACCCCAATCCTGGCTTTCCGCACCTCATAAATGTCCCGTGCACCCGGGATCGAGCATGAAAAACGACCTGGAGTCTGTGTCCGTGGTAGTGGTGTATAGTAGGAAGAGGGTGAGGAAGCGGAGCGTCGAAGTCTTCACGATGAAGATAAGGAGGAGAAAGGGATGGTGTTAGAGGCGGAGACAGTGGTAGAGGTGGGTGGAAGCCAAGTATGGCCTACGACATGATGGGATGAAGACGGCGATGAAACCCATGATAAGCAAGCCAAGATGGACACGTTAGATTCCCTCATCTTCTTCCATTTTCCTATCCTCCAATGCTGCACGCCTCTCAACGTAACTCCCACGTTCTTCCTTTTCCTCTCATCAGCTTGCGTCATAAACGTTTCAAACGACTTGATAGTTGTGGTATGAATTCGTCAGAAGATTCGGAGTCTCGTCGTCCCTTGGTAGTGGCGAGTAGTGGCAGGAAGAGGTAGAGGGAGAGGCTAAATCCAATATACGACAAGGACTGAGCTCCTGGATCCTCGGGAGGTGTCCTTCGACTCTTAGCAGAGACTCTGAGAGAGAATGAAGGAGGTCTTCACGGTGATGACGGTGAAGAGAACGACGGCCGTGTTGGCAGCGAAGGCGGAGGAGAGGGAAAAGCCAAGGCTGGTGGTATATGGTCTGCCTTCGTTTTCGGAATCCTGGGATGTGGTTTCCCACCTCGACCTCCTATACCTCCTCGTCATCCCTCGCAACACTGACAAATTTTCTTCCGAGACTGGTGGATATGGATATGCTAGAAGACTCAAACCCTCGTCGTTCCCTCGTAGAGCCATACAAGGGGTTGATCCCAATGAAGGATAGTATCGAGGTCGTCATGACGAAGACGAAGACGGAATGGACGTTTGGCGAAAAGGAGAGGGAGAGGTCGAACCCGATGTACGACAAGACCGTGACTGGGCTCCCGAGTCTTCGGAGTAGGTTCTTCAACTCTCCACGACACATCTCCCCCAATAATCCTATCCATCCTACCCTCCATCCCATCGTCCTTCCTCCCTACCAATGCCACACCGCGCCCAACCTTCCCAGCTCTTCTTTCGCATCTCATCAGCGTCTTCGTCAATCTAGCCCTGTAACACGTATTATCAATACTAGAATACCATCGGGAATCGGAGGACGTACCATACCAAGCCTTATATCGCTATCTTGAGTGAAGTAGGACGCACCACGAACCACCTCCTCATTTCTTTTTCCTTCCGCCCTCTCTTCCCCAGGAAGTCGCGCTCGATGTTCTCTAGCCTCATACACTCCTCCAAGCTCAAAATTCATCACCACCAACAGCAAGTGCAACGACCTCCTCCACCTGAAACCGCAACCTCTAGTATGTCATTGCTTCTCGAATGGTGTGTAGAAGGGCACGGTGAGCTTGGCATCCGACTCCTATGATGGAGTTCTTCAACTTGACGTGTTGAAAGGCTGAGTCGACTGTGCGTCTAGCAGCCTTGGAGTCTGATCTTCACGATTACAGAGGTCTGGAAAACTCGTTGTTACTACCGGGATGTAGTAGAAGAGATGGAGAGGGTACGTACCATACCAGTATCAATATCAAGAGCCGACGAGGTATACGTAAATGACTGAGAAAGTCGTCAGGAGTGTATATGACAGTCCAAACGGAAGACATACAGGGTCGCCCTCTAGATATAGCCAGACTGGCGATGTAGCCATAGCTCCGAGACAGCCTCTACGTCTCCACCCACCGTGCTTGTCCTCTAGCGTTCGCTTTGAGCCTAAGCGTTCGTAAAGTCCTAAGACAGAGATGAGTTCAGTCGAACGACGAAAAATAGGAGTCAAACGAACAATCTTTATCCAAAGCCACCTATCCCTCAACGTTCAACTCCAATCCAACTTCTTCACCAGGCACTTGTGAGACATCCAACCTCGAGGATCGTGAGCTCGATGATGACGATAAAGAAGAGAAAACGGCAGAAAAGAAAAGAGAGAAGAGACAGAAGAGAGGACGGAAGTTGCCGTGATCTCGCTTGGACTTTGTCTTGGCACGCGGCTTCTCCGTTTTGACGCTCAGGCTGACGTCGACCACCATCAAACGCGTCCCCCCCCCTCTCTCTCTCTGTGTGTGTGTGTGTGAAGATCGCCCAACTCTCTCCTTTGGATCTTCTGAATAGTTGAGGATCTGGTATGTAGTCTCCCGGCTCCGAGATTATCCATCCTGACCCAGATGCTGGCGAAGATGACGTCCAGAGTCAAGCAGTCCAAATTTCTCTTGTTGCTTCATCAGCCATCCTTGGGCTTGAATGTTTCGGAAGGGCCTGGAGAGCAAGTCCGTGGTGTAGAGGGATGTTGGACTGGATGTGTCGAGAGGCAGGGTTGTTGAGAATAGGATAGTCCGTGCGTCTACTCCCATTTCTCATCTTTTCCGACTAAACTCATCTTCCTTAGGGCTTCACAAACGCATCGTCCGACCTCAAGCCTATCTCTATAGGACTACCATAAACCGTTGAACCAGGGTCTTTTCCCCTCTCGTACGTCTATCTCCGGTTCTTGCCACTACGCTCCTGACGACTTTCACCCTAGTTATCTGCCTTACACCTATCCTGCTCGTCAAGTCGAAGGAACCTCTTACCAGCATCATATCCATGACCTCAACCACGTCGTTGTTGTTCATCTGGCCCAAGCTTAGCGCTTATCCTTTCCTCGCTTTGTACCTCCGCCTACTCGTATTCGTGCACCCTCTCCTCTACCTCTACTCCCACCTCCGCCATGATTTGTACCCACATCCCGTCATCAATTCATCTCTCATATTGACTCTACTCCTCCACATGCCACACCATCCCCTACCTATGGGAAGCTTCGGGTACTTATTCTATAGTCGAGCTGAGCTGGGTAACGTCGCCCATCGAGGAGGTAGTCGAAGTGCAATTGGTGGTGGTTTGGTTCGATGGTCGGGATGTATGAGACTGGAGACTTGTCATTCTCAAGAACTCGTACAAGATCCCACGGCTTCTTTCAACCCTCGATCATCCTAATCGTGTATTCAGACAGCAGACTCCGTCATCCTCCGAGGCGAGGATTGGATAGGACGTGACGTTGAGATTGTATCTTGATATGGTCTAGGGAGGGAGGGTTGGAGATGGTGGTGGTTGAACGTCGGTGGTTGGCTGGTGGACGAGCTGTTGTTAGTCTAAGTGGGTGGGCTGTGTGGTCGAAAACGGAGGACGTTCAAATGTTCAAGTTGGAGAACGTCGTGGGTGACTTTCCCGGTCCTATCCTCCTCCTCCTCACGCCTGGGTCACCTACTATCGATCTCTTCAACATCGGCTTCTCTCCGTTTCTCCTGAAGAGGTGGAGGCGGAAGTGAAGTAGAGGAGCCTGAATTCGGAAGTGAAGGATAGGAAGAAGCGGTAGTGGGGCTAGGTCATCTCTGACGAACTTGCCCATATCCATTCGCTATTGACATGCGGATTTGGGAATAAGGCTTTTTCGCAAGAAGTGGTTCTGGTCGGTACGTACTCTCTATTCCTCCTCCTCCTCCTCCTCCTCCTCCTCCTCCGATGTATGGACTGGTGTTAATATCACCTCTACCAGGACCTAGGCTCATTGAATTCGCAAGGGGCTTGGAGACTTGAGACTCTTAATACGGTACGTACTTACTTTCACCCCCTTCGACTATTCTAGGTTTAACATTCAGTGTGTTCTAGGACCAGACTATCTCTGGCCGTGTGCGCGTAGATGCAACGAGATGCAGAAATATTAGTTTCCCGTGGAAATTTGGACGTTCTGGTTGATTGGTGGAGAAGGAAGACAAGGACGATATAACCGGATGCAGCATGTTGGGTCGAAGAACCCAAAATCCATTCTCAGGATTCGGAGTAATTCGATCTCAAGGACTTTCAGCTCATCTACCATCTACCCCTACTTCTCCGTCATCTCATCATAACCACCTCGACGCTGCGATTATCCTTCCTTGGTCTCTACCTTTCGTCCAATGAACTACCAAAGGACACTTACACCGCCAAATCTTCCGATGATCCCGCCATACCGGCCACTACACAGAGAAACCGGCAATGGGGTAACCATCCGTCACGTTGCTGCGGATATGGACACTCGATGATGTTTAGTGGATTGGCTCAGGCTCTTAAGACGTGACTCGGAGGCGTTCTGGACACTATCCTTGTCGATTTGGGGTAAAAGTAGTATGGGGACTGGCGTGGTTAGGATGATGAGTCGGCCGTTCAGAGGAGAAGAAAGAGAGGGACAGTCACCTTGAGAGGTATATGGGGTGGAAGAACATGACTTTGGACGGCGGAAATCCTGCTATTCGTTATCCCAGCAATACGTCCGACAGGAAACCACATTCCAGAACTCGGGAGTGAAATCATATCGTACAGCCGACTCCTCACCGTCCTCTCCTCTCCTCGACCTACGTCTCCGCCTAGGAGATCCAACATTTCCATCCTTGGGTGCAGGATCTCGGTCGTGTTGTACGCCAAGCTCGTATTTCCTCTCCTCCTCCTCTCCTCCTCCTCCTCCACTTCCATCCCTACATCATGGTGTACAAACACCCTCCCCGCCATCCTCATTCTCGGCACCTCATATCGAATCTACCCATCCCTACCCTGGCGTCACCTTTCTACCTCTCCGAGAAGCACCTACGCACTACCCACTGCTCAGAGAAACGGCAATACAATATACCTGCTACCTTGTGGAACACACGGATTTCAAAGAAGCGGATGCGGAAGAAACCGTCTGGTGACGAAGGAAGATTCTTGTCGTTATCACGGCTCATCACTCGACTCGGCTCGAGGTTATTGGGTTTCATTACTCCTGGAGTGAGCTTGGTGTTGGGATGGTATGTGCTCTCTTTGTTTCTTGGACGTTATTCTTGTATTCACATTACGGGTGTTCTAGGACCAGGCCACTTCTGATCGTGTGACGCTGCGTGTAGATGAAGACGCTATGAGATGCAGAAAGAAGGCTGTTGTTGGGAAGGTCGGGTATTTCGATCGACTGGCGAAGAGGAAAGGCAAGGAACGTCGAACAGGACGATGACGCTTTGGGGATACGACACGTCGAGTTGAAGAACTCAAACTCATTCTGAAGATTCGGAACCTTGTTTTCGTCTCGTCGTTCATCGGACTTCCTGCATTTCCACCACATCTACACCTACTTCAGCGCCCCCAGCTTCGTCTCATCATAACGACAACGACCTCGGAGTTTCGGCTGTCCTTCCTTGCTTTCCACCTTCCATCCACTGCTACCAACGACTCGAAACCATCACCTCCCGAATCCTCTTATCCTTATATACGCGCCGCTGTCGGGAATCTAGAGCAACCGGGGTGACGGTCCGTATAGTCATCGTTGCTGTGGCTATGGACCCGTTGACACACTGCTATACGATGACTACTCGGTTGGTCTGACTCAGGATCTTGAGACGTGCTCAGAGGCGTTCTGGACACTGTCGATGGGGTTGGATTGATTGGCACGATATGCTAGGTGTAGGCCCTTGGTAGGAGAGGAAAGAGAGGCGATATTTACCTTGGGAGGCATGATCAACTATCTCATCCGCACGCCAGGCTCATTTACCATGGACTTCACAAATCCAGAACGCATCCCTACCAGTCACCCGACGTCGCTCTATCTCTCAAAAAAGGACCTATCATTCAAACTATCCTAACATATATATTCATTCAATCCATTACGCCTTCTTACACCCACATCCAAAACACTTCCCATTCATGTACGCAGCACTCCCACCACTCGTTACCAACTGACACTTCCCACTAGTCGGATGGGCACGACATCTTCCACCTTCAGAAGCACATCCAGCAGCATCACAAGCCCTGTTTCTGTCGATGGTGTACATCCTACAAGTGACAACTGGCTTGGGCTTGGGTTTGGGTTGAGGAACTGGTGCGGGTGCTGGAGCAGGTTGGACCTTGGGAGCGCGGGCCTCGAGCGTGAGTTCGTCGATGAAGTCGAGGGGAGTTGCATTGGCAATGCTGGCGAAAAGGGTGGTGACGAACACGATGGCAAAGGAGAACTTCATTGTTGGGGTTATGAGGATGAAGGAGAGATTTCTGTTGGCCAAAAGATCAGTCAATCGGGGCGATGTTCTCGACGACGGGGTATACATACAGAACGGATAAGTTTCTTAGATAGAAAGAGGCGAAGTAGAGTGCTCAGGCTTATCTGACCAGCACTAGAAAAGCATGATGAGCACGGCGATACAAGATGCTCGAGAAAGTAGTGAACTCACGATGAGAGGGTGTACTCGAGGAGGAAGCGCTGCTTGGTTTACCATCGAACCATACCACCCCTTTTTATAGACAAGGCAAGAGTCATGATACTATACCTTGCCGCGGACTCAGACACAAATCTACGTAGGACGAGAATACCAAGACCGTACTTTTTGCGGTCGGTCACGCTGAACCGTGAAACTCAAAGAAGCTGCGACATTGAACTGATAACAGCCCGAGAAAGGGTGAGCCGTGTAGTACATCAATCCCAGAGTAGATGGGAAAGAGTGCATACCTTTGATAGCTTGAACCGATTTGCCGTCGTCTGTCATCTCACTCATGTTTCGATAGGTTGCTGTAGGCAAACCGACATATGAGAAATGTTGTCCTCGTGCCATTGGAGGATCGTTCGATTTAAATTCCAAAAGCTCGCGATCGCTGACACGGACACAAATCTAATGTTGAGGCCGAAGAATAACAATTCGAGAAAACGGTGAGGGGTATGGTGTTCATTCTGTAAAAAAAATAAAAGCCTTTCCCGCACCCGTTCCAGTAAAATCTCACCAAAAGAGTGAGGTTGAAAGTGAGGCCGCACTTTTTGAAATGGGCCGCACTTTTTTCGAAATGGGGCCGCACTTTTTCAAAGATGGGCCGCACTTTTTTCGAGTTGCCCCGCAATTTTTTCATAGACGGGTCACGTTAAGTTGACGTTCATTCTATATCTTCTTTCGTTCATTCTCGTTCGTTTTTGAGTGGTTCTGTATGTTTTTCTCGACATATCGCGGTGGTGGAAGGCACTCTGGAGGGTTTAGGCATCACGTGATGTCCAAATTTGGACGCGTCAAGGTCGCGTCTCGCTTACCGCCTGAAATATCCAGATTGGTTGGCTCATCGCGCACAGACAACCCTACGAAATCTCACTCTGCCTCTATTTCCAGCAATTAATCGACAAAATATTCAGGGTCATGTGTCATCTACCACTGTGAACACCTATTTGAGGCATTACTGCCGTAACTCGGCATCAATCGCCTCGAGCCGTTGACTGACTTATGAGGATGCTAAAACTTTGCTCGAGTGAGGATTATGCAATGACTGAGGACGGATGCACTTACAAGTACGCTATTCCCGTCTGGGGCACTACGGTGCACTGCGGGAGGGTAAATCCCTGCCTTCCTAACGCGTATATCTATCTAAGCGACCGATTATTGCCAGTCACTGAAGCGCTTATTTAGGCTTCTCTCCGTCGATTCTTCACACATGGATAACCAGCTGTATTGCGACGTGAACTTCCTGCTAGAATGCGGAAGATCTTCGCCCAAAAGTGTCCTCCAGCTGAAATCTAACCTATAGACGCCTCAGATGCGACCGTCCAACGTCCAGTTGACGTTCAGAGCCAGCTGCCACTGCAAGTAAGCTCTAAGCGAGACGCGACCTTGACGCGTCCAAATTTAGGCATCACGTGACCCTCTTGGCCTCCAAAGTGACTTCCACCAACGTGATATGTCGAAAAAACATAGTGAACCACTCAGAACGAACGGGGACAAACGAAAAAAGACACCGAATGAATGTGAAGTCAACGTGACCTGCCTTCAAAAAAAGTGCGGGGTAACTCGACAAAAGTGCGGCCCATCTCTGAAAAAGTGCGGCCCCAATTCGAAAAAAGTGCGGCCCATTTATGAAAGGTGCGGCGTCGCTTTTGACCTCGCTATTTAGGTGAGCAATCTTTGAAATGAGTGCGGAAATGGCTTTTATTTTTTTTACAGAATGAACACCATAGAGGGGTGTAGTTCACGAATCACATAGTAGGCGGAAAAGAGTCCGTACCCATTCTAAGATAGCTTAAACCGATTTACAGTCGCCGTCGTCTATCGCGTATGTTTTAACTATCTACCTCACTTCCTACCAGTGAATGCCTTGTTAACTTCTGGCTAACTCGTTCCGCTGCGGCAAAACTATCTCTTGGCCAATGAAGCTTCGAAGATCTTGGCCTGTACCAGAATGAATGGTCGTTAATGAATCCAGCGTATAGGAAAAATTTCCATACAATAGAAGGCGTTTATTGACCGTTAACGCCAAGTGCACGAGAGAACAAGCTTGGTTCTCACAACGCATTGAGCACTGACCTAGTACGCTCAACCATTCATGATGCAGAGGGCGGCACCTCTTGCGCTTTGTTGCTCGTGAGCGTCATTCACATCATGCAGATCGTCGTCCTTTCCAACCTTCTGCTCTTCACTGAAGCCTGATTGATCATTCCCGCAACTAATGTCATGCCGTCTCATTGGCTGCAGGACTCGGAATACTCACGCAAGTTTCACGTTTACGAGCGTTATAAACTCGCGTACAGAGCACTCAGCCCGGAAGTGAGCCGTCCGGCGACATTCATTCGGATAATTCATTTCTATTAAATGAGTAGCGCTCAGCGCTATAGATTTTTCGACAGAATAGGGCGAGGATGAGACGATCAATTTTTGACCTCAAAGAGGCGCGTTCGGTACATAGCTCTCTCCGTCAATGAGTCCCTTGCGCGCCATCATTTCAACCTAAACGCCGCCATCCCATACTTAGTTGAGACTTCAAAGATTCGAGTCATTCCTTTGATTGGTCAAGAGAACCATCACGTCTCAGGAGCGATCCAAGGACTATGACTGGTTAGACCGCCTTCTGGTAGATGTCAAAAACCTGAGGGTTCTCTTCAGGATTGGAATTAACACATTACGATAGGGCTGAGAAAACATACAGAAAAGGTCATGGACCGCGGTGGAATTCGGGGCGAGGGGTTCAAGTTTCGTGTCGCCTCCCTCTCGACGGCGGTGAGTTGAAACTCGGATATCTTCACGTCTGCATCGGAGACTCGTAAGGGCCTTCTCCTATGGCCAGGGTGAACAAGGCTTGCCTATAAAAAGGGGTGCTATGGTTCGATAGCAAACCAAGCAGCGCTTCCCACATCCTCTCATCGTGAGTTCACTACCTTCTCAATGCTCGCATATCACGATGCTCACTATGTTTTTCTAGTGCCGGTCAGATAAGCCTTAGCACTCTACCTCGTCTCTCTCTATCAAAGAAACTTATCCATCTGTACGTATACCCCATCGTCAGAATATCGTTCCAATGAACTGACTCTTAGACCGCCAGAGATCCTCTCCACTAAGAAATGAAGTTCTCCTTCACCCTCATCTTCGTCAGCACCCTCCTCGCTGGTATCACCACCGTGACAGCTAGTCCCCTCGACTTCATCGACGAGCTCCAAATCAAAGCCCGCAATCCCGGAGTCCAACCAGCTCCAGCTCCAGCTCCAGCCCCCCAACCCAAGCCCAAGCCAGCCGTAACCTGCAGAATGCGCACCATCGACAAGACCAGAGCCTGTGACGCTGCCGGATGCGCTGAAGAAGGTGGAAGGTGTCGTCCTCATCCGACAAGTGGGAAGTGTCAGTTGGTAACGAGTAGTGGGAGTGCTGCGTATACGAGTGGAAAGTGCTTCGGGTGTGGTTGTAAGAAGGCATAATGGATTGAGTAGGCTGTGATAGTTTGAAAGACAAGCTTTGTTCTGTGCGATGTTTGGTGCTTGTGAAATGTGTGCTAAACTCGAATAAGGGAATGAGTCTGAGATTGGATTCACGGGAGGGTTGTGAGAAGGTGAGGGCAAGTTTGACGAGTGACGACTTTCCCATCTCCTAGAACCACTCAACCTATTCGAACCCAGAACAAATCCTTTCTCCGATTTGAGCTTGAGGTGGGTAAACAGAGTTGACCATTGCTGGAATCAGATGATAGCTTTCAGGGAGAAGCAGCGATGAGCATTTATAATAGGCCGCCATGCTCGTGGTGTAACGATCTCCAGCGGCGGCCAGCTCATATCCTTACACGCGACAGAGAGAGGGTAATCATGATAGATCTGGCGTTGCGAACACAAGACTTTCTCCCTTCATTCTCTACCCTCCAATCCCGTTCTCTTGAACGCATCCACCAACGCTCTTGCCTTCCCAAGCTCTCTTCTCGAAGGTCAACCTCGCACAAACCATGCCAGTCTCTATCCTGTTTCCACCCACAGCAACATCACAGCTTATGGCCTTAGTCGCTCTAGACCGCGGCGGAGTGGACAGGTCATAAGATTCGGCGTCGTGTTGTTGGTCGGTAGCATTAGATGAAAGGCTAGAGGCCAAGGAAGAACGGTGTCGAGGTCCTTATGATGATGAGACGACGATGAAGTGAGAGTGGGTGTTGGGGAAAGCTTGAGTCTGATGCATGTCAAGGCTGAGCGCTGAGCTCCCGAATCCTCGCTATAGGTGCTTCGACTCAACATGCTGCATCTTCCGCCAGCTGTCCATCGCCTCCTTTCCTGGTTTCAAGTTCTCTCCACCACCAAGAAACCAAAACACCCAACTGATCTTCCGGCATCTCATGAGCGTCTTCATCTACGCGCGCACGACCAGAGATAGCATAGTCCTGTAACACACATTATGTCAATACCAGAATCGAATCATAGGGAAAAGAGAACACATACCATACCAAGCCCCCGACGTCACTCATCACTACGAATGCAATACGCCTAACCCAGTTTTAAAGCCTAACCCTTCCAAAGCCGAAGCTCAGGAAAACTCAACACCCTCACGGCGCTGAGTATCAACCTCCTCTCGATCTTCGCGATGATTCCAGGACGCTCTAGTACCAAAGGAGCTCAACAAGTCGAAGAATCTTCATCGTTCCAGAAGCACTGGCTCTTAGAGCGATTTTTCGGATAAATCTTTTCAGTGGGTAGATTTGATAACTTCCGATGAGAGAAAGAAGGATGGTATATGTCTCGAGTGTTAGATCGTAGACCTGAAGTCGTTGTTCCTCAATGAAGAGATACGCGATGATGATGAACGGGACAGTACGAGGCGAGATGAACCAGGAGGATCCTGGTCTAGCACCGACATGAAGTAGCCGTGGGTCAAAGATCAGGCCGGGGAAGTATAGTGTCGAGGTTAAACGATGAAGTAGCGCTGGCGCGGGTGGAGGTCACCTTGGGCCCTCAAGGTGGTGGTGGTGGTGGTGGTGGTCACTTAATCGACCATAATTCCCAATATTTATGTCTGTTGTCCTAGACCATCCTCGGAGTCTGAACCGTTCTCCCTGACTCTTTCATCCTTGATGTCCTTTGTGTCGCATGCTCAGGCTCATTTCCAAGTTCAACATCTTTCTATTAGCTTTCATCGCCTTTGGGGCTACTCGGCATATCTCTTCAGCTTATTCACCCTTCTACCTTCTACCAGTATTCTACGAGCTACCTGCCATTCAGATCCTGAGGAACTGGATACATACTGTTTCGACCGTTGTTCGAAAGTTGAACTGCTGCTTCTCTACATATTCTTAGGCTTGTAATGTACGATATATTGCCAATTAGTACCTTCATTCCAGCAAAGTTACCGGCTTTATGACCGAACCGCCTTAGGGGGGCCGAGGTTTCTGCCGGCGCAGCTCGGCCCAGTGATAGTAGAATTGGGGCTGGCAGAAGTACTATGTCCGACGTCCGACGTGACTGCGCGCCAGGATCCAGGACCATGGGATCATGGCGCTTCCCAATCCGACCAACATCTCGTCATCGTTCATGTCCTTCTCGCCCCGGATAACAACAACCGCAGGCCATTCAATCCAACCCGAACGCCGTCTTCTTTCTGCAACTCATAACTGCTTTCCCCTTCATCCAGGCCCACCTCATCTATTCGAGAACCCAGTCAGTCCATCATGTCGACCTCAAAGCGGGAAGGCTTGGTGACCAAAACAAGAATGTTAATTTTCGTGTATAGCTAGATCCTTGACAGCAACCTAGAAGCGTATCGTTAACACCAGAACACAAGATGGCGGAGTGGGGAGAAACAGCACATACCAAAGTTCCATCCTTTCCACAAGCTGACAGGGAAAGACGTTACACACTAACACCACGCCCACTCAACACAGCTCAACCCAAACCATCCCGACCAAAAATCCATAGTCCACAGCGTAGGTGTATAGAGCGGTACCTCTCGCATTTTGTTGCTAGTCAGCGTCAGTAGCTTTGAGCAAATCATCGTTTTTTTTCAGCCTACTGCACTTCCCTGAAGCCTGAGGTTGATCCTTCCTAGAATTACCGTCATAACCGCCTCATTCAGTGTAGGAATATTCACGGAAATTGTACGTTCACCACCCTTTTGAACTCGCGTAGAGAGAATTCAATCCGGAAGTGAGTCGTCCGGCGACAGTCATTCGGATAATTAAATTCTATTTATATTGAATGATCAGCGCTCAGCGGTTGTAGATCGTTTGATAGAATAGGGCGAGGATGAGACGATCAATTTTCGACATCAAGGGAGATTCAGTATGTACATTGCCCTCTGTCCCTTGCGCCATCATCTCAACTTACGCCACCATCCCAAAGTTGAGACCTCCAAAATTCGAGCTATACCTATGATTGCTCAAGAGAACTATCACGGCTCAGAAACAACTCGAGAACTACCCCTGCTTAAACCGCCCTCTGTAGATGTTCAAAACGTGAGGGTTCCCCGTCAGGAATCGAAGTGACACGTTGAGTAAGGGCTGAGAAAACATACGGAAAATGTCATGGACCACAGTGGAATTCAGGGCAAGGGGTTCAGGGTTCGTATCACCTTCTTCTCGACGGCGCAAATGAATTCTGATATCTGCAATTCGACGGCGGAGCTTCGTACCTTTGCCTATAGCCAGGGTATACGGGACTTGCCTATAAAAAGGGGGCTGTAATTCGATAGCAAACCAAGCAGCGCTTCCTATAGCCTCTCATCGTGAGTTGACTTCCTTCTCACTAGTCTTACTTATCCATGCTCACCGTGTTTCTCTAGTGCCGGTCAGATAAGCCTGAACGCTCAACCTCGTCTCTTTCTATTGAATAAAGCCATCCATTCTGTATGCATACCTCTTTATTGAGATTACCGCTGCGACCAACTGATTTCCTGACCTACAGAAAACCTCTCCTTCATCTTCCTAAACAACAAACAATGAAGTTCTCTTTCGCCGTCGTTTTCACCACCACCCTCCTCGCTGGTATCGCCTCCGCAAGTCCTCTCGACTTCATCGACGAACTCACTCTCGAGGCCCGTGCTCCCTCAGTCCACCCTGCTCCAGCACCCGCACCAGTTCCTCAACCCAAGCCCAAGCCAGTTGTCAACTGTAGGATGTACACCATCGACAAGAACAGAGCTTGTGACTCTGCTGGATGCGCTTCTGAGGGTGGTAGATGTCGTGCTCATCCGACAAGTGGGAAGTGTCAGTTGGTAACGAGTAGTGGGAGTGCTGCGTATACGAATGGAAAGTGCTTCGGGTGTGGTTGTAAGAAGGCATAATGGATTGAATAGGTTGGGATAGTTTGAATGACGAGTTTTTTTTCGTGCGCGACATTTGGTTCCTGATAATGGTCACTACGTTTTGGACTCATGAGACCTATGGTGAGCCTAGCGTACGGAAGAGGTAACGTAGTTGAGTATCCTCCTCTCGAGGCTAAGGAGTCGCAACGCCAGGGCACTGGAGATGAGGAAAACCAAGTCTGGTGTTCGACACGTCCGAGCTCCTGGATCCTGGGAAAAGGGTCCCCAATTCCTGGTCATCCTCCTTCTCACGTTGTCCGCGTACGAGATGACGTACTGAAGACGGATAGTACGAGAGGCGCAGGATGGTTATTCCAGGTCCTGTTCTCCAACCTCGCACGCCACTCTTCCAAATCACGCTGATGACACACAAACCGATGCTACCGACGGCCGACCTCCCACAAACTGTTTTCTGGCACCTGTCGTCCCATATGTACAGCAGCACCACAAGTTATGAACGTGGCTGCTCTGGACTGCGGAGGAGCGGATAGGGCGGAAGAAGCTGCGATGTGTGGTTTCTCGGTAATATTGGATAGAAGGGTAGAGGTCAAGGAAGGGTAGCATCAAGGTCGTTATGACGAGGATGGAGACAAATGGAGATTAAGGGTGAAGGAGAGGGAGAGCCTCCTGGACTCCAGAGTATCGGATTGGCTTCTTCGACTGGACACTCCCGCTACTCATCGTCGCTATCTCTTTGGGTCCTCTCGACCAAGCAACCAACATACCCAAGCTTCCGCATCTCTTTAGCGTCTTGATCTAGGCGCGCCCGACTGAAGATGACATAGCCCTGGAACAGGTGAATGTCAAGACTGGATTAGCACTAGAAGAAAATAGGGAGCACGTACCATCCAAACGCTTCCGCCTAGCGAGCCAGTGAACAGGAAACAACCACCTCCAAGCCTCTCGGAATCATATCAACGCAACCTCAACTTCACGCCATACCCAGTCATTTCCGTCCCTTCTCGAGTCGTAGAGGTCCCGATACACAACCACCCCAGAGGAGCAGAGGCCAAGGAGTGTCTTCATTCTTTCAGCGTTGTTCCTCGAGCGCGATGGATAGAACCAGAGGTTCGGAAAGCACAGTGTAATGGTGCTGAAGATGAAAGGCCCGAAAGGGTTGAGAGATATCGGTCTTGCATGAAGTAGGATGCGTAATGGACAAAGTTCCGTCCTTTCCTTCTCCCTGAGAACGCGTCTCCTTCCTTGCTCTGTTCTAAGACAACTCCTCCTTTACCGCGCTTCACCCAGTAGTCCAACACGCCAGAGGGTGAGAAGCCTCACCGTTGCCCAGTTGTGGAACTTAAAACCCAGAACCGGATGAGAGCAGTGTCGATGGTGATTCGGTGAGAAAGAAGATGGGATGACAGTAGTGGTGACGGGGCAGGTGAACACGAAGGAGGGAATGAGCGTGCAGATGAATGTGCAGGCAGACGTGTACCTGCAGGTGCAGGTGCCGATGAACGCACAAATGGGGGTGAAGGGAAGGTTATGTCTGGCGTCCAGCGTGAACAACGTCAATCAGTCTTGCTCCTTGCAACGACACGGAACGTCCTCCACCCTCATACATCTTGACCACCTCACCAGCAACGACTTCCACTAACTCCTCATGAACCGCTTTCCGCGCACCGTCATCCCGCTCGACTTGGATATGAGAGGCCGGGGATGGCGAAGTGCAGGTGCAGGTAGGGGTAGAGGTGGAGGAGAGGATGCACGTATATCAGTAGGTGGAAGTAGAGGAGTCGCCAAGCCTGGTGCAAAACACGATCGAGGTCGTGAGGCTTGAGCACCGTTGACTTGACGAGCCATTTGCCTGGCCATCTTACACGTCCATTCCGTTGTTAAGCGACCAACGTAGTATAATCTTCACGGTCCCGTCATTCTTTATAGCAGCCTATAAAGGACCTCATAGTCAGAACCGGAACGCAGGACACATGAATGGAGAAAGTACATACCAGCCTGCGGGGCAAAACGTTGCAGAAGAAGGCAAGCTGTGGGTAGTTGTCATCCCTACGAGCGACGAGATCCCACAGCAATAAGTAACGGTGAGAGAGTCGTCAGCTCGAGTGTATATTGCAGCAAGAACGAGAGAGAGAGACATACGGGAAGGGAGCCAGAACTTGATTTCCGTTATTGGTCGTGTTGCAGAGGTAGATAGACTAGGCTCGACGATGTGCCAATAGCTCTGAGACAGCCTTTCACCGCGTCTCCAGCAATATACAGCCGCAGCCGCATCGTTCGCCGGAAGCGTTTGTGAGGTCCTGAGAGAAGCTGAGTTTAGTCGAAAAGACGAAAATGGGAGCAAGGGCACGCACAATCTCGACTATCTCTCCTTCTCGGCGCCTCCAATCCAGCATCCCTCTGTAGAGACTTCTTCTCCAGACACTTCTGAGACATCTGAACCCGAGGGTGCGGCAATGAGCGATGATATTGATAATGAAGAGAGAAGAGCGAGAAAAGAGAGAAAAGAGAACTGGAAAAGAACGGAAGTTGCCGTGATCGGCTTGGCACGCGCTTTCGCGTCTTTGGCCGTGCCCATGGTCTCTCTCTTCCATTGTTTCAAGATCGCTCGATTCGAGACTTTGGATGCTCGGGATAGAAGACTTACGATATCTACTCTGACATCCTGAGCGTCTTGCTGCCTTAATACTTGTGTATTCTCCCAGTTGCGTTCCTGTCTGTCCAGGCGCTGGCGCTGACATTCATTTCCCTGGATTTATGACATCCGCCTGCTAGAAACATACCGAATCACCGAAGAGCCTTCCTAGTTGCTTAGTGCATGCCGCCGCCGCGTTCCTGAAAAGCATTGGACCGACACAGACTAATGAACGAATGACCTGCATCCCTAACGCATCTTTCCGTTTCATAGCTCATTTGTGCTTCATACTCTCGACCCTCCAGAGGACGATTATCAAAAGAAATGTATATCATCCTGCCGAAAATTGCATACACCTCCTGACTACTCCCATTCATAGTCGCTAATACCCCGATTTGTAAGGTAGAGTGTTGTTTTACGGAGAATTGGCCTTTACATGGTAAGTCATAGAACCCCCTCCCTCTCCTCGCTTTGTATCATGGTGACGGTCAGCTCATGTAGTTTCTCAGGCACAGCCAAGTATGGTTCACATGAGACATACAAGGCGATGGTTGTCGGATAGAGGAATGCCGGGCAGAAGGGCGGCCACGGCAACTAGGATGTGGAAGTCAGATCGAAGAACACTACCTCTACCCTCGTCCCAGCATCCATACATATCTCCCTTAACTCCTCACCCCGCTCTCCATTACCGCTACCCGCACCATGTTCATCCTCACTGCTCTACCCTTCCCCGAAAGCCCGACATAGAAACGCCTTCTCTCTCAGAATTCCAGGGAATGCCAGGCAAGGCGCTCGAAAAACCTCCGTTCCTCCTTCCACCACCTCTTCCTTCATCAGCTCGACTGTGTCAAACCGCCGACTCTGACAGAGTCAGGCTGAACATCTTCTGACCTCGATTGAATATGGCGCTGGGAAGGAACGAAGGATTATCGAGGTGGGCAGAGCCAAGATAAAGGAAAAAGGTTGAACGCTATAAGGAGGCCGAACGTTGAACCTTGAAGGAGCTGCCTGATTCGCGGAGCGCAGGAAGGTGTCAAAAGATGTAGAAAGGCACGATTAGATTTAACGTATATGGGTTACGAGATTGGAAAAACTTCTTCCAGAGCATCGTTCCTTCCGTTCTGCCACCCTCTCTCGATCGCTCCTCCTCTCTCTCCAGCTTACCTGCAACACCTTATACCTCGTGTCATACCAATAACACTGTCACCCAACTCGTCGGGGTCTTGACTCTCCATCCTCCGGTGTAGACTGAGAAGTGACTTCCAGGCTGTCATCTCTAAAATACACTCTAGCTTTCAAGCTCCCCTCGTGTATCTACGTCTTCATTTCCATCTCCATCTTCATATGAGAATCCTACGCGCCAAACACCGCAGGGTGTGTATATCCATGACTGTCGAAACCACAATCCGAGTCTTCGCAAGAAGCTCATCCTTGAACGTCCTTGAATTCGTCTATTCTGCTGACTACACTTGCATCTCCGAATTCCTCGAGTCACTTCTATAATCCCTTCTCTGGACTGCTCATCACTCACAACGATGAAGAAGTAGGTACGTTCCAGTCTTACTCAATTCCACCTGCGCACGACTCCAGGCCTTAATTGATTCAGAGTCAAGGCACATTGGTCACCTACCGAAAAGAATTTCTTGGAACTAAAAGAGCACTTCCACGTCAATTGCGCCATCGACTTGCAACTGTGGTCTATTTGCTTTACGTTGGTTGAACGGAGGTGAGTGATCTAACTGCGTTCCTGATTCAACGAGGTTCATCTGAGATCATGCGGCGACTGTTTCTGTTTCCATAGAACCAACCAACCACACATTCGTGCAGCGTGCCCGTAACGTTGGTTAGGCTCAAGAATCATCATCGTACTGTCCTTTCACCTCAGCTCACTCACTCGTAGCGGAAGGATTTTCTCATCGTTGTTGCCCAAAGACATACGATCGCTTCCAACCTCATGAGTTGGAGTTCGGGAGTTGAACACGACCAACGTGACATCCTTCTACACAATATTTCTACTGGATTTGACGAGGAGCGCTCAGGAACAAGATAATGGAGGTTGCTGCTGCCTGCTGGCAGTAGCTGAGGGCGAGTGAGTGAAAAAATATCGACGTTGGCATTTTTCTCCGTAGGCGCGTTAACCTGAGGGCGATTCTCCTGGTAAGCGACTATCCTTGCTGATCGCATATGTTTTCTCCATCCAACATGCTTTGACTCCGTCCAGCAGGGGAATCATTTCCGTAATATGCGCCTCTCTGATCAACGCTCGCTCTTCGTTACGAGTATGGGCCAGCTCTTTAACTGGATTCATGCTCTAGTAAGCGCCGGTTGTCTGATTCGAGTGAGTTATCAGCGCCCTGACCTTGAGAAATTTACCTAGTAAGCGTTATTGCGACGGTTTAATGTCATCTTTCGGGTCGGCGGTGTTTTATTCTCTACTCTCTCTGTTGCAAGCATACCATCTTTTCGACATTAATTGCACGCCGAAAGCGACGGATTTGGATATCGTAGAAGTGCTTTGTGCTTTATACGTTCCCACCTATTGTATTGCCCCTCGACTAAGTGCTGTATTGTCTTCTCAGGCGGTCGAATTATCAACACCTGCTTGACAGTTTGTGACATTCGCCGATCCCTACGGCTAATATCACCCCGAACCCCCGAAGCTCTTCCTAGCGTATGTTTTTCTTCCTCATGTCTGTCAAGTACCTACCTGATCTGGTCTGATGCAAAGTCTTCTGTCTTCCGTTTTCTCGAGAAAGTCATCAATTTGGACATTTAATCACACCAACAGGATCTGACTCTTCGGACTCCCACACATCTTCCGTCCGCCAAGGACACTGACAAATCCTCCGAAGGGTCCGAGAACCCCTGATGAACCAATAGGCGACATCGATTAGGCCTGGTCCAGGCCGTCCTCCTGGATGATCATGATGGTAAGGGGTAACCAAATTGATCAAATTCCCTTTTTAAGCTACCGTTTCACCAAAAGGGTCTAATTCACACCTTGTGTCGCGTGGGCAAAATCAGAAAATAGAAAAAACTGAATGGAGAGCCCGGAACCGTTATCGTCGTGTCAACAAACGACGTCTAAGTGATACGAACGCGGTACGCGACCAACTGCAATTGGTCACTGCGTGCCACGATGGGCAGTACACGGCTGGTTGTCGCCGTCTTCCGTCCGTCGCGCTTAAGCAAAATTTATTTTAAGACGGCGTTGACGAGATCGTTGCCCTCTCCGCCTGTCATTCTCCCCGCCCTCGTTCTCCCTGTCTCTCTCCACCCCCACGTTCTTTTTATAAGTCAACGTTCATTATGGTGGCATTCAAGGCCGTTTTGGCATTCGCCACTCTTGCTCTACCGGCTGTACAAGCAGGCCACATCCATGCCCGACATGACCACTCCCATGTTTCCAGAAGCGCTCTTCCTGGAAAATGGTATCACGACGATAATCACCCGGCGCATAAGCTCTTCGTTAGGGGTCCTGCACCTGCTGGACCTCCTGCATTCGCTCCCATAGGTTCCCCCAGTAAGCGCCCATTTCTTTCGTTATCGTCTCGTCATTACTCACACCCGATTTCATTTTTGCGCTATCTTTAGCATGGTCTGCCAATTTCCCAAAAGGCACACCTGACGCGTCTCAACTTCCGAAGGCCTGGACTGATGCACTCAATGCTGCTGTCGCCGCGGGAAGAATTCCGAATATTCCCCAGACGACTTCTGTTGATGCTGGTCCTCCGGTTTACCCGACTGGATTCGACCCAAACAGCCCTCAAGTCTGTTCGGCGTACTATCACACCTGTAGGAACAAGGAGGATATCTATGACGCACCTGATGGGTTCTTGGGTACTTCGTTCGATGATGGTCCTCTTCCCGTACGTTTCTTTCCTTCATTTGTTCGAGAGTAGGATGGTTCGCTAACCCGAGTATGTCGTGTAGGATCAAGTCACTCTCAACAACTTCCTGGCTCAGAATAATGAAAAGACCACATACTTCCTCATCGGTGTTAACATGCTCGCCCATCCCGATATCCTTCAGGCTACTATCGACCAAGGCCACGATATCGCTGTTCATACCTGGACACATCCCCAGATGACTACTCTCGCCAATATCGATGTCCTAGCTCAACTTGGCTGGTCTGTCGAGCTTATCCGTAACTCCACTGGTGGCAAGATCCCCAGGTATTGGCGCCCTCCTACTGGTGACTCGGACGAGCGTGTCAGGGCTATTGCTAAGGAGGTATGTTGTCGTTCTGCACGGGAGGTTCTTGTAGCTAATGTTGATGATAGATCTTTGGTTTGACCACCGTCATCTGGAATCATGAGTGAGCTACGTTATCTTGATCTTTTGTATCCCGTGCTGATGATCGCCCCCTTTAGCACCTTCGACTGGAGCTTGACTCAAGCCAATGGTGTTACTCCTCCTGAGATTCACGCCAACTATACCCAATGGCTCGCTGGTGCGTTCTAGTCCATTTCTTCTAGTAGCAATGTACTGATCATTCGTCTTTCAGGTCCCAAGTCCCCAGGATTGGTCATCCTCGAACACGTCCTCAGCACTGGCTCCGTCCAAGCCTTCATGGACGCCTACCCTCTCGTCAAGCAGGCAGGGTGGAAGACTGGCTCTCTAATCAAGCTCACCGGCGACGGCAGTGCATTCCAGACTGGTGTCACTGCTGACATCGTCAACACCGCAACGGTCATAAGGCCAAGTACGACAGGTGTCACCGTCCTCGCCCCACCAGCGACATCCTCACCAACGGTTCTACCCGCTCCTGTCAGCACAAGTGTAGTGGTTGTGAAGCCTTCGACTACCTCGGCTGCTACTCCTGCGCCTTCTGGGAATGGTGCAGTTGCTACGCCAGCTAGGATATTCGGGTCAGCGAGTGTCGTTGTTCTTACTTACCTTTTCTCGTTACTACTATGACCTTGGGCTATTCTCTGATCATGGACTGGATTTGTATGGACTCTTGCTTCAGCTTGGCTTGTACGACGGTAGATATAGATGACAGGGCTTACTACGATTAAGGCGGACTTTGTAGTGACTAAATGATTCTTGTGTTGTGTGTACACCCACTCATTTGTAGAACTGCGCTCTTTATATATTGACTGACCTCTAATAACATTGTCGACTGTCTTTTGTGCGAGGTTGAACATGTGAACATGGCGGCCAGTCCGAAGTTGGAGAAGCGACACCGCCACGACATGGGCCACTTTTAATTCTTCCCATCACCCACCCTCCTACCATTCATGAACAAGAGTCGACTCGATTTCACTCCTCTGGACGCCAACTATGCCAATATCTCTGATGTGGGATCATACCAGATCGACGGTACTATTGAAGCTATAGAAGCAGATATCAGGCAGATCGATGAGGAGATTTCCCGCCTCACTGCACAACGCACTGCCCATCTCAAACACGTCGACCGCCTTCGAGCCGCTAAATCACCTTGCAGACGAATGCCTCCAGAGCTTCTCTCAAGGGTTCTTCTTGCTTCAATAGAGCATGACTCGGATATCGAACCCATAGACGACACTGGCCTATTCACACTGCCCTACATGAAGTTATATGTTCCGTGGGTTGCTCGCCAGGTTTGCACGCGATGGCGAGCCGTATCACTATCGGAAGCCAGACTTTGGGATCGCGTTCGACTCTGTCTCCCACCGAGTTCCCCCAATTGGCCCACCTCAGGCTACCACGCGTGGTTATGTCTTCTAGACAGAGTGTTAGATCTACTCGGCACTGCCAACCGGCCTGTCTGTCTCTACCTTCAGCTCGCTCAGGAGAAGAAACCCTCTACTGGGATTCCGGATTACCTCAACCTAATCACTCATTCGCTGAGGACAGAGCTTTTCGGTAGATTTGGAAACCGGGTACGAAGCTGTGAATTGTCTTGTGATGCTAGTGCATTCATACCCCTCTTCCAATCACCTCCATGGACCCTACCATCTTCACTGTATACTTTTTCTTTGATCTACCCCAAGAACAAGGTGCACCTTGTATTCGGGACTGATCAAGAGGACGCATCCTTCCTGTCCACGGGATTGGGTGAGCTTCGAATTCTTCAAGGAGGCAGCCGCCAAAAGCTCCCATTCGACCGAATTTTTTTCCGCTCTTTGCCCTGGGCGCAACTGAAGAACCTTGTTCTGGACTACCCTCTCAGCAGGAGAAGTACCATATACAGCCTTCTCTCGACGCTTAGACAGTGTTCGAGCTTGATTTCGGCTTGCTTGAGAATATTCTCATACGAAAGAGCTCCCTTTCCTGCATATCAAAGTACCTCGTATGACTCCGATTCACTATCCGAGTCTGATAGCGAAGAAGAGAGCGAAGACGACCCGGACGCGATCCGTCAATTCATTGGCGGTACCGCTGTTGAGTGTGTACTACCCAATCTCGAGTCCCTAAAACTGTCACTTTCTCATACCTTTGGTCGCGGAATTCTTGGACATCTCACTCTACCAAAACTCTCATTCTTATCCATTACACACGAAAACTATAATACCGACTACCCCGAATTTCTCACTAATATAGAGGATCTCATTCGCCGATCACATTGTCAACTTCGAGCCTTCATCGAAAACCCTAACCCATCCAGCTCGGGTTCATATCCAGGTTCCGCCCGCGATGGATTTATGTCGGCGATTGGCCCATCTTTGGAGGAGCTACATACCTGTATTTTGCTCAACGACTCTACCCTGCAGCAGATTGCATCTGGCAATCTCTTCCCCAACCTGAGATGCTTCAAATTTTGCACGGAATCAGCGAGCCCCTATGAGACATTAGAAGTTTTGAAAGACAGATTCGGATGGTTGAACCCCAAGCTCTATGCTTACTCTGGACTTCGCAAGGTTCGAATGGTCCATCTGGATGAATGGGTACCAAAGCCTGTTGTATCTATGGGAGAGCACGAGGAAGCCATATATATTAATCGATGGGAAGTTGAACGTCCGGGACTCGAGTTACATATTGGACCCAAGGTCAGTCATAACGTGCTCAGTCGAAGGCATCGAGCTCATCCAAGGATGACAGGTCTTCAAGCATTGGAGTGACACACGCATTTAAAATGCTGGTCGAGTCGTAGTCTTCAGTGGTTTCAGGGCAATAGCCCACCATTGTATACAATCTGGGGGAATTTGACGTAGGAATACAGCAAGATATGTGGACTGCTCCTGAAATGATTGCGGTTGGCTTTGATGGCAAAATCGGCAACTTAACAAACCATTCTCTTTGGTATCTCTTATTGCAAGTTATGAATGACTTAAGTTCTTGTACCAAGTCTGTGATTTGAAGGGCTTCGGAAAGCAGGGTTCTCTTATCTTCTCGCGGATCTCGTCTCTGGTTGCTGCATTCTTTCAACGTACGCATGCCGAAGAATTGAACCAACCAGTTCTGCCACTAATCGGATACCAGAAGGATACCAGGCAGGACGGCTACACGGGCGAGGGTCTCCTGGGATACGAGTGAATCTTGGCCGCTCGCAGTGGGTCACTTGTTCGTGATCGTAAGCATTTTGAGGTTATCCCGCGTTTGTCATCCAACGAAATACTTAATCAGCCTGACGATTGCGTGTTTAGTGCTCCATGTTGCGAAGAAGTTTACTCATCGAGGTCACGACCCTGCCACTGATGGTGCCACGAAATCAGGTGGGCGTCTTCACATAGAAGGTAACGCCTATATGAAAGGAATGTATCGACGGATAGAGGACCATCTACGATCAAGGTATCCGCTTCATCATGAGCTCTAATTTACTCGCTGGACCTCCTGGTGACTGCTGCGTCAAGCACGTCAAGCACGAAGGTGAACCCATCGGCAAGAAGGTCGAAATCGCTGGTATTCCTACCTACGTCTCTGAGCCTTCTTCTGTCAAAAACGGAGAAAATCCAACCAAGATCATCCTTTTCTATTCGGATATCTTCAGCCCTTTCTTCGTAAATAATCAGCTGATTCAGGATTTCTATGCTGAGAATGGTAAGTCTCGTGTTGTACAGTGAAAATTGATTGGCAAAGCTGAATTGTTTGCTTCAAGGATATCTTGTTCTGGGCATCGACTACCTCTTCGGCGACTCAGCGAGCTACCACTGGGGAAAGCCAGAGTTTGATGTAGGCCCTTGGGCTCTGGAGCACAAGAAGCGTGCGGATCAGGTGGCTCCTGGTTGGCTCAAAGCCGTGAAGGAGATATATGGCGAGTAGACACCCTGTACTTTCACCAAGTAGGCAAAGCTCTGACTACCCTTGGCTTATCAGGTAGTGAGGCAAAGTATTATTCAGTCGGCTACTGTTTCGGAGGTCCCTTCGTCATGGACACAGCTGCGACTGATGAAGTTAACGCTGGTGAGCTACTCACGAATACAAGCTCAGTGATACCATATCTGACTTGGATGACTCCGATAGCCGCTTTTGCCCACCCAACTCTGGTCGAGGAAGGTCATTTCCACAGACTAACTAGTTTGTTCTTTCATCTCGCTATCCTCGCAGAACGCTGACAATCGCTCAGAGCCTCTTCTTCTTCTGTGCTCCGGTAAGGAATACTCGCCTCGACTAATCGACGCGTCTAACACAACCACAGAGGAAGATGTAATGTTCCAACCTGAAGCTCGGAAGAAAGCAGAAGAGATCCTCGCTGGGAAGAAAGCAACATACTTCCTCCAGCTCTTCGGAGGTGTTTCGCATGGATTCGCTACCAAAGCAGACCTCTCCGATGAGAACCAGCGTATGTACCCCATTTACATCATCCGGGCGACGTTTGCTGACGCACAAGCTTAGGTTGGGCTAAGGAGGAAGCTGCCAATGCTGTTGTTCGTTGGTTCAGTAGGTTTTGATTGGACTCATCGAGAAAAGAGGAAGAGGTGCACGATATGGGGAGAGCAACCCAGAATACCGACAGGTTTCTATCTTAGTTTCCAGCTCGAATTCCTACGATGTACTGGCACCGAACCAATAGCGACAGTTGTCGTAACAGATTGAGATTGAGTAACTTGGGATTTATTTCGCATTTAAACTCACACCCAGGCTTGTCCTCCATCGAGACTCACTCAAAAGGTAGACTTCGACTCTCAGTCCATATTCTCGTGCTTCATCGTTGACAGGCTGGAGGTGAGGGAGCAGGGTAGACGTCATGATTGTCAAGCGCTGGTCACGCGCCTCTGCCCCAAACCACCACATTCTTCCCTCTTTCGAGTACGATACACAGTGCTGAGGCGGTAATACTGGGTAACAGACGTAGCCATTCGTGACAAGCAAGTGCATTTACACAGGCCTTAGCGACCCACGTCGTCAACAGACACTGGCACGACTTGACTTGATCGTTTCCACCTCGCTCCGACAGGTTGGAGTCAAATCCCATATATCTTACTGCTGTCTGGTGATTATACCTCTAAAATACGCTTCCCACAACCCGGATAACCTCGCGACACCCAATAGGCATGCATCAAGAGCACGAGATCCCTTGGAACAAGCTCGCCTCCCACTTCCATTTCGTTCGTGAAAACCCTCACTTCACACCTCGTCGTACTGGGCTCTTTCCTCGTAATAACCCTACGCAAGCTCAAGACCTTGATTACTTTCGGAAAGCATTAACACAGACTATCACCGAGTTCTCCATTACCGAGAGAAAGAAATATCACATAGTCTATCCTCCACCGAAGGACGGTGAGCTCTACTCCAACGAACTCAGGGATCGGTATTGGGGGAGTGGGATAGGCGAGGACTATCTCAACGAGGAAAAGCAGGACTTGAAGTATTGGACCGAAGCTGCTCACACTCCAGAGGGTTCCAATGAGTCGACGTATAGCGTTAATGACGGTGACCTCGCTGAGGCCGTCAAAATCCTTCTTGCAGAGAACCAAATCCCTACTCTTCTCATGCTCGCCCAAAGTCCCAACATCCCACTGGGAACGCTCAACCACCTAAGCTGGGGACATCATTTTGGCTTTTCTCGAGTCATGGAGTCAGCTCTTGAGGTGTACGTTCTCGTGAACCTCTTCGCTGCGATGGGAATATTGGAGGACGGAAGGTATACGGAAGCAAGGGAATGGCAAGCTTTCCTATGCCATCAAAGACTCTTCGATTATCCTGGACAGGTTCTATTCCATATTTCGTACTTCGATCGCATGGAGAAAGATCCGGACGAGTCAAAATATCCTGGGATTACACAGCGGCCTTTGATCCACAAGGACTTCAAACTTCTCAAGGAGTATGTAAAGAACTGTTTCGAGCTTCTTTACAGGTATGACATGGTTCTAAGGGAATGTGGTGTAGATCCAGAGTGGGACTCTGCGATTACAAGCCTCATTGGGTGGTGGGGTGTACCAACACATTGCACAGGAGACGGTCAAGGGGAACCATTTAGATACAGCTTTGTACAGGAATCGTCGTCGTCGTAGCAGATCACGTTGGATATAGCCCAAAATGTTGCGAGCCAAGTCAATGTCCATGTCAATCAGACAGCGGTCACGCCTTGACTTGATCTTGCTCACCCGGCACCGACGGGTCAGAGTCAAACATCATATAAATAGCTTATTATCGACTTGTCCACCGATTCGACCTTCCATACACGCTTCCGCTGAGACATAACATACCCGTACCATGCATCAAGAGCACACGATCCCTTGGAACAAACTCGCCTCTCACTTCCAATTCCTTCGCGAGAACCCTCACTTCACACCTCGTCGTACAGGCCTCTTCCCTCGTAACAAACCAACCCAAGCACAAGACCTCGATTTCTTCCGCAAAACACTGACCCAAACCATCACCGAATTCTCCGATACCGAGAGAAAGAAATACCCCGCCTCTTATCCTCCCCCAAAGGAGGGTACTAAACTCTACTCCGACGAACTCCGAGATCGATATTGGGGGAAAGGAATTCAGGAGGACTATCTCAACGAAAAGAAGCAGACCATAAAGTACTGGATTAGCTCCGCTCACGCCTATCCGGAAGGTTCGAATAAGTTGAGTTATGATACGGGTGACGCCGACTTAGCGGAAGCTGTCAAAATCCTTCTAGTAGAGAATGAAATCCCGCCTCTTCTCATGCTCGCACAGCATCCCAAAGTCCCACTCGAGAAACTCAACCATCTCAGCTGGGGTCATCATTTTGGCTTTTCGAGAGTCATGGAATCGGCTTTGGAGGTGTACGTTCTTGTCAATCTCTTTGCCGCCATGGGCATCTTGGAGGATGGGAGATATACAGAAGCCGGGGAATGGAAAAGTTTCTTGTGGCATCAGAGACTTTTTGACTATCCCGGACAGGTGCTTTTCCATCTTTCTTATTTCGATCGAATGGAGAAAGATCCGGACGAGTCGAAATACGAGTCTGGGATTCAACAAAGGCCTTTGGTTCACAAGGATTTCACGCTCCTCAAGGAGTATGTAAAGAAGTGTTTCGAGCTTCTTTATAGGTATGATTTGGTACTCAGAGAATGTGGGGTAGATCCGGGGTGGGACTATGCAATTACGGGCCTTATTAGATGGTGGGGTGTACCGACGCATTACACAGGAGACGGTCAGAACGAGCCATTTAGGTACAGTTTTGTAGAGACACCTTCGTCGTCGCCATCGTAGTGTACATAGAGCAAATTCCGTCGTGAACCTGACCAGAATTTTGCATTTGCACTGCGCCAAGTTGCACACGATTTCAGTCTTCAAATTCTGACTTGCTAGTGATCGTAGTCCTCGTTAGGTGTTCAGCGTTAGTGTGGGATTATGCAATTACGAATTAAATTTAAACGTAGGGTGTAATGAACATATTAGACCGTGGCTAAAGAACGAAAGAAACGTCTCGGAAGTATCAGCGCGTAAGACCTCGAGGTAGACAATTCGAATGTATTCGAATCTTGAATGGGGAAGGCAGAGTGAAGGTATTGGGGAATGAAAACGTGTTTGTAAGAAAAATCAACCCCAGGCCTTCGAACCCAACCTAGCCAATTCAGTAGAGATTGTTAATAACCATACACTAGTCAAAGAGCGCCCATCAGTACTCAGTCTCTGATCCATCACTGAGTGCAGTAAACTTACGTCGTCCTTCGAGTTCTTGTTCCCATTTGCAAGAATATTTGCCATAACATTAAGATCAACGACTTTAATCTGCTGGTTCCCACTACACGAAGGGATGTTGTACCTTACACACACAGTGTTGGTCAGCACCTCGTACAAGGAAGGAGCATGATGGGCGACAACTCACGAGTTTCCACCGGAAGGTGGTGCGGGTGTGGGTGCGCAGGTCACGAAGGTAACAAGGGAAGCGAGGAGGGCGAGTGAGGAGAACTTCATGGCGTGAATCTCGAGTGGGTGAGGAGAGAGACAGAGCGAGGAAAGCTGGAGAGTCGCCGTCGGAATCAGACCTAGCTTATATCCCTTTCATGTCGTTTGAAATTCTCTTTTCCAAAAATCGGATCCGATTAAGCGCCTACATATGTCAACCATCTCACTAGATCCAGGAAGTTCAGGAAGAATGTTGCGACCCTGAGAAAGTCTCCTAGACGTCCTAAATCACGGTGAAAAAGACCTAGATAAGGGAAATTTAGCTGGTGAACTGTAACTGAACCGACCACCATGAAACCTGCATCCGACCATTTATACCCGACCGCTCGTTCTGCGTTGTCTTAACCATCCCCCAGCTTCGCTTTCCCCCCCGGTGCAACCAGAGAGAGTCTATGTCTCTTCCGGCTCGGCATCATGCGGACTCATCGTAAGAGGCCAGTCGCGTTCCTCGTCGCCTCAAGGATTCCGAAAGAAAGGGAAAAAGTGCAAGGTTGATCACGTGTCTGCGCTAAGCGAAGCAGCTTCCAAATCCGTCCAGCTGTCATCCCGCCTCTCAGGCTCAGGCTCTTCGGTCTTGACATCATCCTCTCATGGTCGATCCTTCTCCCTCTTCGTCCTCCTTACACTCATCAGCACCGTCGCCGGCATCTTCACTACCACGAGAACCAACGATAGAGAGCGAGACGAAGGGAGACGTAGAGGATGAAAGGAACCAAGAGACGACGCGGATAGAAGGTGCAAAGAAGGAAGAGGAAGAGAGCGACAGGAGAGAGGAGCAACCTACGACGAAAATCGACTGGGACGACCTTCGAAGAAAGAGTCTTAGACCTGGCGGGTTTGGAGAGGAGAGAGTTAGGTTATGGTATGTTCTTCTCTCTCCGAACTGCTTCAACTGTTTTAACTCATCAAACCCACTCAACTGACTCAACCCGCTCCAACAGGCCGTTAGTTCTCGGCGTCTCTCACTCCTCTCACTCTTCTGCCTCCGTGGCTTCTTCATCCAAAGCCGTGCCTAAGCCCAATGGCAGCGCAGACGTTAAACCCGAGGAGAGCGGAGAGCAAGCCAATCCTATCGAACAAGAGAAAGAGGGTGACGAAGAATGGCGAACTCTCCCTCCCCACCGAGATGAACGTCAAATCAAGTTGGACACAGATCGAAGTTTCGTATTATACGATGGACTGGGTGGGTACTCCCTTCTCTCTTTCTCTTCCTTGCTGACTCACCTCCACCTCTCCAGACTCCTCCCTCCCCTCCACATCTACCTCTACCTCTCCCAGCTCAAGCACCCAAACCCTACCTCACTCTCATCCTCGCGAACACCACCAATCCACCCTCCTCACCCTCCTCACCCGCCTCTTCCGTACCCATCCAAAACTATCCTACTTTCAAGGATTCCACGATATCTCTACCGTCATTTATCTCACCTTTCGCGACGACCCAGAGGCTCAGTATGGGGTGTTGGAGAAGATGAGTTTACAGAGAGTTAGGGATAGTATGGGGAAGGGGTTGGAGCCTGTTTTGGGGTTGGTTCGGTACGTCACTATCACTTCCCATTCCATTTCATCCTATACTCGAATATACCATATACTGACGCATATACCCTAGAATAACACGCAACCTCCTCACCCTCACCTCACCCACCTACTCTTCCCTCCTCGTCCACTCCTCAGGCTCAGCATTACCATTCTACACCCTCTCGAACCTCCTCACTCTATTCTCGCATGACATGCCGAGTTTGGAGTTGATACAGCATGTTTTTGATTGGGTTTTGGTTAGGGATCCGGTGGGGGTTGTTTATTTGGTAACGGCGGTGAGTGGTTTTGGATTTATTATTTGGAAGATGAAGGGGAGCTGATGGGTGATGGTTGGGTGGTAGATATTACTTGCGAGGAAGGAGGAGTTGGAGAGGTTACAGGAAGGAGAGGATGAAGATGACGATGTGGATCCGGGGATGGCACATTCCATCCTTAGCTCTCTCCCTGCTATCGTGGATTCGTATCCGGAAGAACGGGAAGAGGCTGGAGTCGAGCTCAAGGTCGAAGTCGAGGAAGAGGACAAGGAGGAGGTTACGAAGGAAGTCGAGCAACCGATAACAATCTCAGCACCTATACCAACACCGATACCAACACCGAACGGGGACGCTCGAGAACGTTTCAAGGGAAGAGAAGACGAGGATGAACCATCCGAACCTCCATCCCCACCTTCGCCTTCTACATCTCCGTATCCTTCTCTTTCTCGGTCGCATGATTTCCCTTCGCATCCTCACCACTCTTCTCCTCCAACCTCCGGTCCTTCTCCGTCTCCTCCGAAATCGAAGAAGGAGAAGAAGAAATCCCCACCACGTCCACTCTCCTTAACGAAACTCCTCCGAGAAGCGGATGACTTAATGAAAGCCTACCCACCAACTCATCCTGATCTAAAACTGGGAGAAATCATGGGTCCTAAAAGTGTGGTGTTCACCTGGACCGAAGATTTCTCTGTCCTCCCTCCCGACGAAGAAGCTGAAGGTTATGTAGAAGACGTTGATGGGATCGTGTTTCCTTACGTACCTACACCTCTTCCTTCTGATTCCGAGGATGGGGAGGAGGAGGAGGACGAGTTGGACCTCATCACCGAGAAACTACCCCACTCTCCCACCCGTCGAAGGCACCGTCGTCAATCATCTACTTCTACCTCGAAGGAGAGAGAGGGGAGAAGGAGGTTAAGGAAGCCAAGGAGACAGTGGTACCTTACCCATCGACGACAAGCGATTGTTACGACTACGGTGTTAGTGTTAGGTGTTGCGTTGGCTGTTTATGGGGGTGCGGAGAGAGATGGAGTCGTAAGAGAGAGAGAGTGGGGGAAGTTGGTTGCGTGGGTGAGTGCGGTTGTGTTGGGTGTGTAGTGGGGATGGGAGAGGAGAGAGGTACGTCCACCTTACTTTCGCTTCTTCAATCAAGTTGACCAATGTCTTTCCTTGGATAGGAGAATGTTCTATTACCATTGTATCATTATCTAGGGACCATATTTTCGTTGGCTCGATGATGAAATGATACAGCCTATCATGATTATCCACCGATGGTCTATGAGGAAGGGTGCTAGTAACCCCCGGTGTGCACCTCTGGGAATGCGAATGCCCACAGGTGTTGTTGAAGCGCCAGAACGGTGTGCTTTCTCCACCAGAAAGACATTGCTTCCAGAACCAAGACTCCGAGGTACTATGCCCTGTTTACGGACGTTGGCTATCGCTAACCACTTCTAGTTGTAGAGCTTTGTGCCTCCAGTAAGCTGTTCAGTGGAATTCAGAACGATTTTCAAACCGTGCTTCACGCTTGGATTGTACTTTGCCACCAGGCCTGAGGTGGGAAGCCCAAGTTTGCGCCGGGAATTCGGTATCCCAGTCTCTTTACCACTCGCATAACACCATCCGCCCTCTTCCCAGCGACCTATCCGAGGCTACATCATATATCCCTATCCCGAGGTCGTCTTCCGTAGGATGACTGGTGATCAATTTTGGTACCCAGACACGATTTCTCGATGTATGAAGACGTATTTTCGCCCTTCGATAATAAAGATTTACAAATACGAGGGCAACCGTTCAAATACAGCTGTTATATGACGAGTCAATAAATAGTATGAGGCTTCAACGAGAGTAATCCCAGCCGATAATACGTATATGATAAGTAAGCTTTCCGAACGACAATTGTCACTAGACGCGATCGCAGTGGATTCTCTTGCGACATTATTGGCTACCTTCAAGCTTGTGCCAGTACATGTACGCTGGTGGAACATTGCCTATGTAAACCTAGCAGTCAGTGACGCACCAGAGATGATGCAGATGGTGCACTCACCAGGTGGAGTCTCTCCCGGACCTGGAGAGGGGCAGTTATCATGATCGAATTCGTCGTCCGAGTCATGCATGGCCTCTGAGTCCAAAGCAGCATTGGTATCGTGATCAAATTCCAATGAAACATCTTGCGAGTGAACGACAGCTTCGGATTGAATCTGCAATTGATTCCATGGGTCACTGGGAGGAAAGGTTGCTCTGGGTCGATAGCCCTTCAAGTTCTTGCAGTGCCGAATAGAGAAATGCACTTTTTGACCAGGCATTATCCTTCTCCCGTGCCCTCGATTCCATCTACAGAGCCACAAGAAATCAGTAAATCGTTGGTTGGCTATTTGGAGCCATCAGAGACTGACATGATACTCAATCGTTGAGTGCTCCAGTCGTACTGTGGGATCTATATATATTCTATCATCCTCCATAAGGTCGAAGACAAATTCACTGGTGGGATGTATTCCTGGTCCTTCGGTGGTTGCCAATCAAAGCTTGGAAGGTCGGTTATCCGTAGGCCCAATGCTGTCGCTTCATGGGCCATCCAACGGAGCGCTGGATTCACTGGGTCTGACGTCGAATTGGTGCCGTCGATTTCGTAATTTCCACCTCTGTTCATTTCAATTTAAAGGGCAGTTCTCTTTGCATGAAATAACGTACATATCAGAGTGCGTTCCCGGGAACCAGATCTCCTTCCACTGTATAAATGTCTTTGGACTTCCTTTGAGATGAATTCTACGAGAAGCAGTCAGGTCAGGTATAGTATCTGCGTCTTTGAATGCATCTTCGGGGCTGAACATTTGCCGACATTCATCCAGAGCAAGGGCATGGCGAAAGAAACAAACAGGTGTCATATCATTGGTCTTTGGGAAAACGATCGGTTGAAATCCTCCAATGGATGCAACGGTGTCCCTAGGAAGACCCATCAGTCACAGGAGAATGCTTCATGAAGGCGATCAATTACCAGCATCCCACAAAATGGACACGGACGTCCTGATGACAAGAAGATTGTCTCAACATTTGCATCAATTTGGCCAGCTGCTGTCGATTATACTTGAACCGGGGGGATGTCGACGACATATATACGAGGAGAACTATCCAGGGAACTATTGCCCTTGAAGGGTGTGTCGGAAAAACGTTCCAAGAATAACCCCAAGATCCACGACAGAGCGTAGTCGTAACAGCTATAAATTATTGACACCATAAAATAGACCAAATGGAGAATTGCAAGGCATAGACAAAACCACAACGGGACGGAAATCTGTCAATGTTGTAAGTTATTATACCAGTGAACTGCTGGGAGCGTGTACCTCGCCTATAATAAATTCAAAGCGAGGACGTCTGGACTCAACTGGCGTCAACTTTGCACCTGGTGTCTGGGTGTTCAAGTTGGTATGGGCTTCTGAATCCGCAGGGTGTTTGTCATCCACGTGCGTGTATAGTTTGAATGCACTAATATCAGTCTAAACAGGCGTGATATAAACTGTTGGTTGCTTCACGTACTGTGGGATTTGACTGCTACAGCTTTTCCGAACGAGCCCCACCTGAAATCGTATGAGGGCGATCGAAAACTTATGCTTATGGGAGGCTTTACGAACTGAATTGATCATCGCCGCTAGAGCTCGTACCTGGTACGCTCCTCTGGAGAACCCTGTAAAATAGGAATGAGGGCATGTTCCGAACGTCCGCCTAGTTATTTGGTCTCACCAAAGAGATAAATGACATCGCCCTCCTGATAGTTTTCCGATAGCCACTGATATGCTTCCATGATCGAAGAATCGATATCCCTATCCCTGGCGGTAAGGGGAAGTATAGCAACTCGAAATTTTTTCACTCGCCATGCTAACGCCATACTTGTTATGGCCATCATGAGCTGGTAATAACTCTTTGTGAGATTGATTGATAGGTTGACACAGGTTCCGAGGCCAGATTGATAATAGGTTAGTTGCGAATCGTCGTTGCACATCTTGGTATGAAGACCAACAACGTTGGTGTACTGGGCCATGATATGAGCTGTCTCTATTGGCAGAGCAGGGCACTTACCTTCCTTCCGAAGCTATTAGCCGTTCCGTCAATGCATACTACTAGGTTGCGACCTCGTTTGGAGTCAAGGCATTCGCAAGCACGAAGTTCAGGTGAGGCATTCTTAGCGGCGTTGACCCCTGGAGTCATTGTCGAGGCGAGATTCTTCACAGTGGGTTGGTTGCCAGGTCAGAAAGTATAAGATCACTTACTTTATAAGGTTCCACGAACACGTCAGGAAGGCAGCTAGAGCGTTTTCGAAGGTAACGCAATGTTGATACAGGCATCTCATGTTTGTCCTACATAGGCACCTAGACGGATGCGAAACGTAACGTGCCTAAGGAGCCCCATGACTCAATAGGCGCCAACGGAAAACGTGGTCACTACTAAGGTCGCCTCTCAGGCTAGGGGTGAGTCGTAATGAGCGCCTGGTGAGAATGGACGCTGATGTTTCATCGAGTTGTCTGACGGGTGAAGACCCTACCCGAGTTCTTCCTAGGACACACTGTACACATTGCACCTCGGATGTCGTTACGAGGTAGGTTGAACGGTTGGTAGTAACTCGGAAGCCTATGCAACTAGGAGGTATGCATTGAGGCACAGCCTAGCGGCGAGCGATGAAACGCCGCCACGTCCATCCTGTTCTGCCCACCTGTCGTCAATTGAGAATCACAGTTCTGCATCCGTGCAGGCAAAGCCACGCCCTCAAACGTTGAATAGGATGGGTTTCAGAAACGAGGCTGCAATGCATGAATGAAGACTTAATGAAGACCGAGGTCACCGAGCTGAGGACATCGCGAATCTAAAACAAGCGTTCAAGAACTTATCCGGGTAACCATGTATTCCACAGTACCCCTAATACTTCCAGTCATACAGAGTCGGGGATTCTTGAGAGGAAGAACCCAGGCCGTCGGGAGTGATAGACAAGGGAGGATCTGTCTTAAAGGCGCACTCCACACCTGGCTCGAACTCAACGATTCCATGTCTCCTGGCTTATAGCATCAGAAGCGTCAGTTTGCCAGGATAGAGCAACGTTCTTTCAAGTTATTCCTAGCCCTTCGAATGAATACAGCGCTGGCATCTCGAGGCAATCTCACAATGATCTCGAGACAGGTAGAGCTTCCTTCTCCTTCTCTAGCTCGACCAGATTAATGAGGGCCCTATCCTGGAGGATGCAAGCGTGTAGCCCTGAGTAGCATGTCAACGAGGTTTTGCCGGCTTTCCTCGGTAAGCGTGAGGCGAATGCACCCTGAGGAGTTGCTACTGGGTACATAACAGCGAAAAACATGTTGATCATGGAGGTACGCACCACATCCTCCAGCACCTCCGCTAGGCAGAAGAGTCCCCTCCAAATAGTTGGTGCACATATGTTGTAGACATCCAAGCATGAGTGGACCGGTTCGAGCCCATGAAACCCGATGCTGGTGAGAGAATACCAACCTCTCCTCCTCCTCAACGATTCACATCAGCGCGCTCCCAAATTCGGCAATCATTAGTCATCTTGCCGAATGTCGGCAATGTGACCATGCATTTTTGACCAGGAACTCGACTGCTCAGTGCTCACTGCTGCGATTGTTTGGCACAATCTCGAATCCATTTGCTCTCGAACTCTCACTGGTAAACGTTTAGAGTCTGATAGAACCCCTGGAAAGAGCCACACCAGTGGATGATCAAGATGACGAAGATTGTAGACAAACGACGGCTCTGGGACGACTCCCCAGCTTTCCCCACTCTCCTCATCTGCTCTGAGTGAGGATGACTGCTGGTCAGACTTGGACTGTGCCTCGCTCTGGCTGGCAAGGTCACTTGGCCTAGGTGGTGTAGTAATCAACTTTCCTGCTGTCTTCTTTTCTTTCTTTCGAACTACGCGTCTGATCCACCACTCATATCTGAATGTTGAACTCTTGGAAGACCGAGAAATACGTCTGAACCGTACAAACCATATGAGTTGGGTCTCGTGGACTGACGACATGAGACAACACATTTGACTGAGAACAATCTGGTTGTCAGGACGGTATATTAGATTGGGGCTCGGAAATCCTCAGGTGTGTGTGGCGCTAGGTTTAAATTAACCAAGGCTGCTTCTATTTTCTTCTTGAACAATGTCGTCTGATTTTAATATAGCAGATATGTAAGATGACGCGTGTTGGAGATAGTTGACACAAAGATCGAGGTATGCATGAACGATTCAATTTGGTCTCCCATCCTGAGGTGAAATGTTGTTGAGATCACTCACATGGCTCCCAAGTTCAAGTTATCGCAAGCAGTGCCAGTGATAGAAGGTATAACGGGTCGTTTGGACCGGATTTCTTCAAGATCGACGAACATTTTTCCGGTCTTCTCTTTTTAATATAAGAATGTTGCGTCATGTTGGTGGGGTGGTATGGCTGACACTGACAGGTAAAATGACAAGTACCTCTTTTACATTGACAGACGGCGTGCACGTTGCATTGACCCCGATGATGTCACTCTCTACCCAACCAGAATGTATAAAAGCAAACGAAAACAGCAAATTTATAGAAACCAACAACTTCGTGCATCGATCACTCGCACTTACCAGCTGTACTACAGCGACATATTCGTCCTAAAGGTACAATCTATAATCCCTCGTTTACTCTCTTACCCGCCTAACTCAACTCGTCCTGCATTCGCCTAGGTTCATACGCTTAAACAACCAATCACCGTTAAATCGTCATGTCCTTCAACTATAAAGGCACTCTTACCATTGACACCTCTGGCGACATCAAGTTCGAAGCCCTTGATATCACTTGCAAAGGCACCGGAGTGTGTCAAGGCTCCGTCCCCACTGAAGATGTTATGGTACCAGCGACGTTGAATTTGGTCAAGGACGAAGAGGGGACGTACCAGGTAGATGGTCTTATCAACAGAAGTGGGGGAGTCAATCTCTCCCTTCAGCAAGGGGGAAGCGGAGGGCAGAGTGGAAGTTTTTCAGGATCTCTCTTTCAAGGCGAAGAGATTAGTATCGGAGGAGAGATAACGGTTGAGAAGAAGTGAGCTGTAGGATTGGGTTTCGTGAGGTGAATAGTCCCAATCGACTCGAATCACGTAAATTTCTCCTTGTATGTAAGAAAATGTTTGCGTTGTGTACAGAATAATTCAATGGATTCTTATATTCATTTCTACCGTCTACGTCCATGGTGGCTTTTGGTTAGCCTGACGCAATCGTACTATTTAAAATAAACAGCAAAGATACGAATCTGTCACGGCCTCTGGCAGGAGAGGTTTTATCTGATTTCTTCAATGCGTACTGACCGGACCAATTGGGAGGTGCTTCACTTGCCAAGGCCTTTCTTTCGCGCGTGCTTTTCTTCCTCTCCTTGACGCGACCAGGGCGCGATTGGTTGACTCTTGAACCTAACCTTGTGGGAAATGGATAGCTCAGCCGAGTGGATAGCCCTCAATGAACTCGCAAACTGGCCGTCATCTTATGTCATATCCATACATATTGAACAGGGTTAAGCTAGCGATAAATTTGAAGAATCACGAATACCTTTGCCCAGATCATTCTTTCAGACGACTTTCTCGAAGAAGACTCTCCGGGCTCACTGCACATCCTGAGTCACTGCCGATAACCGAAATGAGGAACTCAAACTGAGAGGATGACTTTTGAAGAGTTTCCAGTTGGACACAACGTCTCTCGGACAAACTGGTCAGACGACCGGCCTTGGTATTTGAAGCTGGGATCATACATTCCCACTTGGCTTAATCGCGCTCGGGGACGCGTTCCGAACTGAGAATCGGGAATTTCTGAGGCTTTTTTAGGCCGACCACATGAGCAACACGTTTTCCGGTCTCGACGTCAGGCCGTCATGGAAGACTGTGACACTTCTGGGTACGTATGTAGACTGTTGTTTATTTTTGGTCATAGATCTGGAGCTCACGTTCGGACCATTCGACTCGTCTCGTTATCACTGCATCTCTTACTCAGAATCGAAGCGTTTCCAGAGATCGAAACGTTATCTCATGTTGTCAAATGACTGTGGTAGAGGAAATAATGATCGTTCAAAAACAAACCTCCTGCACTATTTTGGTGCAGTGGCTGACACTTTTCATGACACTGACAGGTAGTGTTGACAGGAAGTATTCACGAGGTGTTCGGCTCGAATGAACCTATTTCTTGGCTCTCCTTTGTGAATTTTGAGAACGTCGCGTGATTTTGGTGGATACTATGGCTGGCAGGTAAAATGACGGATACACAGGTGACAATATTGACAGCCAGTATGCACGATGCCTTCAATTCGATGATGTCACTTCCTACCCATCCAAATTGTATAAAAAGCGAATTATCTGAGACATGAATTTCCAGCAGCAATCACGCGCAGCTACCAGCTCTACCAGAGCGACATATTCGTGACAAGGTGCGATCTAAATAACCCCTCATTTACTTTCTCTTCCAGCTTATTCATCTCATCCTATCTTTTCAGTTTCCTACGCTTGAACAATCAACCAACCATCCGCTAGATCATCATGCCGGGCGAATATGTAGGCACTCTTACGATCGCCAACTCCGGTACCAGCATCACGTTCGATTCTCCCGGTATTGCTGGCAAAGGCACAGTGGTGTGTCAAGGCACCATCCCCTCCAGGGATTTGACGACGAAAGCTATTTTGAATCTGGATGGTGAAGGGGGGGAGTATCAGTATAAAGGTCAGATCAATAGCATGGCCACTGACATCCGGCTCGTGTCAGTGAGTGGTGGGGACAACGGATCACTCGTAGGACCTTCAGTTTCTGATCAAGAGGTGTACATTACGGGAACGATTACACTGGAGAGCGTGTAAGTGTAGGATTCTTGGATGTGGTGGATCGCCAGTCACAATGGATCATGTAAATTTGACCCCGCTCGAAGATGGATACTTTCATCGTGTACAGAATTTGAATGAAGAACCCTCCTCTACTTGGTATCTTTGTTTATCGCGATTTCGCATGAACGGCTCTTGCAGGGATTGCTATCGAAAGTTCAAAACAGGAACTACTAGGAGTTGTCCTTGTCACGCTCAGCAAGATTCCTGCATAGCTCTCTCGAGAGGCTGGCACCTTGAGACGATTCAGACGCGGAAGGCAGCAATCGGCCGGATCCCGCCCGAAACAAGCCATCTCTCGGCTTGCTTCTGGATCTAATCTACTTAGGATGACGAGTCTTGCCTTCACATATCGCAGCCTTTCGAACCCTAGAATCGCTTCAAGTCATTTGAAAGCTTGAGCCTACGCTATCCTCCCTATCCTCTCTCGCAATGTGGGCGGCGAGCGTGTCCGATTTCGTTGCATTCAGTGTAATAATAGATCTTGATGTTTAAGAAGCTCCACAGCTACTTCGGCTCCCTTCTGAGAGGATTAAATTTCTCTATGCCGCTGGAGGTGCGTGGTTTGATCTCCTTGATGACCGGTGAATAGGGGGCGAAATGTGAGTGTTCTCCTTGAGAGGAATTTCTACATGTTTTGTCGAGATGCTTTGAGCACCAACAATGAAATGTATTGTGCTAAAGGCGTTAAATTAACGCGAATTGAAATATAGTCTACGACTCATGGTGCCATCGTAGGTCTAAAGATCCGGACCTCTGTCACAATGTTCTGACGCATTTGAGCTGTGATCTCTCCGGATCAGCATACGAGGGAGTCGGCACGACGATCGACATGATTTATTCTGGGGTAGCTAACAAATGATCTTCGTATTCATAGCTTTGATTTAGGCCGCCATGCGATGGGCTCACAGCTAGAGACCCACCGGTATACCAGATTCGACTGCTGAAACTGCCGTTGAATCCGGAACAACCCCAAAATCATGCTGCATCGACGTTCGAATGTTCTCCCAGTTACAGTAAATCCTGTAAATAATGGCAGTACATCATTTTTTTCTCGCGCGACTTGAGTGTTCCCAAAAAGGAAGCTTCCGACATTTGAGTCCTCCAACCTACCGGAGAGGTACCAGATGCCCTCTCAGAGAGCAGTATAAATGTATTTAGCCATCGATAAGACCTCGAGTAGTTCCCAGGAGGTATTTTCGATCGTTCCACTTCTATAATGGGCCTAAAGTATTTTTGTCATGAGTGAGATTCGAACCCTCGTCGGACGGGCAATACGGGCCTCGTTGGAAGCTTCCTTTTTGGGAATCGTAATTCGCTCAAGAAAAAAATTGTGTACTGCCATTATTTACAGGAATTACTGTAATATCAAAAGAAAAGACCCTAAATTCGAATTCCTGTCATCGGGCATTACTACCCTCCACTAAGCTGTGCTTCGTTCATCCAGGATAAGCTCCCCAGCGGCGCATTGAAACCGACGAGTTCATTGTCTCATATCCACTTCGTGCCGGTAGTTGCCTCAGTTCAGCTGAAAGCATGTACTACCCTGTTCTCAAGCTGCGCTCCTCGATGGTATAAAAGCCTCGCTTTCTCCATCGTACACCCTCAGCTTCCTCTCGACTCTCATATATCCTCCGAGAAACTCTACTACTCTCAAGATGAAATTCACTTCTCTTCTCGCTGTTGTCCCATTCCTCGCGGTAGGGCAAGTCGCTGCCATCTGTGGCGGCTTCAACTACGCCGTTGGGAACGTACAACGTCTCGGGAACGGGGTTAACAGGTGTAAGCAACTCGTACTGCAAATCAGAACTTTGCCCCCGAATGCTGATTCTCCTCTCATTCTAGGGCAAGTTTATGACGATAGCTGCAATCCTGTCGACAGTCTCACCACCAACCAGAACCCATGCACGTCTGGGACCTTTGGCTGCTCTCCTCCGCCTATCATATTCAACGAGTACACCAACACTTTCACGCACCTTAGGTTTGTCCTTAAAACCCGACCCCACCGAAGACCCTTGACTTAGTCTCGCTTCTCGTAGGTATGCCTGCCGTACCGATCCCAGTTCTGGCGTCTGTGGAAATGATGTCATCTCCGTCTGTGTACGTCTACTCAATAAAATTCAACACCGATACCTGGGCACAACTGACGGTTTCCTTATTCTTTTGTTGTAGTGCCGAAATGACGGAAACTAGGTTATCTTTCCAGTCAATATTTACGCCATACGGCTAATGTCTGTTTGACCCCGAAACCTCTTGATGTAATCCATTATTTTACAACGGTCATTCCGCTTTGGGAGTCATACGTGTGTTTATTTTGGCATCTTCGAAATTTGAAAGTATATCCGTTAGTGCAAACTCGAGACCTCGAATTCTGGAGCCATCCTCCTGCGTTGCGAAAATACGATACCCGTTTCGCGGGCACCTAGCGCGACGCGTTCCTGCACGTGATGGGAACTTGCCGTTCCTGGAGCGTCCAAGTTGAGGCTGGGGCGCCGAGGCCCAGCTCCCAACTGGCATCTTCTCGTAGTACCGTTGTTCCCTCACCTTGGGCTCTCAGGAAGTGGATTCCCTTGCTATTATCAAACGTACGGATCTCTATCTAGCTCGCGCCACTCAAAAGTAAGTACAAAATTCTCGAAGAAACACAGATCGTGATGATTGACGGCAAATTCTTGGCGATTAGATCCAGACAAGTGACTTCAAGTCATACAGAATGTCGACACCTCCAGTGCACGATACCAAACAGCAAAAGTTTGCACTGATTTCTAAGCAGAGAGAGACTTTGAAGGACGCTATCAGAAGGCACGAGAGAGAAATACAGACATGCAAGCAAAGTCTTCGTGACTTGGATTCTCAATGGAACACGGTGACCGACGTTGGAAGGCTTCCTGACGAGATACTGATTGATATCTGGTCATATTTCTCTGATTCCTCAGGTGATAGTCTTGATCAGCCGTTCGAATGGCTGGGTATTACGCACGTCTGCTCTCGTTGGCGTGAACTAGCCCTCAGTACCCCATCACTCTGGCGTTCACCATATATGATGATCCCCGATGTTGCGAAGATCTTCATTGAGAGAGCCGGAAACGGTCCGTTCAATGTCTGCTTAGATCTGGGCTACATTGATGCAATGGATAAAGAGGCCACGAAACGTTTAGAGGACTCGGAGGAAGCATTCGAAATTGTTACCCTTGCCTGTTCCCTCTTTCATCAGATGCGATCTCTCACTATCGAGGCTGCTGATACGATGTGCACTTACGGCATCTATGCCTCTGGAAATTTCTTGCTCTCCCTCGAAAAATACGGCACTTTCCCCCTGTTGAAGGAGATATCACTTTCGTATGATAAGCCCCCTGAGCTTGAGATCGCAATGGATGAGCTGGATGTGGACGGCTTAATCCTCTCAGCCCCAGCTTTACAGCGTCTCTATCTAGGAAATAGGTGTATGTTCACTTTCCCATTGAAGATCGCACCCAAAACCCTGCCGATTACTTTCCTGGAGCTTGATCTCGATCTCGATCCTACCGCTTCCGACGATGCTACATCTCATCAGATACACCTGCACGAAATGATGCAGATTCTTGGGATGCTTCCATTCCTTCGCACTCTCTATCTCACCAATCCATTCAAATCGATATGCGAAGGCGATGAAGAGTGGGCACGTACACATACCGCCCCTATTTTCTTGAAACAACTGTTGAGCTTATACCTCAAAATCGACATTGGGGGAACAGCGTTCTTCCTAGCTCACGTACATTTCCCCCCAACCACCCATGTCGAGATCAGCCACCCTGGTGCTCTGCCCGAAATATGGGCCGATGAACTTGAAGCATTCCGCGCTTTTTCAACCGCAACCTCCAAAATCAAAGATCTAGGAAACCTCACCACACGCTTCTGTACTCACAATCAGTCAGGGGAAAACAGGTCAGGGGAAAACGGACAGGATGTTTCCGTTGAATTCCACCTCAACGATGCCTCCAAGCCAAATGTATCCCTTCAATGGCAATTACAAGGGCAACCGCCCTTCTCCTGCATCCCATCCATCTTCGGGTTTCAGAACCTGAAGAAGCTACTGTACAGCCTTGATTATTCCGATGTGGAGATGTGGAAAGCGTTCGGGTCACTTCCTGCATTGACCACGATCGAGTGTTTGGACCCCTGCATGCACCCAACCGCAGTGAGGGTTCTATCAATCTTCCGTTTCTCTGGAGAAAGCATTTTCGAGCCTTTCTCCTCGATGGGGGAGGATGCAGACCTGACCGTAGAGGTAGCTGGCGTCCCACAGCTTTATTTCCCGAACCTTGTGGAGGTGGGCATTATACCGAATCGTGGGTATCTCGCGTCGATGGAGGAGTTGGATAGAATAATGCTCGTCCGTTCTACACTGGACGTTCCATTGGCATGAGAGGCTGTGTGCTTAGGAGCTGGTGAACGGAACCCTTCAGCGTTGGTATCATTCTGAGATTTCTCCTCCCTATCATATCAATTTCTATGTTCTCGAAACAAATTTTATCCAACCCCGTCGTTCTCCTGTACGAAAGCACACCTGTATATTTTCATTTCCCCCGTATCTAGAGTAAATTCGTCAGTGCTTCCCACCACTCAATCGCTCCCACAATTGCATGATCCAGCTCTGGAACCATCCTGCATTCACATTGACGCGACAATTAGAGGGGGAACTGTAGCTGGATCGCTACTGCAATTGAGTAGTTGGGTTTCGAGTGGGGAGGATGCCAGGCTCTGGGTCGCTTCGTTTTCGGAGCTCCCTCTTTATGGTTCGGAACCATGGGACCTTAGTTCCTCGAATGATTTTCGCAAGGATGTTGAGATTGACTTTGAGCATGGTGGTGGTCGAAGAAAAGGGCATCAACTTGGCATCAACATCGGTTAGCAAATGTTTGGCGCCAACTCGCGTCTTGTTCCACGACCACCATCTTCATCATGGATCATTCTCCCCCAACTCTTCGTCAACCCTTTGACAAACTATTCAAGGATGCTTCCTGATAGTCTCTGGTGTAGACAGAGGATTGGCCATGACGCATATGCACTCTGAGGAGATTCAGTTACTGAAGTTGTTGAAAGTTAAACGGTTCGCCTTGTCTCAGTCACCCTTCTCTCACTGCTCTTGCTCACTCGATTTCTAGCTCAATCTCCCAGTTTATGGACTCCCATGCCGATGGATGCTCGTCTCCCTTCGGGACTACGGTCCAGGGCATTCTCAGCGAAGTGAACTGAGTTCCCTTGTTGATTGTCAATGACCAGAAAATTGTCGTCATTGGTGATTTCTCTCTTTATCAGGCTTTCTTCTTCAGTCTCTGATTACTTCTGAATCGCAGCCTTCGCCTCTAAACTGGTTGTGTCACCATTGGCGTGGTGGTCTGGGACGGGAAGTGGCCAGGATGCCAGCGCAAGGCCTCCTAAACACCGTCTCGACTAGGCTATATTCGCCACTTTGGACATCCTCAGTTCAGATTGCACGGTTTCAAAGAGAAACCCCTTCAGTGCCAAGTGAACTAGAAATAGGTGTGGTCGTGGTATGTCGCGCCTTCCAGTAGCCCTCTCATTGACTCAACTCACGTATCCAACTTCAGGGCTACATACACTTCCGCCCTTCATCTCTTTGGCCAACTTGCATCTTCTCTAGCAGCAAGCTCTGCAGTTTCGGGAACGGAGATGATAGATGCAGCAAAGTGTGTATCACCATCTCTCAGCCGTCTCATACAGTCAGCTCACGCATCTCACGACCAGTACTATCATAAGAATCACTTTGGCTGGTTCGCCACTTCTCACGCGGGTGTAGAGATGAAGGTGCTAGGGAGAAGGGCGAGCTCAGGCGTGATTGGAGAATGTTGGTACTGATTCACTGTCCCCTAATTATCGTCATCCTGATGATTCTCTTCCTTCAGTCACTCGACGAGAGTTCCTGTTCGCTGAAGCTAAAGTACCACGCGGGATTCTCCCCAACGCCTCCTTTACCCCTTCGTCACTTCTCTGCCACACATTCCCTCACCTTCCTGGCGAAGCACACTCTGCACCAGTCTCATGAGCCGGAGCTGGAGAGGGAGAGGATGGGCGGGGAGTAGTCGAAGAAATCAAGAACGCTGAAGATGCGGTCATGGTGAATATCGGGCAAGGATGGAGTGGAGATAACATTGTGCAATGCTCAAAGCTCAAAGCCAAAGGCGACATAAACCTACACGATTCTCCCTCCCCTTCTCCCTCCAACGCTCTTGAGGCGGCCATTGCAGACCACCATCACCACCTCATCCCAGAATCAAGCCAAACGTCTTCACCCCACTTTCCCTCATTTTCTTGGCGGAGCACTCTCTGCACCAGTCTCAAGCATCAAACGTAGCCGGGGAGGAGATGGGAGGGGAGTAGTCGAAGAACTTGAGAACGAGGTTGGAGATGGAGAAAGAGGTTGAAGAGGCTTTGGGCAAGGCGGAAGGACGACGCGATCAGAAAAGGCCTGTGGATCAAAGCGACATTGAACCAAGCAATCCTCCCTCCCTTCTCTCCTTCGAAGCTCCTGCAACTCCTACCGCAGACCACCATCGCTATGTGACGAACCCGAGCCGAACGTCCAACCACTCCATGTCAAGACTCCGTTACAACACTGTCATCAAAACGTCTGGGCGTTTCCTCGACAGCACCTGTATCACCACCTCGATACCATCGTGCAAGTTGTTCTATAAGCAATCGCTGGCGTGCTAGGTGGATGGCCGAAGGAGATGAATATGGTATGTCGCCTTTTCTTGTTCGTCTTGTACACCCAACAACTCGCTCGCATACGTCAACTACAGTGCTACCATACATCTTCAAGCCCTTTCTTCCAGCAACGACAGTAGCGAAGATCTTGGTTGGTGCGGACTGAGGCGAAGCGATGAACGATATCAGGGTCAATTTGATTGACCGAGGTTGTCGCTTGTTGTGGTTTGCGAATGTACGTACTAGCTCCCCTCTGCTCTCGTCGCCAATGTCCTCATTTACATCTTCCGCAGCCCGGACAAGAACTGCTAGAGCTCGCCAAGTCCACCACTTTGATGTGGTCGTGTCTTCCAGCAGCAGCTTTTTGGTTACCACGTGGATTGCGCCGTGGGCATGGGCAAGGTGAGTCGCCTTTCGCATGCAGTCTCTAACTCCTAACTCGCATATCTCAATCCCTAGTCCAATGTGTACCTTATCCCTTTTGCTCTCTATGCTCTCTGCCTATCACTGTCGTTCAACCGCCCTAAATCTCCTCAGTTTCAGAGGAAGGAAGGCTGATACGAACGTGGTCATGGTCATGGTGTGTAGCATCATTCTTCAGCCGTCTAGTAACCACAGCTCACGTATCCGACTTTCAGCATCATCATACATATGATCTCGGTGGTCTTGTAGCACCTACCTGCTGGGGTGATTAGGGTACCAGGGAGGACGTGGGCGTGAAAGACTGATGTTGCTGGATACCAGTAGTGGCTATATAAGGCGACTGGAGAAAGTACGTATCCATTTGCTCACTTCTGACCATCATCATGCTGACCAAACTCTTCTGAAGCCGTTCGACAGGAATTTCCTGCCCACTGAAGTGAGAGCTAAACAAGGCGTCGCACCCTAACGGTCCACCCCACTCGATGCGGTTTTCGCCTACAATTCCCCATCCTTGGGGAGGCACGCACTCTCTGTTGTAGTTCTGAGAGCCTAGGGTTAGGGTTTACCCCGGCCCTTAGCGCCTGCTCAGTGTTCCCCGTTCCGGGCCCTCTCGATGAAGCACATTCTACGCCATTCACCAGAGCTGAGGGTAGGCTGGCTGTTGTCGGGGAAACGAAGATCGAACTCGGAGATGGAGAAAGAGGTTGAGGAGGATGAACGCGGAGAAAGCTGGGCGAGGATGGACACGTTTGCACTAGGCTCGAACCTCAACGCGAGGTAGAACCACCCGACTGGATAGAGCCAAACGTCCAACCATGAGAAGACTGTCGTCAGCAAGTCTATAAGCTTCATCAACAGGACCTAGATCGCCACCTTGGTCACCCTGATGTCATCTTGCAGGTGTCCATGGAGGAATCTCCGGCGTGCTAGGTGGACGACTGGGGGTGGTTGATGGGGTATGTTACCTCTTCCCATGTCTTCTTGTCGCAGCGGTCAACTCACGCAAGGATGTCAACTACAGGATCAATACGCATTCCCCAGGCTTCTCCTCTCAGCAACCAAGGTCTTGGTTGTCGGGAACCTTAATTTGGGTGGACTGCTCGGCTGCTGGGGTGAGGATGGTCGTCTGATTTTTCAGCTGGAGAATGTACGTGTTGGCTCTTACCCTTTGCTTTTGTCATCGGTATTCTAATTACACTCTTCCGCAGCTCGAGCGAGGGAATCCTTGACGTATCGCACCATCTACTCCTCCAACACTCCACCTTCCACCTACAATTCCTCACTCTCATGACAAGTCACACCACGCATTGTACAAAGTCTCAAAATTGTCAGCGGAGAGCCCTGGAAGGATGGTCAGGAAGGTGGCAGGGAAACGCATCTTGAGCTAGATTGCGAAGAAAGAGGTTGGGGAAGGTTGGGGACAGGGAATATTTGGGGAATTCGGGAAGATGAAGGGAGCTCGGAGTTGAGGAATAACCCCCCGGAGACCAAGCTCAACTTCGGCTGAGGCAGCCAGAGATTGCCCAGGACCTTCTCCCCTGATACCCTCATTGCCACCTCGTCACGACCACCAATCACCTATGTCAACGACTCCAGAACCCTGTCCGCTTGGCTTTCTACAATCTTTGGAGGTGTACCCAGGGTTGGGGAATCACGAAATGGGGATGGGGGAGAAATCTGGGAAGGGTGATCAGAGGATGGGCGTACTGAGGAAGGGAAGAGGCTGGAGACGGTACCAAAACAGAGCCAGATCGCCTTGGAGGCGACACCAATTCACCCAGTACTTCCTCCCTTGAACAATCCTCCGTGTATCCATGTCTTCTCTGCTCCATTTCTCCGCCGTCATGTACTTCGTATTTATCGTCTAGAGACATACGTATCGATATGGCTTTTAATCTCTTTTCTCTCTTCTACTTTGCTTACCTTGCGTCTATAAACCTCTACCTTTCTCTTCTTCTAGTTGCACGAATCCATATCTACACTGCTCTTCTATACCTTCCCACCATTTCCTAGCCGATACACCACGATATGTTCCGCCACGAGGTTTGTTTGGGGACAGTGAGGTGTGATCAAGGGGGAAATTCGGACACGTTGCGTTTAGCTGACCCGCGCCTCCTACTCCTGGCTACCATGTTGTCATACTCATTCGCATCCGCTGCATTTTACGTCTCGCATTCGCCGGACAAGTCCACCACGATGTGTCTTTCTGAAGGCCATCCGTTTCCTGCAGACGTAACAGAGCCCTGTTGTGGGTCCCCAGTTTCTGTGCTAAACGCCGAAAGGCTTATGTTCTGTAGGAGAAATTTTCACTAACGGCATCAACTCATTCAACTCTATGGAGGCAAAGATGGCCGCATATGCCTCAATCGATGATGAAATTGAAAACTTGCATGGCGAAATACGCAAGTTGGAAGAGCGCATCTCCGGGTACAGGTCTTCTATCGTCGATTGGAAGTCTCACAGGAACACTTTGAGTAGCTGCTTCAAGCTGCCTAATGAGATTCTCGTCGAGATCTGGAAACGCCTCGCCTACAATCCGACAGATCTTTCGACATCGTGGATTCGGGTAACCCATGTCTGTTCGCGCTGGAGACACCTGGCATTGAATACGCCTATCCTGTGGACTTGGCCTTGTATTCGAAGGCCATATGCCGCTGAAGAGTTTCTCAAACGCTCAGGATCGCAGAAACTTGCCCTTATAATAGACGCCCGGACCTATTCATATCTACAAAGCTCTCCCCCCACGATGACGGCGGCCAATCAAAATCTTGTAGGTCGGGTGCTCTCTCGAGCCAGAGTTCTCATTGCAGATTATTCGAGATGCAGTAACATGAGCATATATAGCAGTTCTCAGTGGTTAGCTACTACTTTGACTGGCGTAACTTGGAATTCACCAACACAACTAGAGTTTATCAAAATCACTTATCCCCAGTTTACCCCCTCCCAGCCCATTGTTCCACAAACAACCAATCCGATCATCACTCTGATCCAGCATAGCCCAAAATTGCAGTGTGTTCTCCTTGACGGTACCTCCCTGTTCAGCTCACGATACGGGTCTATCTTCCAAACACCTGTAGTGTCCACGCCAAATCCCGTGCTCAGACCTATCACCACTCTGAGGGTCTCCTTTGCTCGCAACTCAAGTGCCCCAACGGTCTCTATACGTCAGACCCTCGCGACTTTACAACATCTTCCCCACCTCACCACCCTCACGCTCTGGAACACTTTTGAACCGCTATTAGACGAAGGCGGGATGGATACATGCTCAACATCGCGCCAATCAGTTTCGCTGCTACACCTGCGGAGCCTATGCCTGGCAGGTAGTGCTCGGGCAATCAGGGCTTTGCTGGACTCCATCTCGTACCACCCTCAAGCACACATTGAACTCTGGTGTTCAGAACGTGGAGTTTACAACCTCAATCGTTCAGACCACGAACACGCCATAAACAACATTTTTCAGATGGGTGCAGGAGGGATTTTCCCTTATATTAATCGCGTTGACTTGCTTCCCGACCTCAACCCAAACAAATGGCACCTATGCTTTCGTTACTACCAGGGTGCAAACATTCTCGCCTCTTTCGAGATACACATGAAAGCCGCACCCAAGCTACTTTCTCGGTTGACCCGACTTTGCCCTCTGGATCACGTCCGAGAGCTCCATTACAAACTCTCCTACTCTGACTTGAACGTGTGGAGATCTCTCGGTACTCTACCAGAGATTCACCGTTTGGTCATGGATCCCGCTGATCATGTTACGGTCCTCCGTGCGCTTGCTCTCTTCCGCGACTCAACCGATACGGTTTTTACCTCTGCCCATGATTCGGAGCTGATTGTCCATAACACACATGGTCAACCACCCTTATATTTCCCCAGCCTGGAGGAGTTTTCGTACCTCATTCCAAATGAAGAGTACGTCTCCGTAACTCGGCCTCTTGTGGAGGAAATCTTGAGGATCATGAATTCCCGCAAGAGATGGAGCAGGGGCTAGTGTCGATGGAACCGTCTCGTTGCCATTACTCAATACATCAATCTTCTACAATACGCTCAAAGCATGACGTGTAAGATCGAATCCCTAACATGCTTCCTGGTTCAATTCATTCAGCATTCGAGTCCCGAGGCTACTTTTCCACTTCTTACGCATCTCCCATATTCTCATCCACTTTTATCTCAATTGAACGCGTCTACTACGAGACTATCTAGTATATATGGTTTTCTGGTGTTTATCTTGAAAGGAAATCAAAGATCGATTCTACCAATGTCCAGTTCTTCTCGGATGCCAGCGCCTCATGCTGAATTTCTAACCTCCGTCGGTGCTTAGAACCTCTTGAACCACCGAACAACAGCATCAGCCGCCTCTTCCTTGGCCCAGCCTAGACGATCAGCCATGAGTATGATTCGAGTAAAGAAAGCAGTAAGGCAGTGCGTACGTTGGTTTTCAACCGAAAGATCAGCTTTGGTAGCGAATCCATGAGAAACACCACCGAAGAGTTGGAGGAAGTAGGTCGCCTTCTTGGAGGCGAGGATCTCTTCGGCCTTCTTACGAGCGTCAGGCTTGAATTGGATGTCCTCCTCTGCGGATGAGTTGTTTGGTCAGCGGTATGCAACGTGAGGTATAGACGGTTTCTAACCGGCACATAAGAGAAGGAGAGGCTCTAGGAAGAAAGTCAGATATTCGGACGTCTAAGCACCGTGTACAGTGTGGACGTACGGGTGACATTCTGGAAATGGCTCTCATTGAGAAGAGAGGGGTGGGCGAAGGCAGCTTTGGTATCAGTCGCATTGTCAGCTTCAACTGCATCAGCGAATCGAAAGAACATTATGTACCAGCGTTGACCTCAGAAGTGGCGGCAGCGCCCATAACATAGGGAGCTCCAAAGCAGTATCCTACTGCGTAATACTTGGCGTCGTTACCTAGAATGGGGAGACAGTCGATCAGATTCAGTATCAGTAGAGGGACAAAGGGGGTTCACGAACCATATTTCTCTTTGACAGCTTTGAGCCAGCCTGGAGCTATGTCGTCAGCACGGTGCTTATGTACCGCACCCCAAGCTCTCAAGTCGAATCCTTCCTTCTTGTGGTGATAGGCGACGGAATCGCCAAAGAAGTAATCGATGCCGAGAACGAGGTATCCTTCAAACATACGAGGTTTAGCTAGATGTCCCACTCTAGGATTGAATGACGTACCATTATCAGCATAGAAGTCTTGAATCAACTGGTTGTTCAAGAAGAAAGGACTGAAGATATCGGCGTAGAAGAGAATGATCTTGGTAGGTTTCTCGCCGTTCTTGACGGAAGTAGGTTCAGAGACGTAGGTGGGAACACCACCGATCTCGACCTTGGTTCCGGCGGGTTCGCCTTGGTGCTTGACGTGCTTGACGCAGCAGTCGCTGGGAGGGCCTGCGAGGACTGTAGAGCTCATGATGAAGACTTTGAATGACTTGTTGGTTGTCGATGTCTTCCACCAAGTCGCGGCTCTTCTCTTATATGCTCGCTCGTTGTCGTGCAGCCTGGGGGCGAAGATATTCGCATGATTCTACGGCAATGCGTAAACCGACCTATGCGATAGGATGAGTAAAGTGTCTTCGTAACTTCGAGAGCTAGAAACGCCATCTCAAGAGCATTTTCTTTGGGGTTTAGTGAATGACAAACCTTCGAATGACCGGTAAAGATGGTAGCAGTCGATAACCGGTACGTCGACAAGATTTCTACCAGCGCTTTAGCAGGCGTTAGGGACGTATTGTGCTAAAAATGAATTGCTGAGGATGGTTACTTGGGGTATTTTCGCAGAATGACAAACCTTTCAGGGGGTCCGGCAATAATGGAACAAGATCAATAACCGGTCCATCGTCGAGATGGCTCGTACTACCACTCGGTCTTCAGTGACGGTAGTCTCGGTAAGTCTTCCGGAGAGGCCTATGCATGAGTAAGGCCTGTTGTCCTTCCGTCCAAGCGAGTTATGGAAGCTACGCACCTTGAACTCTTGATAGACATCTCAGCCTGTTATGGAATGGCGTCAAGATGTGTATCACTGGGCTCAGAGGCGTGTCAATGAGCAGACTGGGTTGTTTGGCGCCAGGCGCGTCAAGTACATGGGAACATGTCATGAATTCTCGCTCCTCATGGGTTACCTGTCAGTTCAGGTCCAGGAGAGTATCGTCCATCGCAATGTCACGGCTCGCGTTGTTCATTGATGAAACAGAGATATATTCGTCTATGACAGTGAATTTTCGAACCTAGGTGCGTATACTGGGTACAAGCCGCATTAGAACATCGGCCTGCTTGGGAGTCGCCTTAAAAAAATTCGAGCGTCATAAATCTCAGTACATGGAAAGAGGGGGAGGGATACAGTGAAGCCTACCTTGACATCGGAAATCCAGCTGTGGCATGTCCTAACTCAAGATGTTGAGCGCTCTGACGATGACGTGACGATCGGTGAGTACGGTTGCGTTAGTGGTCACCTCCAGAAGAAACACCCTCATGTCGTCAGGCATTGGTCGAGCAGAAATGATCCATGTCAGAGGAGCAAGTGTGGGCCAACAGTACTTGAGGGAGGGGGAAACGGCGAACTCCGTACTATACGCCAACGAAGTTGATAACCATACGCCCTCATTCTCGTCGGAAAGTCTATGTTATTGCTAAGGAGGCTTGAGTAGGATACCAAGTGGCCACAGAACGTACCCCTGCAACATGCCCTGCTTCTTCAGAAGGTAGCGTCCACTTGTCATCCTCGCCCACGCCCCAGTTGCCCGATCCACCCAACACCAGTCATTTGACCAAAAGTTCCATCCCCTTCTCTTCGTCATACATGTGCCAATAACAAGGATAAGAGACCTAAGACTTGGTCTTATGAGTTCCTGTCGACGGGTGGGCGGAATGTCCTTTCAAGGTTGCTAGTTTTGAGTTCCGCAGTAACCGACGCGTCAACGAACGCAGAACCACCCTGAGGAATCATAGCCGCGAGCGGGAGTTGGAAGCGCTCGTAGATTATTAGAGAAGTCTGAGCTGTTGGAAGACCTGAGCAAAATCGGTGGTAAGGATGAAATGACCTGACGAACCCCTCGGCCAATGATAACTGCCCAACGTCGAAATCGACCATATCGTGGCTACATTTAGCCAGAAATACATTTGTGAAGTCTTGCAGCCATTTCTTAGAGCCGTCAGCGTCGAGTTGCAGTGCAGAGGATGAGACCGGCGAAGATGGTGGTCATAAAAGAGCCACGTGGTCGTAGCGTGGCCCTGTAGCCGAGATTGATGGTGTTCGCGACTCTTTCTCCTAGCCATCTTATCGTACTCATCAACCAAACACCTCATCAGCTCTTCGAGAGATAATTGAAATGCTCCCTCCTGAAATAGCTGAAGAGAATAAACGGTTTTTTGAAGACGTAGTGGCTGAGTGTGGTGGGTTTGAGTGCCTGCGGAAAGAGTTGATTGTAAATTCAAGCACTCACCATTGTAACTGTTCTAGGAGATACATTCCTGAATCGAATCAATGCATTCAGCTCTACGGAAGCCAAGATAGCAGCTTCCTCTACGGTACTTGAAGAGATCGGGCATCTTCAAAATGAAATCCGCAAGTTACAGGAGCGTATCATCAAATGCAAGACTCGCATCAGTTACTGGAAGAGTCGTCATAACGCTCTCAATGGCTGCTTCAAGCTCCCGGACGAGATCCTTGTCGACATCTGGAAATACTTAGCATACGATCCGATGGATCCTTCGACCTCATTGGTTCGGGCCACCCATGTTTGCTCCCATTGGCGACGGTTGGCCTTGAGTACCCCTGTCCTTTGGACCTGGCCCTGCATCAATAGGCCGTTTCTCGCCCAGGAGATGTTGAAACGCGCGGGTCCACTCGAACTAGCTTTAATACTTGACTCGCGCACCTATTCATTTCTCGAGCATGGACCAAACCATGTCAGCATTGGCATCAAAAGGCTATTGATCCAAGTGCTTCCCCGAGCTGATATCCTAATCGCCAACTTCGGAGGAGTTAGATATCCCAGTACGGATGGCCATGTGCGTTGTTTAGGCAGAGTTCTGTCTGAAGTGACTTGGAACATGCCAACGTCGTTGGAATACATCGAGATTACATATCCCCAGCTTCCACCCTTCTACGCTCGGCATACAACTGATGTTCAAATGGCTCGTTTAATCTACAATAGCCCGAACCTTAAGCATATGACTCTCGATGGAACCTCACTCTTTACCCCAGACGGCCCTAATAGCCCTATCTATGGTAGAGCTATAGGATCTTTGTTCGGTCCCGGACTCGGATCTGTTACAACTTTGAATGTATCATTCGCATCTAACCCCAACGCATTGAAGATCCCTATATATCAGATCCGCAGGATCTTGCAGCATACCCCCCGTCTCAGACAGCTCCTTTTACAATATACTTTCGAACTACACGACGATGAAATCAACTGGCACGCGACTTCAGGCCAATCCGTTACGCTCAAGGACCTACGATACATAGGTCTGCTTGGTGGTGCCAGACCAGTCAGCATTCTTATGCAATCCATCTCATGTCATTCTCGGGCGTCCGTTCAGCTTGGGATTTTCGAGGACCGTGTCCATTCCAACGACCTACACCACCGCCGCCAAGCAATAGACAACATTCTTCAGATAGCCTCGCACAGGATCTCCCCCTTCATCAATCAAATCGAGTTACGACGATATCAAACTAAGTGGGAGATAGCTTTGGTCCATCGGAAGGATAGAACCCAGATCTTTTTTGCAATAGTCGTGGGCACAGAGCTAGAACTGAACCAGCTAATTTCTCGATTACCAGGGCTCTGTGCGTTGGGTCACGTCCGAACCCTCACCTGCCAACTGTCGATCTCTGACCTAGAGACATGGAGGACCTTCGGCATGCTGCCAAGCATAGAGCGTATGTTCATTGACCCCGCAATTCATTGTGCTGTCAACCGAGTGTTAGCGCTCTTCCGTGGTTCAGCCAACACAATCTTCGATGATGGACCGAACGATGGCATTATGTCGACTTCAATCCCAGGTAGCCCCAACCGACAGTGCTGCCAGAATCTCTTCTATTTCCCGAGCCTGATTTCCTTCATAGTCCCAGACACAACGCCTTTATCTGCGAAGGAGGAAGCAGATCGGATCCGCGCCGTGCGTCAAAGTTGGAGGAAAGTGTGGGGTTGTCTAAATTGTCGATCATGCTCAACCGACGCCGAGAAGGAAAAGGATGGCAATAGGTCGAGTTAGCCAAGTTGATTAAAAGCGGGGGAAGGAATACCAACCCATGCGAAGACCATCTCATTTTCACTGCTGGTATACTCAACTTGCAACTTACAAGGGATGATCCCACAGAGTAGGGATCGGAATTATACCAGCTTGAATAGCGGAAAGGATATGTTCCTACCATTTTGTATCATATAGTTTGTATCATAGCCACTCTATTCAAAGAAGACGATAGGCTGAGTATCATCCGAATGGTGTAATGGTGGAGGCCTTGTTGCAATTTTTTGTGCAATCGGCAGCATGGGTGTGGAATTCGCGCCAAATGTTTGCCAAACGTTCCCGAATGAGGTAGGTAAACGGGCCGAGATCAACTGATGATCATCAGGCACCGATGTTTCCGGCAGAATCATACCAAATATGGAGAAAGGCGCAAGGAAAAGCCAGACGGAAAGCCAAAAAGCTGACGTCACATTCGGATCCGGATGACCTCACCTCACCGCCAAACGCAGCACCAACACTCCCGCTCCCATCTTCCGTCACCTTCCGTCACCTCTCGTCCAACTGCTGCGACGAGGGCTAGCGGTATAAAAACCCACGTTTTAAAGGATGGAGTATAATCAAAACAATTCCGCCTTCGTACACAAACAACATGGCTGAAGAACAAAACAAGACGAGCACTGGCTCTCGACCTGGCACTCCTCAGGAGGAACAACCTCAGCAGCAGCAGCCTCAGCAACAGGCACAACAGCCTCAACCTCAGCCCCAGACGCAGCAACAACAACAGCAGCGTCATCGCCGCCGACCCCGTCGAAATGACTCTGTCTCTTCCTGGGCCTCTGAATACGACTCGGAGTACGATAGCGAACCTCGTCGTCGTCGCAGGAGACGTGGTGGAGGTGGTGGTTATAACGGTGGCCAGCTGCAAGCACCTCAGGAGAAGGAAGAGCCTGGTAGTGCACAGTGGTTCGGTGGCAATTCGGTTACTGGACCCATGGGTGGTGCTGTCGAAGGAGTCGCTGCTCGTGCTCAGCAGAGCGAGAGTAAAAACAAGGATACCTTGAAGCTGAGGCTGGATCTCAATCTCGACGTCGCTGTTGAGATCAAGGCTCGCGTGCATGGTGATGTAACGCTTTCCCTACTGTGAGTTGGATTTTGCGATTTCGCTTCGTTCATACTTGACTGAAGAAGTTCTTAGGAACTAAATATTTCTTTCTCCTTGTTGGCGTGGATTCTCTCTCCGATTGAATGTTTCTGTGGGGTCAATGTAATCTGCAACGCGGTATACGTAGTCAGTGTGGATGCAAAATATGTTCGGTGCACGTTACCCCTGATTAATGTATTCGTACTGTATGCCACTCTAATCCATCCTTGCCAATCATACGAATTGAGAATGTTCCTTGTTGGTTTCCTGCGATTGAGCAATCAGTGTCTTTCAAGGTTACCTCGTTCAAGGCTATGTGCTCAGCCGAATTAAGCCGTGAACGCGTGAACCACATGGCCGGCAGCGTGTCGCGTCTCCACCTACTCTATCTTTGGCTGTCACCTTCAATTTGTCGTCTTCGTCACTTTAATCTACCACACATCCTTCACGCCATCCCAGCTATTCACAGTGCCCATATACGATGTCTATCGGACTGATTGAGCCTGTAACCTCAATTCCTGAACCAAGCCGTTGGTCCGAGAACGTCGTATTGGAACCCGGTGCGTATTCCGACTTGCTCGAGATGTTGGATTCCAGATCCCAAGACTCAAATCCAATATATTCAGGAAAGCAATTCTTGAGCGACATAAGCGCATTCAGCTCTACAGAGGCAAAGACAGCTGCTTACTCTGCAATTTACGGAGAAATCGGGTTTTTGGAAGATGAAATCCGCAGTCTTGAAGAGAGTATATCCCAAAAAAGGTCTTTGATCAAGGGATGGATGTCTCGCAGGAACGCTTTGAGTAGCTGCTTCAAGCTTCCTAATGAGATCTGGATCGAGATCTGGAAACATCTTGCCCATAATCACAAGAATCTGTCGACATCTTGGGTTCGCGTAACCCACGTTTGCTCATACTGGCGGAGCCTGGCGTTAAACACGCCTGTTCTTTGGACTTTGCCTTGCCTTCACAGGCCAGAGATCGCCCTCGAGATGCTCAAACGTGCGGGTTCTTTCAAACTTACACTGGTATTCAATATCCGCACTTTGCTGCAGGGAGGATCAGCAGGCCGTAATGTATTGCCGTTGGTACTATCCCAAGCCAGTTCGGTTATTGCAGACTTCTCCGCAATAAGGTCAAACTATGGGGGCTTCTTAGGTATGGCCCTTAAGGGCGTGCCTTGGGAAGTGCCGACACCATTGGAGTACATTGAAATTACATATCCCCAATTCTCCTCCACCCATGTTCGGCAGACAATCGACAAAGACGTCGTTAGCTTGATTCGGGATAGCCCAAACCTGAAGACGCTCCTCCTCGATGGTACTTCCCTCTTTCTCCCGGGAAACAGAACTATCTTTGAAAGGTCGGCGGAATCTACGCCAAGTCCGGGATTGAGATCCATCACGACTCTGACTGTGACCTTCATTCACAGTCCCAACGACCAGATGGTTTCCGTAACCCAAGTCCTCAGAACCCTCCAACACTTACCCCATCTCACAAATCTTACTCTTGAGGATACCTTTAGCCCTCTGCGCGACAACGACATCGACTGGTGTGCTACGCTGCATGAACCCGTACCGCTGGTGCACCTACGACATATATATCTAGTCAGCAGCGCACGGCCAATCAGCGTATTTCTCGAACATATCTCATATCACCCTCAAGCGTCCATTGAGCTGTGGAGTTCAGGATCTCACGTCAAGAATCACACACGCCTCAGCTATCATGAAGCGATACGTAACGTTCTTCAGACAATCACCCACAGGTTTTCCCCCTTTATCAACGGTGTCGCATTAGCAGCCTCGACTGTGGGGTGGAAATTGCAATTCTTCTATCGCCAAAATTCGAGAATCATTTGCGATGTCAACCTATTCATGGAACCAATGCCTGAGTTAGTCCCTCGATTGACCGAGCTCTGCCCTCTGAGCCATGTTCAGACACTCGTCTATCAACTTCCGTTTTCTAATATGGACATATGGAAGTCCTTCGGCACCTTGGAAGAGCTGAGCTCGCTAGTTGTGGACCCTGCCATCCACGTTACCATCTACCGAGTCCTTGTCCTTCACCGTGGTTCCTCCGATACTATCTTCGACTGTGTCGTTGATGCTATGGAGTCAAATCCCGTCGATCCGAATCGCAGGAAATCACACCTTTATTTCCCCCAAATGACTACCCTCAAACTCGTACACTCCACGACGAGGTCTAAGAAAATGGAACTTCCTTTAAAGGAGGAATGCTCTCGGATTTCTCGAGCGCGAAGCAGCTTATATGGAAGATTGAATTTGTCGGACCACAAAAACACAAGCTCTGCCCATGCTAGCAGCTGAATAGTAATTATTGCCTTTTCATCAACTGTCTATCACCCAAATTATTGACAAAGGTATCTATAGCAGGGGCCTACAAGTCGTACTGGACGGGCACTGCCTACTTGATAGCTGGGTCATAATTCGCGCACCAACGGCCTAAGTAGTGACTATAAAGGCGTATGTCCACTTTGTATTCCCCAATATTAGCCGAATGCCTCAGAAAGAACTTCTTCTGCAATATATTCCCCGTGTTGAGCATTCCGCGGAGCTCTGTGATGCAAGGATGACTGGTGCCTCTGAGTCCAGATCGTTCGTAAGACTTCTGTGCCAGAAGTATGCGGTTGAATGACGAAAGTCGCTAGTATCGCAGGCGTAAACGACTGCTAGTAGTTATCAGCCTTCTTTAGCTATCTTCTTAGAGAAGCATTCGAACGGTTGTTGGTGGAAGAGGATGAGCATGGCGAAGATGATGGTCAAGGGAGATCCACCATTCTGGGGCTTTTGTGTTTATGTATGCCCCTTGCCTCGTACCATCATAACGTGATCATCCTTACCTTTCTCATTGCCCGCGACATTGTAGCCTCTAACTATGACACTCATAGGTGACGATAGTAAGCTCTGTTGTCTTCCTGTGAGGCCAACTCTTACAACTCGGTTTATCCACCAGTTATGAACCGGATCGACGCATTCAGCTCGAAAGAGGCAAAGGCCTCCGCCTGTATTGCCATCTTAGAGGAGATCGGCCATCTCAATGATGAAATCCAAAAGCTCGAGGAGCGCATCGCCAAGCATAAGTCTTCCATCGTTCAGTGGAAGTCTCGAAAGAATATTCTAAGTAGCTGCTTCAAGCTGCCGAATGAAATCTTGATCGAGATCTGGAAATATCTAGCCCATAATCCTACGGGACTGTCGACTTCATGCGTGAGCATCACTCATGTCTGCTCGTATTGGCGTTATCTAGCGTTGAATACACCTGCGCTCTGGACTTGGCCCAGTATTCGTAGGCTGGATATCGCTCAGGAGATGATCAAACGTGCGGGAGAGATGAAACTTACTCTGGTACTCGATACCCAAACGTCTGCGATGCTCCAAATAGCGTCAACCTCCACAGCCTGCAAGGAATTATTGGAGATAGTGCTCTCTAGAGCGAACTGTCTCATTGGAGACTTCTCAGACAAAGATTCACAAGACCATGTTCGATGTTTGGGCATGGCTTTGACCGGTGTAGCTTGGACGGCACCCACACATTTGGAATACATCGAACTTGTCTATCCCCACTTCTCCCCTGCCCATAGACTCCAGCCAACCGATGATTGTGTTATCGGTCTGATACGAGATAGCCCCCACTTGAAGCAAGTCCTTCTTGAAGGTACCTCACTGTTCAGCACACGAAACACGGGGACGATCTTCACAAGCCCTCTAAATCCTGCACCAGTCCTTTCTCCGAGGTCCATTACAGAGCTTTCTGTGCGCTTTCCTCTATACCCAAGCTCACAAATGACCTTCACCGTTGATGTTATCAAAACTTTGAGACATTTTCCTTATCTCACTACACTAATCCTTGAAAACATATTGGGACCATTGTCTGAATCAGACTTTAAATGGCGTATCAGTCAACGTACGAGAGCCGAACTACCATTCACCTTTGGGCACTTACGCAACATACGGCTCATTGGCGATGCTCTTCCGACCGGCTTGCTGCTGGAGTGCGTTTCCTACCACCCTCAAGCCTGTGTCCGATTGCAGGGCTTGGGAGATTCTACTGGGAAGGTTGGTCGCCGAATTCACGTTTGGGCAATACAGAACATTTTCCGGACAGTTACACGCAGGATCTCTCCGTACGTCGATAGCATCAGGCTCTACCCCTTGCCAGCGGAGAAACGGATAGTGTTCGACTTCTGCTATTCCAGTTTTCCGACCTCACTGGTCTCAAGTTCCGTTGAGGTAACCTTGGATGCAGTGCCTAGCTTATTGCTTCCTCGGTTGACCCAGGTTTGTCCACTTGCCCAAGTCCGGCACATTGGCTATTCACTCCCGTACTCTGACGTGGATACATGGAAGTCATTTGGGGCGCTGCCAGAGTTAGAATGTATGGACATTACTCTTTCCGTTTATCCTACACTCTGCCTTATGACCATCATCTCTGTGCAGAGCTCACCACCCTCCTCGCAATTTCTCTCAAAGCTTCCAACACTCGTCCATATGAACTCTGAGAATGCGTCAGTGCTTCCTGAATGACGGGGTACAGCTGCTGTTCGCATCTGTTGAAGCCAAACGTTTGTGCCAGCCCATCCAACCTTTGCACCTTTTTGAATGTTCGTGTACAGGAAAGTTATTTGCCCAGAATGGGCTCATTCATTGAGGAACGAGGGGACCAGAGGAATATAGGAGTGACTACAAACCACTGTCCGGATCGGTTGGAATTGGCTAGGGTTGGTCATTCATCGGCGTGTGAGGGTAGGAGAGACAGATGATGGGTATCGGAGGCGAACCAGATTCGTGAGTTCTCTTTTCTACTGCTTGCTATTCTTCGTCCTTACTCTTTCCACCAGCTGAACGGGCGAAAAACTCTCGCTATTGGTCTGCCTCACGACACCGTTGAACCATACCTGCACCAGGTCGCTCTCCGTGCTGCATAGCCCATCCAGGTAATTATACATTACAGTCGTTTTCATAACTTGATACTCATGGACTCTCAGATGACTCTTGTCTTGTGCTAGCATGGATCGTGCTTACTTCGGTGTCAGATATGAAGATGGGCGGGTCCTCCCAATGGAGACGAGACGGGTCGTTGTCCACTGACGTTGGGTTGGTCAGACTAGGCAAGTACTTTTATATACCGCCTACCGCGTTTTGTCGACATCTCCTTCCTACAGCTATACCTACGGGGACTCTCCACTCCGACACGCGAATCACCCCGAAATTGCCGTTCCACACTCGATGGATGACCCAAGCTGTGACCAAGACCCTCACAGTCAGATCCTGGGCTGAGGAGGAGGAAGCTGGACTTGACCCGGCCGCTGTGCCGGCAATGGAGGCTTGGGAGAGCGGGAGGCAGAAGGCGGGAGAATTGGTTTCTGGTTAGTTGGTTGGTTGATGATGGACATCCGTAATCTGACAACCTCCACCAGAAGCACCGCCAACGCCAACCCATTCCCGAACTTCTACCCACCATACCGCCAGCTATCTCCTGACGCTGGATGCAATGCTTCTTTCGGCGTCGAAATTCTCGCGTTCTCCGTCTTGGTTTCTACACTATGGTTGGTGATATGATGTGAGTTGCCGTCCGTCCCAGTCACCATCCTTCGTCCTCATTTTCTTACAGATAGATAGATTGAATGAAGCGTCAACCGTGGATGACCTAGACCTGCACAACAACGAACAACCACAAAGGCGGACCCCGGTACAGAAGGAGGAACAGTGGACAGACCTGACCTTGCCGATGACGGATGAGGGTCTGGACGACTGGGAGAGCTGGATGTAGAAGCGGCAACAGAGTTGGGCACTGCACACTCTTCGTCCCGAACCCACTGGCGCATGAGATGAACCCGGGTATCTCCTCCAAGAAGACCTCCAAGAAGACGCCTGTCCTTCCATCAGAGTCATCAAGACCCGTCACGCCGCTGTTCTGGATGCACACCCCAACATTCACTGGGCTTTCATCCTCGAATCTAGTTCATTCTCCTAGAGTTCACCCTCTCCTTCGTTTTCCCTTCATCCTATCCTCGCCATTTCCTACGAATGCGCTCTCGCGAACCCGAATGTTGAACTTTCATTGATCCCTTCTCTCGAAGCTCGTACACATCGATTACACCCAATTCATACATGCCTCGCTTACCTTTCTATATTACGGATACCAGATTCCCAAATTTCAGTCAGTTTACCTATCTTTGGCATATTCTCTTCCTATCCGACGCAACACCACTTCAGCCCCATCTCTGCTTGTCAAATTCGAACTGGCATGATCGACCCCTTCTAGCGTATTCGGACTCGCATGTACAAGCCAATCATTCACCGTGTCGGTCGAGCTTTCTCAAACAAATATGTTTGGAGATGCTGGAGAACAGAGACCCTACTACGACATAGAGCGAAAGTTTCCAGTATTCTGGTTCTTATAAAAAGTATACGGGATGTGACGCGCTACCTTCACGTGGGAAGGTGAAATGCATTGACGATTTGGATGGCCTGATCTAGAACGTCGTCATCTTGCTAGAATACTCTCAACACCGTGATGGCATCCCAATCAATGCTTCCGAATGACGGTGAGCTACATGGCTAAGAATCTCGTCTATTCGATAGCTAACCAGGACCGATGAAGTGGATCTAAGGGTGATCAACGCTATCGACTCCTGCCGTTCGAAAGGGTCCAAACAGAATGCTACAGCGATGATCTGGGAGGAAATCAGTCTCCAGAAGAATCGTATTCGAGATTTCGAACAGCAGATCCTATCCTGCGAGCGTCTCATCTCGTTCTGGAAGTCCAAACAGAACAGATTACTTGACGTATTCAGACTTCCCGAGGAGATTTGGCTTCATATCTGGTCATACATTGCCCAGCGCGCCCACGAAGGAGAAGTATTCCTGCAAGATTGGCTGGCTGTTACACAGGTGTGCTCTGATTGGCGTAGACTTGCCCTCTCTACACCGACTCTCTGGAGGTGGCCATGCATTTCACTCCCAGACGTGGCAAGGATGTTCATCGATCGAGCTGGCACCGCACCAATCTTTTTGGAAATGGACCTGGATGAGATTGCCTCATATGATCCCATGACTGTCTCAAAAGCGTATGAACTCGCAGGAGAACTCGTATGTCGAGCGCAATTGCTGACGATCGACTCCTACGACAAGGATACTTCAGGGCTGTTTACCGATCGCGGTCGAGAGGCTTTCTATGGTAGCCTCAAGATTCCAGGAGCTCTTTCAAAGCTAAGGTCAATGCGATTAGAGCTTAGACAACCAGTAGATTGGGACCCAACCCATTATTGGGAGGTCGATATCAATTGGTTGATTCAGTCTGCTCAAAATTTATCGGCCGTTTATCTTATAAATTGAACCCTGGATTCAAAGAAGTTTGAGGGTCCAATGTCCAATATTACAAGGCTTCGGATTGACATCGACTATGACATCTCGTTTGATCACCGTCGAATCCGTCCTTACGAAGCTTTATCAACACTCATGCTGCTTCCAAATCTAGAGCATTTGACCTTATGCAGCGCATTCAGTGCGCTATCCACGATCGACGCACAACGGGCCACCCATAATTCCTCATTTTCTCTCGCGTCCCTCCAGACGATGTTCCTTATCTCCGGAGTGGACGAATTACAATTCTTCCTCCAACGCTTGTACTACCCTTCCACGACGAACGTGACCTTGGTAGTTCAAGCATTTAGCACAGCTCAGGATTTATCCTCTGGTCTCTTGTCTCCTGTCCAAGCATACCGCACCCTATTCAAAACTGCTGGTGATAGAATTAGAGACTCAGTAGACTTCTTGGAGGTTGGCGAGCAGGACGACGCCTACTACATTGAACTCGCCGTCTCCCCGGAAGACGGATCCAATTCTGAGGACACGTATCTCCGTGTTTGCTTGCCCCCCTACCTGAGCCCACAACTATATGTTCATCACCTCCTCGACATTCACTCTTTCAAACAGCTGGAAACATTCCAATACCATCTCAATAGTGGAAATACGGAGATGTGGAAGGCTCTTGGATGCCTGCCTAACCTGAAATTCATAGAGAGCTTGGATTTCAGTAGGCATCCCGAGCTCGTCAGAGTTCTCAGCCTTTTTAGGACTGGGACTGGAGATAGCTCAGGGGACAGTATTTTGGACGGGAGTGATCCATTGCAAGTCTCAACTGGACCCGAGCTATACTTTCTCACAATAGATTCCTTCAGTAAATGTTGTTCTTCCTGGCCCTCAACGCGCGGGGAAATACTGTTTATTATGAAATTGCGTGCGACGTTGGGCGGTCTTCAGCATTGGTTGGATTTCTCGTAGAAGGAGGTCTTCAGATACGGTATAAATACTGCTAGATATATGAAGTACCTATTCATTTGGTCTTTCAGCAGATATAAAAGGACTGGACTGGGATTGATTCCCGTTTCGCCTAGATCCTCAAATTCTTTCGCTGTTTACACCTAGACACCACCGATGCGATATCCCCACTGGCACGTTGTCAAGTCATATATATTCCTTCATCTGCTTGATCCCAACACATTTTCTATCTCAGTTCTTAGGTTCAACGGTCACATTCTTGCTCACTGTAGTTAAGCGAGGCGCGACTTGGACGCGTCCGAATATGGACATCACGTGGGGCACATGGACCAGTTGAGGCGTGGTGATTTTTGTGTTCAAGTTCGTACCACGACCATCGACCATCGAAATGTCAGCTTTTCAACTCCATTCCAACGGCGGAGTGGCGCAGGGGAAAGCGTTAAAGAGGCATCTCTCAACGCAGAAGGACCTAGGTATGTGCGACGAATGGCTGAACTCACTCAACTCACTAGTATTCAACTCATCCCTAGGTTCGCTGCCTCGTTTCGCCAGGCAACAGTAAAAGGCCACAAAATTTGGAAGAAATAACGACCTAACAAGAAAACCGAATCCTGGATATCTCTCTCTCATCCATCGATAGAGCGAGCGATTCGTGAATGCTTGTTCTAGCGCATGCAAATTAACATTAGCCAACATAATATTTGGACGAATTGAGCACTTGCCAATCTGGTATGTTCTTCTCCGCCAATTTCAACACAGTTCGTCCAACTCATCTAGCCTACTGTTAGGTTGCTCTTTTTGGCCATCAGATAAGAATGCGGTAGCGTTTCTATGGGATATTGGAGGCCAAACCTGTTTGTGATCTCTCGTTACCACCGCTTATCCTCCGCCATACTCACCTTTCCACCAGATGAATAGAGAGAAGGCCTTCTCTCTTTATGTATCATACGACGTTGTTCAAGCATCTCCACGCCATATGGTCCTCTGTGTAGCAGCCTACGTGAGATTAGCCCATGTTGTCTTTCCAATTCTATACTCATTGATACTTAGGCTGCAAGCGTAGATTCGATCTGGCGTCAAGTACAAGAGGGAGCACGCTCATGCTCGGCTAGGATGCTGAAAGAAGAATGGAAAAAAAAAATTGCAAGGTAGACGAGGCTAGTCATTGGCATCGGGTGAATGAAGACGTGAGTCCCTCTTCGTCCGTGTTACCGCTATTTGTTCTCATCTAGTTCCTCCAGGTACACATCAAGAAGCTCTCCACCGTGATGGGCTGTCCGTGTGTCGCAATACCTTGACGCATTCATTGGGTTGTCATCGTCCCACAGGTGAATGCCGATTACAAGCAATGATCAAGACTGTTGAGGCCGAGGCGTAAGAGAAAGTTGCATGATCATGGTTCGGATCAAGGTAGACTGGAAAAGCGATAGGTGGAACAATCCATGGCTGCTGGCATTGGACACCTGGAACCCCAAGGCTACCGGAATATGACGTGATGCGAACTATTCCCAACCTTCCCCCTACCATGCCACCTTCCACTCCGTTCTCGAAGCTAGGCCAACAGCGACACTGACCTGGCACATTCCTCACGCTGAAGTTCCTCAGTCCTCCGTTTCTGGGACCAGCTCACCGTTCTCGCAATCTTCCCCGTGGCGATGTCCGCTGAATCCTCTACAAGCATCATGGCGGAGGAAATATAACTCCAATTGTTGTCCACCTGCGGTACGCCGGGGTAGATGGAGAGCTGGTAAGTTCAAGGCTGTTTCGATCCTTGTTACTCTTCGTGCTCACCCTTTCCTTATAGACCGAGCAGGAGAGCAAGAGACACAAGGATCCTCCACCAGTACCTTAGAGAACGCAGACTCATCCCGTATCAATGCAACCTATTACAACAGCGTTGGCGGAGTGCGTTCCTTGTGCTGGTCATTGTATGACCCCATTCGTCATTCTCGGGATCGTTTGGCCGGCTTTTCCGGTGTCTGAATATGTCAAAGAGGTGGAGGAGCGCATGGTTTGGAGAACCTATGGAAGCTAGGAGAACCTACCGAGAGCTGGTAAGCTTCCGTTGTTCCTGTCAATCCATTCTCTGTGCTCACGTATTTATGTTAGAAGTACCAAGAGAGACGAGAATAGTTCTCTGTCCCACCTCACGACGTCTTCCAATGTTCCCACCGCGACGACGCGTCTAGCGGTCACTGTGGTCAGATTGACTCAGGTTGACTCAGGTGACTATTCAACCTTATCACCCTGCAAGCTGATACTTACATCGTCGTTCTAGTGAACTTCCAAGCGACTTCCTGCTGTTTGGGCTTGTGGTGGAGGAGAAAATTGTACAAGGTCTGGTCATGTCAATGAGTGAGATTTGAGGGGTGGGAAGTGTCTCCGAGGCAGCTGAGATTGTGGGGGTCGAGTTTTGCGCAACCGAAGCAATGTAGACCAGTTTCTGGACTTCCGTCCACCTACCACGATCTATCCCTATCCTCAGCGCCAATAAACATGGATGCTCTCCACGACGACTCCACGACACGAACCCTGACCGAGGACAGAATGAACCGACTCATTCCTTCCGCTAGCCTTTCCGAACTCAGCACCCCATTCCCAACTTCATTCCCATGGTGCTAGTCCCTGAATCCCCTTCACGGGTGTGATTTGGAAATTTCTCACAAACTCGGACAACTGAAGCCAATGGCAGGTAAATTTAGTCTCCCTATCTCTCGCCATTCCTTGTGCTCACGTGTTCCCTTGTAGATCAAGTACAGTAGGGGACCAAGGGAGCTAACCGCCATCTCCCGACCTCTTGGCGCCCTTGGGCCTGCTCCCCATCAAGGCATGCAGTGGTATGCAGTGGTGTAGCCGATCCAGGTCACTATTCACCCTATCACCCACAAGTTGGTGCTCACGTCTTCACGTCTTCTTTCCAGTGCACTCCTAAGCGACGTCCAGATTCTGGAGCGTGGACCTCGAGATAGAGGAGGAGGTCGTGTAATACCCAGACGCGGCACTCATGGGGAGGTCTCGGCAGGCGATGGGAGTTCTGAGCCGTATGAAACCGCATGTTTTGAAGTTGGGCACCCAAATGTTTGGATCTGAGTCATTCTTTCCCGAATTGGCGAAAGGATGTGAGTCCCCGTTCATCCCGGTCACCGCTTTTGGCCCTCATTCTCTTTCTTACAGACGGACCTCCAGGCGATGGCGAGTAACTTCCAGGGTGGGGGTCAGGAAAGGAAGAGGAAACAAGGCTGGCTAGGTTGGAATGATAACAGAGGGGGCCTAGAAGATAGGAATGGAAGGAGACGACACATGGCCAGATGCTGGACGCTCTTCGCCTCAAATCGGTGGCGAATGAGACGAACTTTGACTTCCTCAATCTCAAGGAGGCATAATTCCTTCCCCTTGAGCCCCGAGATGCTGGAATGGACAACGAGCACACAGACCACGACACTTGGCCTAAACAGATTTGTCGTCTTCCTTCACTGGACATTACTGAACCCGATGCATTCGCTCGAAGATGAATATCTTTCGGCTTCCCTTTCATCCGACAATCCCCTCACATATGCTCTGCTCTATCACTCTCATGAATTGAGGTTCACGTACATTTGTTCCTTGTCTTTTACACATGTCAATCTATATCACGACTTTCACTCCCCTTCATATCAATGACACCATCCCCTGTATCGACCGTACGAAGCTATATACATACTTCCCTCATTTCCTATTTGATACTTCGTCGCGCCACTCTTCAAGTCCATCTTTGTATCAACTTCATGCTGGCATGTTCGCGGCCTTGATATTCCCTATCACATACCTCTGCCAGACCCTCCTAGGTGTCAAGCATCAGTGGTAATGCCCACCATATGGAGAATGCAACTGATTCTCTTCGTGAAATGGAAGGAAGGACAGCATTGACCCGGGAGCTGTGACATGAGGCCCGCACGTGGCGAGTTGAACTTCAAATCTTGGAACGCAACCTGAGGCAGATGACCTTGATCGAGAACGCCGCCACCGTGCTTGCTCACTCCCATCGCTACGCTGAATTGTCCTATTCTACACTGCTCTTCGATGGCGTCACAGAAGATGTCTCTCAATCAGCGTAAGCTTTATACCGCTCAGTATCGTTTACTTGATTAATCGACCACGATCGAACCAGTGGATCTGAGGTTGATCAGCGCTATCGACGCCTGCAGCTCAAATTGGTCTAAACAGCACGCTTCAGCATTAATATGGGAGGAAATCAACCATCTAAAGAATCGCATTCGAGATTTTGAGGAGCAGATTCTTTCATGTGGACGTCTTATCTTGTTCTGGAAATCCCAACAGAACAGATTGCTTGACGTATCCAAGCTTCCCGAAGACGTCCTGCTTCATATCTGGTCATACATTGCTCAATACACCGATGAAGGGGTGGAATCACTAAGGGACTGGCTCGCCATTACGCAGGTGTGCTCTCACTGGCGTAAGCTTGCGCTCTGTACGCCAACTCTCTGGAGGTGGCCATGCATCTCAACCCCGGACGTCTCCAGAAGGTTCCTCAACCGAGCTGGTACAGTCCCAATCTTCTTGAAAATGGACTTTAGTCAGCTGTACTGGAACGACTCTGGAACTGTGTCAAGAGCGTATGGCTTAGCGAGTGAACTATTACGTCGAACAAAAACACTGACAATTGCTCCCTATGACTCCGATACTGTAACGCGCCCAGGGCATCTACCTGGCCGACAGGCTTTTTTTCGTAGCCTCAAACAGCCAGGAGCTCTCTTGAGGCTGAAATCCATGCGATTAGAGTTCAAGTACCCAGGCGATCTGGACCCGATCCATTATTGGGAGGTTGACATCAACCGTTTGATTCTCTCCGCTCATGAGTTATCTACTCTTCAGCTTGTGAACCGAAGCTTAAATCTGAAGGAGATCCAACGGCCAATCTTCAACATCACAAAATTGGAAATTGGTATCGAAAACGTGATGTTGTTTGATGCCCACCGGATGCGGCCTTACGAAGCTCTTATTATGGTCAAGCTGCTGCCGAGTTTACAATATCTGTGTCTATCCAACGTGTTGAGCCCGTTGTCAGCTATTGACGGACATCGGGCCATCCACGGTTCACCCTTTGCTCTCACCTCCCTAAAAATGATGCATCTTGTCGCTGGAGTAGACGAGTTACAATTCTTCCTTTCACGCTTGAATTATCCTCCTACAACAAACGTGACTTTGGAGGTTCAAGAAGGGAGTCAGACTCAGTACTTTTATCCAGCTCCGGAACCTCTTGTCCAGGCATACCACACTCTCTTGAAGACTGCTAGGCATGGTATCGGAAACCTGATCCATGCCCTGGAATTTGAATCTACCCATTGCAAATACTTCCTTGGATTCAGTACCCGCTCTCAAAATAGTTCCGATTCCGAAGGCACACAGATCCAAGTTTACTTGCCACCACACCCACAGCTACATCTCCATCACCTTCTTGACATCCATTCATTCAAACAGCTGGAAACACTTCGCTATAGTCTCAATTATGGGGAAATGGAAATGTGGAAGGCCTTTGGATGCCTGCCTAACCTGAAGTTCATCGAGGGATTAGATTTCAGCACGCATCCAAAACTTCTCAAGGTTCTCAGCACATTCAGGAATGGAGACAGCTTGGGAGAAAGCATTCTGGAAGGACATTTTCCGATACAGAGCTCCTTCATACCCAAGCTATACTTTCCCGCTATCACATCCCTAAATAAAAGTTACGGGACCTGGTCATTTACGCGCGAGGAAATAATGTTCATTATGAGGATACGTGCAAATATGGGCGGTATTCGAGAGTGGCTATATTGTCGGTGAGGTTGGTCTCGTACATGTAATACCTTTGGTCGCCCATGTATTAGTCCTATGGTCGTGTTATGGTTCTTCGTACGGATATTAACCTCATATATCTACCTCTTGCGGAAAGACATATGTTACCTGATCCTCAATTTGTCAATGCTATTTTGATTTGACTTGGTCCACTCTTAGCTTCACAAAAGCAAGCCTGCACCCGCTCTTCATTCCCGCCAGGTTCCAGCAATCTAAGTCATGATTTTCGGGAGTGATAGTGGAGAGGTGTCCTTTCCGTTGCTCTCCCACCCGGTCCTCGCACCTCATATCACTGGATCAAGGTTAAACATGAATGCGCCTCTGTTTCTGGTCCGAAAGTATTGACAGACATATGTGCCTATTGGCCCACACCTCATTTATCTTCATGGCCTTCGCCCCCGTATGCGTCAATCACGGCACCTGCTCAACTGCGCCATACTCCTCTTCTTTCTTGTTTCCCGTTTGATACTTTGCCATCCCACATCTGGCTTGCATATTCGCCTTCCCGATGTAGCCGATCAAAGACTCAGCATATGAGTACCTCGGTTGGACCTTTCTGGTTGGCCAGCATAGGGGGTAATTGGTACCCGCGAGCCAGAAGCCATCCGCAGCGTGCATCGTGTACACGACATATCTCCTCCTTGGAACACCTCACCAAAGGGTGTTTGGACCCCATATGGGGAGCTGGGTGAATGAATATCGTACGCATGCTGGGGAAATAGAGAGGGGCCAAGTTCCACTGTTTGCATGGGGCAGAAATCGACTTATCGATGTCGGGTCGAGCGTGAGGTCTAAAGACTGTAACTGACTCAGGACAGTCTTGAAAGAGGGCGAAAACTCGTGAAAAAGTGCAATGTTTGTACGTGTCCATATGAAGGCGCTCGAGGTTTGGTAACTGTCCAAACAATTTCCAAGTTTTGGAAGCGGAAGAAGAGAACTGGTAAATGAGTTCTTTGAGATTGTCCAGAGGGCAGGCCTCGATGAGGTCGGAGAGGCGTGATAACTCGAATGGACGCATTTGTAACTCGAGGAGGTTGCTCCGATGACAAATGAATTGAAAGTTCCATTGGTCGAAATCAGAGTCTATTGTATTTGTTAATAAAAGGTGGTCAATGATGGGCAACCTTGAGGTGGCGATCTTGAGAAGACTGGCTATTGCTGTGATGGGAGAGAGGTAATGTTTATGCAACATGGATTCGCCCCACAGCCCATGAAGGCGAAGGAAATGATGTCGATTATATGTGATCAGGTTCAGAAAGTTACCCAGTAACTGAGCGCTGCCAGCTAATTTCATGTCGTGTAACTGCTCGAACGAAATAGGTCGCGAAATGGCTCTACACCAGTCAATATCCTCATCTTGCAATGCCGCAAAGCAGTTGTTGAGTTCGAGGGTGATTAGCAGGGGCAGCTGTTGTAAGACGTGCAGCATCCGCTGTATCGATACCCGTGGCACGTCTGAGCCTGTCGTGTAAGACAATCTGAAGGTGGTAATGGACGAGAGAAAGGGTCCGGCTTCACCCTCCATTCTTCTCGTCAACACGACTCCGTCTTGATCGGAGAACAATGAGGCGTTCTCGAGAAGCAGATGCTTCAGACCTGGGTTGCAGCGCATCAGGTCAAGGATCCGGTCATCAATGGATAGGTGAATGGGAGAAGGGGTCCGGTATGCGGGATATTTGATCTCGACATACTCTAGGTTTGAGAGAGCGAACGGTTGTATAAAGCTGAGGGCTACCTGGATGCGTTCATATATGTCGTCGAGGTTGGCCTCGGAGAAATTTGCAATGAGCGTGTCAACGCGAGAGGCGACCCCATCAACCAACGATTTACTCTCCATCTGGTTGTAGAACATCCCTGGCCACAGATCTACTGTAAGGGCAAGCTTCAGGTTTCCGGCTCTCTTGAGCAAAATCTTGGAGGCGTATGGCCGTCGAATACCAAGCCAATTCCAGAGAGCAGGCGTGTTCAACGCCACGCGCCGCCAGTATGAGCAAACGTGGGTTATCCGAATCCATGATGTAGAAGGATTGGCAGGGTTATGAGCTAGATATTTCCACGTCTCAATATGAATTTCGTCCGGGAGCCTGAAAGCGCTAGTCAGGCTGTTCTGGCGAGTTTTGCACGCCAGAATGGAAGCCCTGTGCGCTTCAATGTGCTGCTCAAGAATACAAATCTGGTCGAGGTGATGTCCAATCTCCTTGTCCAAGTTTGAGTATTGTATCTCATTTTCGGATACGCCGCTTGGCATGTCGACTGCTGGGTTACCAATGTATTTCTCGCCTAGAACGGGGTGCTATTAAGGGTCTCGTAGGATTCGGATCCGGTTGACGCACCTGGATGATTGCTTGGATCAGTCGACTTCAGGCTAGTCGTTGTAAGTCCCAGAAAGTTTCCTGATGGCAGAAACCCAAGGCTACTTGGACGATGAGGTTATTAAGCCTATCAACCGGAGTCGAGGAAAACGATCATGGCCACGGCAATAATGCGATTCAGCAAGTCAGGCAAACCTCCGAACTCCGCTCCGACTGTGCGCATGCCTTTGAGTTCTTCCACAATGACCACTACAACACATTACCTGCTCGACTTTAACTCGTCACCTATGTATCATCTGCCAGTGGCTTGGTTACTCAGTGAACACCACAACTCCGTCTACCCCTCGTGGCCGTTGCAGAGGCGCACATAAGGATGTCAATGTGGACCAACTAGCGGAAAGAGAAAATGAGTAAGTTTGAAGCTGGTCTTGCTTCTGACATTGTTTGTCTCTAACTGCTCCCCAGATTGAACTTGGAGTGCCGCTTGATACTCACCTACCCAAGACCTTCCCTGAGACGTGTCCACGCCAAGTCCTACACCAATGTGCAGCGTCCCGCCAACAAGGCGACTCGTCAAACGACCAACATTCAACCTCTACATCACCCTTCAATGTTCGCATCCTTGCTTTGGCAGACCTTCACTTGATCTCTCTACTATCGGGTCGGGCTGTTGGATTGGCGGGGACACTGGCACTCGGATACGGCTTGGTCGAGGGAGGCTCGTTCCGGAAGACGATAATAGAGGGCTTTCAAGGCGTACGAAACCACCCAACGAAGCATAGCTACCTTGTGGGTGCATTGAATAGGCATTGGAGGTCGAAAGGCTGGAAAAGTAAGTTCCAAATAACAACCTCCCACCATTTTGCTGAGCTGATCACCGCCTCAAAATGTAGCGGAACAAAGAGAGAGACAAATGGGCAAATCATTGCTCACAAGACATGGACTCTCATCTTGGGCCTTGCCAATATGATTATTAGGACTCTCTTCACCACCCACCTTGACAGTCAGTTGTTGCCGAAGCGTTCCCGATCTCACACTCACATAACCTTCACTGTAGATCTCGCGGCTTGGTCGGGATCTCGTTGGACAGGCTTCGAAGAAGGAACAGTGCTAGAAGGCCAAAATGCATTCCCAGATGGTGTGACGCAGGCCTGGCCCAAAACCTCGTAAAACCCTCATATAGTCCCTCACATCGATGCTCCCAGGTGTGCATGTACGACTACGCGAAGAACATTGGACAAACGCGGACCAAATTGCCTATGCGTGGCACGACCGCCCATCCGTATTTTGCCCTACCGTCGCCCCTTTACCCATGGATGGTTGAGAACCCGCACATTTTAACCAGTCCTTGATTTCGACGCCTACATGGAACTGTACAGATGTTATTCTACCTATCTTCACCCCTTGGTGACTTTCCCTCCCATATACCTTAAATGCGGTACGCCTTCCTTTGGTTGTACGAAACTATAGCTATACTTCTCTTTTCCCCCGTCTCCCATTTGGTACATGGCTACTCCAGAACCCCATCCTCTGATCAAACTTATAATAGCGTAATCCCATCCCGGATCCACCCCACATTCTCTCAATACCATATCGTACCTATACAAAAGTTCGAAGCACTTCTTCATATACTCCCGGAGAAGCTTGAGGTCTTTATGGATAAGAGGTCGAGGCCCAATAAATTGTGACGTTGCCTCAAACGAATATATCGAATCCTCCGTATCCTTCCCCATTCGTTCAAAATACGAAAGATGGAAAAGGACTTGTCCAGGATAATCGAAAAGTCGCTGGTGGCCCAAGAAAGCGTGCCATTCTCTCACTTTTCGATACCTTCCGTCCTCTAAAATCCCCATCGCCGCGAAGAGGTTGACAAGGATATAAACCTCCAACGCAGACTCCATCACTCGGTCGAAACCGAAGTGGTGTCCCCAGCTGAGGTATTTGAGATCGCCTAAGGGGATTTTGGGATGTTGAGCTAGCATGAAAAGGGGAGGAATCTCGTTCTCGGAGAGGAGGATCTTGACGGCTTCTGCGAGGCTGGCGTCTCCCGTGTCGTATCCTAGTTTTGGCTTCTCGGAAGTAGGATTGGCACTGTAAGCGTCGTTGTATTTTGCGCACTTGATCCAATGCTGGATATTCTGTTTTTTCTCGCTGAGATAATCTTGACCTATCCCCTGATTCCAGTATCGGTCACGGAGTTCATCCGAGAAGAGTTTGCCGTCTTTGGGTGGTGGGTGAAGAACATCGTATTTCTTCCTCTCCGTGATCGAAAAGTCGGTGATGGTCTTGGTCAAAGCCCGACGAAAGAACTCGAGATCTTGTCCTTGAGAGGGTTTGTTACGAGGGAAGAGACTGGTCCTGGGAGGTGTGTAGGAGGGATGGTCGTGGATATATTGAAACTGTGAGCCCAATTTGTTCCACGGGATGGAATGCTCTTGATGCATCCTTTCAAATCAAACAATGCAGAATAAAAAGAAGAAAGAGTGTGAGAACAGAGAAGATACAATAAGACTGATGACATCGAGATATGTAATGTACTACGATAGAGACATGGCGGTACCGAATGAGGACAACCAGAGTCGGGATGAAAGACCGACGAGTGATTGACACTGGCATTGGTCACCAAGTGACTACAAGGAAACCAACTACCAACCAACTCTCAATGTGTTTCCATGTCACCTCGACCACAGGTATCTTAGCATTCAAGAATGACATGCAAGTTCAATTTAGGCGTGTAGGAGACCTGATCATTGGAACACTCCCGACGCGTAAGATTCACCTACTCGCCACCCTTTAACAAGTCATTTGCAAGGCTCTCCATTATAAAGGCCGGAGGGAGTGGCCGAGGAAGATCCTCCATGCTCAAAGTTGTCCCGTCGGGAAGTACCAAGGCTATGAAAATTCATCAGCACTAGCACCGTCGAAGTTCGGTCCCATACTCACGCTCCTGCCACCTCTTAATCGCTGGATGGTTGGTGAATATACTATCCACCCCTGCTGACCTTAGAAGGACTACTATTTTGTCATGACGAGCCATTGCAGCCAAGTCGGCGGCGTTCAAGGGCATGTCCGTTGAAAAGCTGACAATTCCCCCCCAAGGCTCAATTCGGCCCCATTTCGTTGTTACTGCCGAGAAGTCAATCTCTGATCCATACTGTAGAAGCAATTTGACACATTCTTCGTGACCTTCGCTAGCGGCTAGATGGAGAGGTGTACATCCGCGCCGATTATTTGTGCTTGAGGAGGCGCCGACGTCGAGCAAATGTCGGACAACGGAGGTATGGCCATTCTTAGCAGCTATCATGAGTGGTGAGAAGGTATTCTTTGCCTGAATATTGATTGTAGACGGAGCGATCTCCACAAGTTTCTTGACAAGTGACTCGTGCCCATTAAAAGCGGCAAAGAAGATTGGCGTGGCTCCAAATCTCGACATTTCTTTCAAGTTTGGATCGCCAGACCACAGCAGGGAATGTATTCCGTGAAATGAAGCGAAGTGAGTAAGAGTGCATTCATCAACATGATCCCACTCTGTGTCCCCGTCGGCAGGCCAGAATACTAAGAAAGAACGCTGGCGTGCAAGGTTTATCTGCAGGTCTGTGGGCAAAAGCTCCGGGTGTCGTAGATTTGATTGGTGAGTGTGATGCCCGAGATTCATGAACGCATAGAGAAGGAATGGGAGCTCTCCGCGTGGTCTGGTTAGCTCGTGAAGGGATTTGATTGTCCTCCTATCTATCTTCGACGAATATAGATATGCTGCAGCGATAGTCGCTATGAAAGTGTGAGGATCGTCAAGCGGTGTCTGTGTCAGACTCCTGATAAAGTTGTTTGTAGTATAATCTGCGTATTTTATAAATTTGTTGATTCGTCAAAGAGCAGGTATGACAGGACTTACGCGTCAATCGAATAGTACCAGTCTCTCTATGCAGCGAAAGAAGACCACAAGCAACATCTATAAGAGTTCTTGGATCTGGAATCGCCTCAGGCTCAAGTTCGACTGCATCGGATTCCACGGACAATGCATGGCAGAGCTCCTGGATATGAAGCAGTCGAGTCGAATATGTAACCCATAACAGAGCTTTTAGGGCGAGCCCTCGTTCGTCATCGCTTTGGGCGCATACACGTGCGAGGGTGAGTTCATATGTCCCTCTAAGCGTTGTTGGTAGCAGTTCAATCGCTTTTTTGAGAGCTTTCATCGTCGTAACTCCTTTCAAGGCGGCGACCTGGAGGGAACAGAGAAGAAACCTATTCAAGTCGTACCGTTAGACCGTGATCAAAGTGAATCCCTGTTGATGAACTCACATTCCACTCGACCGCTGAACAATCAGTTCGACTATTTTGGCCTTCTCTTCCTCGTTGGCGTCTAGAATTCGTCTTAATTTGGGCCGACGGCGAATTTCCTCAGAGACATAGGAGCGAAAGTCGCCTGTTGGGGCTTGGATCTGCAGGTCAAAGGTGTCCAGCTGCGACATATGGATCTCCCGTGATGTCAGGAATAGCTGTTGTTCCAAGGACAACAAGAATTCCACAAGGTCTTCTCGTATGCTATCTTCAAGCTCGTCGAGCGCATCTACAACCAAAAAGACGGGTGACTGCGAACGACCAGTCATGGCTGAACGAAGAGCCGACTTGATATCCGCCAAAGCAGGAAGAATTTCATCTGTCGGTTGGAGACCACCGCAGCCAGGAAATTGCTGCAGAAGTGACATGAGCAGTGCCGAAAGAGAGAGCCCGTCATCATAGCGGCAGTATAAGAAGACGGCGAGCGATGGAGGGGCTTCTCGCGAGGCTTGGAGGTCCTGCAAATGCCGGATGATGAACGATCTAACGGGATTGGTTGGCATAGATGGAGGGAAGTATGATTCAATAAACATACACGAGGAGCGTTTTCCCTGCGCCAGCTGAAATCCTGTGTCAGTGCGAATGGTGACTGTGGAAGAAGAGATGGCGCACGTATGCCAACGCCCCAGATTCGCTTTCGTCGACGCGATAGCCATTCCTTAAAGAGAGGATCTTGGAGGATCCATTGGCAGGTCCCAGTTGCGATTTTGTCGTATGTTTCTCTCTGAATTGCCTTCTGTTTCTCTGCCAATTTCGCGCCTATATCCGCAGAAATCAAGACAGTATTATTAGTGAACAGGTACACTCAATAATCCGGGGAACTTACTAGCGCTCGAGGCAAAGGCATTCACACTCGTGTTGATCGTTACATTTGCCGCGTTGAACGTGTTGTGTGAGTAATTTACGAAGGGACTCTCCGGGAAGTTAGATGCCATGAGCCCAGGTGCGGATGACAGAGGAAGTAAGAGATGTCCTGAAGGCATCACCGACCCAAGTGATGCACAGCACTTGGAAGCGCCCATTAGACAGGTGACCATGCCACCGAAACCTGCGTGTCCGGAGAAAGATAAGAATGCAATCCAAGCACGGAAAAGTCCCTCAAGCTCTCCATAGTGCAGAAATAGCCACTACAAAGAACCCCAAGGTTTAGCTTGGACAACGCACGTCTTTGATCGCATTCGTGAATTCATAGATATATTCTCAGAAACAATGGATAAATGCCGAGCGTCAACGCGGATTCGCTTCCAACAGGATACATATGAATAAGTTCTCTACGGATATTCAGAACTTGAGCAATGAATATGACGACAGAAGGACCTACACTGGATTACAGGACCCTTTGTCATTGCTACATGCTGAGATTCTAATTAGAACGAGAAACCTCGAGCACATGAATTAAACCTTGCCTTATTTCTCGAGTAACTGCTTCAATAGATGGGGCGATAGCACTGGCGAGAAATCGTCCCCTCAAATTGAAAGAAATGCTTCCATAAGCGAAAGGTTGAAATTTGTCGCGGCCAGGCAGGGAAGTTCACATCACGTGCTACGACGCGTCGCGTGCTTGGAGTGGAATTACCTTGCCCGGATTTGTGGAATCTCTGAGAGTTGGCCTAACACAACGGTTCGTCGTCGAAATTGAGTATCCGGCTTTATTACAAGATCCAGGACGTCTCATGTGTGATAAATACTACAGATAGCTTCAGTTACTCTAAGTCCTACTGGTGGGTTCCCACCTCCGAAGTCGGTCTGCCGATGACGCGTCCAAGTAGTGCTGTGCCTTAGGCGCTCCTAATTTCCGGTCTGGATAGTAGTACCGAAGCCAACTCTGTCTTGCGTTCCAGATGCGAGAGATTTCTTCTCCAGAGCGTAATTTGTCTTGATTGTATATCAACGTACGCATCTTGGGAAAGTAAAAAATTGGCGTTCCGCACATCTCACGATAGGCGTGCGCCGGTTGGTCGGAGGGCAGTAAAGTGCTATCAAATACGCTGTCTGAGGGGTGTCGAAAGAGGGCGTATACTCGCTCAAATGCGACATGGATGCTGGGCTCCACTGTAAGGCTGTGAAGCTCGGGCAAGATACCGAACCACTTCCAGGTGTCCACATCAGAGAATGAGAGACGGTAGATCAACTGCTGAAGATCTAACAGTGGGCAGAGCTGGGGCAGCCGTGAAAGCAACTTGGGCACTGGTTCCACGAATAGATCCAAGGATGCAGTTCTGATTTTTCCTTGATAGTGACAGAAATGCATCTTCCACTGCGTGTGAAAGGGCACACAAGATAGACGTCGGATAAAGGGGTATACTCTCTGAGTTGCCACCTGAAACACCTTAGTTATGGCTCGTTCGTAGTCAAGACCACCAGGATTCGAAGTTTCCTTCTGGAAACACTTCAGCCGTACAAAAGACTGTGGGCTGTAATAAGTGAACTCTAAGAAGACACCGATTGGTCGCGCGCCGCCCTCTAGACATATATGTCGCAAATGTGGATAATGGATTGGCTGATGTGGTCCGGGGGTTGTATACCACTTCAGCTCTTCGTCACTTAGGGGCGTAAAGATGTTCTCCAGAGTGAGAGTCGTGAGGAAGGGAAGATACAGCAATGTGTTTATAATTGCTCGAACGGAGAATGCATGAGCATAGGGACCTTGTGTAGATGACACTTTCAGGACTCTGATGGACCTGTGGGTTCCTGTAAACCCAGGCCCAAGATTTCTCGCAAATATAGCCCGATTCTGTGGATCGAATAGCGAAGTCCCGCAGAGGGATAGATATTTCAAGTTTATGCTGTATTGAATCAACTTGAGGATGTTATGGTCATTTGATTGCTGATGGTGATGTGGGGTTACTTGGGGATAGTCAATCTCGATATACTTTAAGTTTGTGGAAATTTTAGGTATCGCAAGGTCGCCTGGGAGAAAGTAAGCGAGGTACGCCGTACCACTCCCTACTATTCCGGCAAAGTTGACAATGAGGATGTCCGCTCTGGAGAATACCGTGATTGCGAGATTTTTCATGCACGTCGCTTTGTCGGGGGCCTGGTGCAGAGATGAAACGGTCTGCTGATTAAGTACGAGAGCGAGTTTCATATTTCCGGCTCGTTCTAGCATCTTTTCCGCGATGTGTGGCCTGCGAATACAGGGCCAAGTCCAGAGTACCTGCGCCTCCAGAGCTAGGCGGCGCCATTGTGAACAGACATGGGTTATCCGAACCCATGACGTGGTGGGATTCGAGGCGTCATGGGCGAGATACTTCCAGATCTCGATATGGACCTCACCCGGAAGCTTGGAGCAGCTACTCAGGCTGTTATGCTGGGATTTCCAAGCTGTGATTGAAGACTTATGTTGCTCGATACGCTGTTCAAGAGCTCTGATCTCGTTTCGAAGATGGCCGATCTCTTCATAAATCACAGTATAAGCGACCTGTTTGGACTTCTTGTCGCTGAACGCATTCGCCCCGCATCTCTTGAGGTATCTCTCGCCTAGAATATACGGTCAACGACTATGCGCAAGAGTTGGTGACAACACCCACCTGGCTCGTCAACGCAGTAGGGATTAATTAGCTTGTGCCATACAATCGTATTCGCCAGTTGGTGTTTTGTAGCTCTTGAGGTATGCTTATCGGTCTTTAAGACTACTGGGGCCGGCATTGTGGGTGTTCAGCTCGATGGCCCGGGAGTGCAAGAGGAAGAGCCGATGCACGAGGACGTTGTCTGTCCGAGCCGATTCTGGAACGCTTCCGGACTCCGCTCGGAAACCGTTGAACCTCAAGACCAGCTCAAGCGAGTGAGCAAAGGTGGATATTATATGCGGGGAAGCGGACTTAATTTGCACGCAAACACGAATATCATAAACGTTACTAGTGACTCGGGATAAGTTTCGAAAGCATCTTCATCGAAGAATTACCGGGCTGAGATATACAAATTCGTAAGGACAAATCCACACTTCAGGCTCTGCATTTTTGCCCACCTCCACCTTCGTCGTCACTCCAAGAATGCCCACTCAAGAGCTTCCTAACTTGACATTGATCGGGTTCCCGGAGTCTCAAGAGTCCAGTGGCCACTTCAGGGTATGCCGAGCACTAAGCTTAGGTGATGAATGCGCAGCTAAGGATAAATGAGATGACGGCTTACAATCAAAGGACTTCTCTTCATCTGAAGTAGTGCACGCATGGGAATTCAAACCTAAAAATCGGTCTGGAGATATGGGTGGTCAACATGCAGTCCCGAGACCAAAAATATGGTGACTGACTTCTTCGAGAGGTATCGGATGCAGGTACGGCGGGAACATCCATGACAGAGAATACATGGGAAGGAAGATCATCTCATGGGAGTACAGGGTGCAAATTCTCTGTGAAATAAGAGTGTGAAAGGGTGAGAAGGCGATATCGGAGCCTCAGGTTTGACAAAGAGTGACCGACCAAAAAGATGGCAATAGATTCCCAGTTCTCTTTCCACCCTGTATGTGCCCTTGTTTATGTGGATAGTAAAGCTCTGCGACTCGCGCCAGACATCCAACAATGGAGCTGTTGAGTTAAGTGAGTGGTAATCAGGGAGGCTCGCCGTTGTGAGCAACATACTTCATTTCTTCAGCATAGCCGTTGCAGGCTCATATATATAGTACTCTCATGCGTTGAGGGCTGCCGTGATCGCTGCTATGTGGCTTGGGGCTTGGAGAGGAAGTCTACATTTTGGTAGTGGTGGTCAGAGGCAAGAGATTGGCGACGCGTCTGAATCTGAGTCTGAACCTTTCGCATTGACCACCATCTGCCACCATCTGCCTCGGGTTGGTGTTAACGTTCATCCCACCGAAGAGTCACCTGTCAGTTTATAACTTCTCACATGGGCGCCATGCCTACAATCGTAACTCCGAATACTTAGAGAAATTAAGGTACATCGAACGGGTTCGACTTGTAGGCCAGACCTTATACTCTACGCAGACCAATGAGACCATCTATCGAAGGTGCCAGTAACGTACGCACCGTTACCCTTCTCAATGGTTTCCATGCTCATCTACATGGTTTGGTCAGACCTATACAATATACGGCCGCCTGTCTACTACCAGTAGCCACATAGTAATACCAGGTTCAAGATGCTTGTACCTGCTGACCAACATCTGACGCTCCCAACCTCACGCCACCAGCTACGAATTCGAGCCTGCGAGGGTTTGTCCCACTAGCAACTGCCACTATTCTCCTCGTAATATGTGCGCCTGTCTGGCGTTCTAGACTCAGAATACGCTGCTTAGTTGGTTGGTGTTTGGGCTGAGATTTCACAACATGGAGGTCGGCCATTGTTATTCGTACTCTAAATGAGGTAGTTGTCACTACTACGTACGCCATCTCACACCTCACACCCTCCGCCTCCTGACATTCTTTCCTTAGAAATACAATGCTCGCCTGTACCGAGGATGTATAATTTTCATACTCTTTATCAAAGTGTATTGAACCATTATAATCTACGAAAGACCTAGACGGCTACCTGTTCTCTGGTGAAGAGTCATCGGTATATATTCAGAAGGAATCAGGACTGTTTGATCTCTCGTTGGATTGAAGCAGTTGATAATATGCCGATCGCCAGCTTTCACGGGCTTTCCAGATCCGCGAAATCTCCTCGAAATACGGCCACCTCTGCGTCTGGTGACAGACTGTTTCTATGCAGGGAAAATAGAACAGTTGCCTGCCACACACCTGTTGCACGGTAAGGGTTTGTATGTCATGGGCTAGCGCGGAGTCATACAATGTGTCGAGAGAATCCCTAAATAGGGACATCACTCGAATGAAAGTGGGATGAATGGATGTGTCCACCCTTACATACTGCACGTTTGGTAAATTACCAAATGCCATCCAGGTTTCTACATCCGAGATTGGAAGTTGATAATCGATTATCTGCAGAGCTTCCAGAGGGCAGAGTTTGGTCAGCCGAGGAAGCAATTCGCTGGGGACTGAATCCGCCAATAGAACAACAGAGGCGATAACCTTGTTGCATGAACAACAAGAAAACCGGAACCTCCACTGCAGGCCGGAGATCGCTGGTCCAGGCTCCAAATGAATACAGCAAATACCGGGCGAAATTCTGTGGGTAGTTACTTGAAGAATCCTGGCAACTGATTCATCGTGGCCCAAGTAATCTGGGCTTTCAATTTCATACCACAGCCGGTGGATATGGAGCTGAAGGTGACATTGAGGATGGTAAGAGATTGTGTCTAGCAGAAGACTCATTGATTGAGCGAATCCTGCCAGAGATATCTGTTGTAGATGGCTAAGCTGCACTGGTTCACGAGAGGCACACCTTGTATCCTCTGCAAACAGCGGGCCGAAGATGTTCTCGAGTGTGAGATCCGATAGGAAGGGAAGATAACGTAGTGTATTCAAAATTTGACGAAGGGGAGCCGTCGGGGTTTCAAGACTTGGCATGAATGAAACCTTGAGAACTCTGATAGATCTGATTGATTCTGTCAAAGAATTCGGAAATACTCCACTTCTGGTGAAGGTGTTTGGATAATAATGCGTGAATAGGGAGGTTCCATCAAGGACGAGACGTTTCAATTTTGGGCTATGGTAGATCCAATCAAGGATCTCAGCGTTGGCGGACTGGGGATATAAACGATTGTATCGGGGGTAAATGATTTCCATATGTTCAAGATTGGTCGGGGTTGCATACTGCGTCAACGTGCCACGAAAAAGGAAATTTAATCCCCACTGAACAAATTCGACTGAACCAGAGAAATCGACGCTCAGAAGGTTGGCCCGAGGGAATATCGCAACAGCAAGGTTTTTGGCAGCGATCATGTAAGTACTAGGAAATTGTTGCAGGCGTGCAACAGTTCGCAAATTTAGAATAAGGGCAAGATTCATGTTTCCAGCTCGCTGCAGCATCTTTTCGGCAATAAATGGTCTGGAAAGGCAGGGCCGAGTCCAGAGAACAGGTGTACTTAACGCGAGACGACGCCATCTTGAACAGACATGGCTTATTCGAACCCATGAAGTTGATAGATTCAATGGGTCGTGAGCCAGATACTTCCAGATCTCAACATGGATCTCGTCTGGAAGCTTGAAGCAGCTGATGAGGCTGTTGTGACGACCCTTCCACGCCGCGATTAGAGCCCTGTGTTTCTCAATACGTTGCTCAAGGAGCCGGATCTCGTTGTGGAGGTGTCCGATCTCTTCATAGATCAGAGAGTAGGCCACCTGTTTTGTCCCTTCATCACTGAACGCGTCAACCTTCAGGTTCCAGATAAATTTCTCCCCTGTTGGCCCAGGATGTGATTCATAGGCTCCCTAGATAACGCAGTCTGTGCAGACGCTCACCTGGCTCAACGATAGAGGGAGTCGATTTTGGGTTGGGTGTCGTTGAAGCACCATGATATGGTCGGGTATTCAAGGGGTGCTGGTTCTTGGTTGGAGAGCTTGAGCGACGTGACATTGAAGACATTCTTGATGGTGAGTAGCTGGATCGATGCTGGGAGTCGACGAGGACTTTTGAATCAATAGAAATCAGTCGAATGGCAAGCTTCCGAATTCCGTTCCGAGAATTCTTGTAGAGCGAGGAATGTTCAATCAATACATTGAGTAACAAGGAGAATGTAATCATTCAATGCAGTATGATATAGAACAACGGGGGTTCAGTCGACACGCACACAGGCCATTGCCATGACCGAAAGAAGGGGAGACACCCAAGAGTCCAACCAGTCCGACATGTGTCCTGGCCCTCTCGACCCAACGTATGTCACCACAACAGACGAAGGCGCATTCGCTCGCCATCCACCCGAGATGCCTTCAAGCTTGAGGTCTTTCCTGCGCATGCTTCAAACTGTAGTGCAATAGAAATTGGGTTACCGATAGCGCGACTGGGAATTTGAAAAGGTGCTCACCAGCAGCGGGGGGTTGATCAAGAAACACGTCGGATCAAGGCTTGGCTATACGCGTCCTTCATCGTCGGCTTTGAATGCTCGAAATTCTAGAGATGCCATCCCAGGACACAAAGCAGGCAGATCTGTTCGCATTTTCGGTCAGCAGCTTTCAAGGTTACTTGGAAAAGAAAGAACACACTTTAGTCATATTCCATGGGGACGCATCTGCGGCTCCGGAGTTCAAGTCCCAAGGCGTGATAGCGCGACTTGTAGAATGTGCAACCAAGCCTGACGCTCTAGAGCGATACTGCCACCGGTGAAGATGGCACAGAGCAGACGTCTCATGAGCACGCCGAAAAATAGGAGGGACCAACCCTTGTCCCAGAATCGTGACAAACGGAGGAATCTCCGCATTGGGAGAGGTGTACGTCGGAGCAGAAGCATGGGTAGGTGAAGAAATAGGTGGTGGGAATTAAGAATCCGTGATTGGGGAGGTTCAATGGGTGTCGATAGGTCAAAGTATTCGTCGGAGAGTTTGAACCTTGACGGCCGACGTAGTGTCTGCAGAGCAAATGCTCCTGCAGGAAGAGGTTGCGAGATTGGTGTTGACAGAGGAGTCAAGGCATCAAGTTGGCCAACTTGTGATGACTCCTCCTTGAACAAGCCCTCCATTCTCCTTGTCCTCGTCGACGTAGGCGATAATCTTGGAATCTGAAGGCGACCTGAGGAACGGCATGGGAAGTGCAGCAACAGATGTCGCTACACTCCTGGATGATGTCTGTCAGCCCAGTTGGCACCTAGTGGTGGATGAGCTTGGCGGGGCAAACTTCCTTGTTGGAAAATCCACCAACATCAACTGGTCAAGGCCAACAAATGTCCTGGGGTGGTTTGGAGATGCAGCAGGTAGCGCTTGGTGCGCATATATGCATACTGGAAGGATTGGGGGTACGTGGAATAGCGGATAGAGAACATATGGTCTTGGAGGCGTTGGCTGTACCGCTGGGAGTAAGCTCAGACTACCTCCAGCTCCTCGCGTTCAGGGAAGGGGCGTAGCAGGGGATGTGGTGCTGACGAAGTTCCAGAAGAAAGAGTTCTCAGCCCATCCCATCTTCTCCTCGCCTGTCCTATGGTCAACATCCTTGACTTCGACCAGGCTAGCCTTCCCGCTCGCCGCGTTGAGTTCACGTTCTTCCCCTCCCTCCAGCGGCGACTACAGAAAGCAATCCTGTCAAGAGATGGCATGATATCTTGGGAGACGTGGGGTGTTTGGTGACCGAACCGATTTCCGCTGGTATGGCTCAAGCCCAATCACCCCCGTCAACCCTACGACCCCAGGAGCTTATCTCTGAGGCCTCCCGCCCAAAATCATATTGCTAGCCTCAACATGAAGGTCACTTTCTCGGTCGACCTCCGGAGAGCTGGACCAACCAAGACACACGATGGAGGGAACGGTGACGAGGAAGACTTCCAACGCGCCTCGACGCCAAAGGCAGGTTTTATGGGTGCATGGCGATAGTACTATCGTGGTTCAGAACTTGGGAGGTTGGGTGATTAGGACCAACGGCTGCTGGCCGAGAAGGTAGTACTCCTCTTCCCGTACGATCTATATCATGCAGACCCAATTCTGCCTCGCACGGATCACATCTCATCTCCGAGACGGGACACGGGGAACATTCGCCCACGAAAACCCAATGTTGGGGACATGGTGAGTAGGCATTCGGCGGAATGACGATGTCGCAAGTGGCTGCCAGGTAACGGAGGAGGAATGGGTGAAGGGATGGATTGAACATCGAAGGAGCGCTGGTGGAGCCATTTTGAGTGCAGTGGAAGGATTGGAGGTGGTAGGTATACACCGTACTTCGCTTTGGAGGGTGTTGAGACAGCCAAGCTGGAAGGCCTTGCAGTAGAGCCTGTTGTTCTCCCTAGAACCGTCCAATCCGAGTGGCAGAGTGACGAATTTTGCATATGGCAGCGCTCGCGTTCGTCAAGAGAGAAGGTAAGAGGCGTCTCCCGTAAACAGAGTGACCGTTGAACGTTGAATATTGGAGTTCTGGGAATGGTACAGGCCAGGAATGCGATTGAGGGCGCCAAAATGGGTATGACGGCTTCTCGTGGTGGTGAGAAGTATTTTATTATGGCTTAGACGAGAACCCTAGGTATTTTTGCGAGGGTGTCAGCGACCAGACTGCAGGGAGATCCAGTCAACAAAGCTTTGGAGGAATGGGAACAGGGAGATCGCGAACCTGAGAGATAATCAGAGGAATTTCCCTCGCTGGAAGGGGTTGGCCCTTGAGTTTGCATAAATCTCGAATCCTGAGAGCTGGTGATAGTGCTGGACGTCCCATTCCAGTTGACCTTGCGATGTGCATCGCGGAGAGACAGGCAGAACAAGAAATTGTCACTGTCAGAATCTGTGTCGCCGTTCACGCTTAGTCATCAAGCCAAAGCCGGAACCCGACGCTCTCTCCGGAGGCGGCTCACTGCCAGGGGACCTATGGCTAAGATGGGGCCTTGAAGCTATGGCATCGGTAGCGGTATAACTTGCATCTTCTGGGCTAAATTAAGGCGCGAGAGCCTTTGTTAGCATTCAATTACACATATGTTGTGGGTCTGAGCAAGGGTCAACGATTGTCCGAGTTAGGAAGGTTTTCCCACACACACAACTCAGTATCTTTTGTCACTGTCACCACGATTGACCTTACTGTCTCAATCGCCACGGCCTCAAACTGACCATGTTAAACGGCCAAATGCAACTAATTGTCATCCGCGCAACTCTGGACATACACTGCTGCTAGCTGCGAATACTCGTCAAAATTGAGCCTGAATGACAACATCTTTAGAAATCTCGCGGAGGTACACGGTCTCCTTCAGCACTTGCTGCGTATCTACTGAGATTCTCGGACACATGCACCCCACGAACCCGTCTTGTATGAGCTCTGGCGAGCCGCGGAGTGTCTCCCATACCCCACTACCCCCGGAGACCGTATTGGATATCTTTCTTCTGGATAATGGACGGCTTCAGGTTCTCCCGTTCATTGCGCGATGAAACCACAGACTCCTGCCACATTCTGCTGCGGATTTCTTTGAGGTGATAATTTTGCTGCTTCAGACGCCCTCAAGAACAGCCACCTTCCTGTGCATTGCTCTCTCGGCCTGAGAAGGCGTGATCAAGCCTCAAATCAGACTCGGAGGTAGCACCGTATCCTTTTGGCGACGAACGGTACCTGATCTTCCTCCTCTACTCCTCGGACCTGCTGACAGATCTACAGAAAATCGGTTTTGCATCTCGCAAATCTGGTGAAAGTAACATGTACGTCATATTCATCGGATCCTGTCCTTATCCGTAGCTCAAACTACAACAGAAACACCAAGCTATTTACAATGTCCCATCTCAAACTAGTACGTAACTCAATCTACACATTTTCTCAAAGTCAACTGATCCGGTCTTCGTCGCAGAGCATTACTGTGTATGACTTCGTCAGCAACAATTCCGTGAAAGTATTGGCTGCAACTTACAGCACCGAACCCTTCGACGTGAAGGTTGACGCTCGGGCCACCTTTGAGGATGTCCAAGAAGCGAGGTGAGCGAAGAACCGACCTCGCAGCGCTGCTCATCGCGTTCGGACCACATACTACCAGCCAAGTACGTATTAGAATTGAGTATGGCGAGGGCGATCACCACTCACCATTGACAGACATACTATCGTTCGCCAGCTTCAACTCCTCGGTCAAGATAGCCACGACATCCGGGCGACCACCTTCGACTTGAAGGAAAGAAGGCTTTTCGAGGGATAGGGTTGGAGATAGCTGGATTGAATTCTCGTTTGTCCCGTCTACTTGACCACCGTTCTCCTTGTTGTTCCCGCTAATGTAAACCCGAATCGATACGTCGAGGTTGTCAGGTATTCCTTTGAGTGCCGTGCTGAGCTCGGATGAGATCCACTCCACAGATTCTGTGGAGGTGATTCAGAACTTTGGAGGGAAAAAGAATGTAACCGACTTACTAGACTCTGGGTTAGCCCAAATGAATACGAGGCGTTGACAAGCGGAGTTAGGGTATTCCCTGGCGTGGCTAACGAGCATGTCAGTAAGCCTTACAGCTGGCACAGAGGTAGGACAAGAACGTACTTAATGGCCTCGAGGAAAAGAGGCAAAGTGAAGGCAACTCCAGTTCCACCTACAATCATGCCACAAGTCAGCCACAGGCCTCAAGAAACCGAGGATGAAAACGAGACGTACCTGCGATGAGGACGACGCTTCCGTAACCTTGAAGAGAGGGAGGAGCGCTGTAGGGACCATCTACAACGACACGCATCCTATCTCGCGCTTGAGCAGAATCACGAAGACGAGCCGTGAAGCCACCATGGACACGAATATAGAATCGAAGCTGGCGGATGATCGTACCAGTTGGCGCACCCTCAACCTCGGTGGAAACGCTCTTAGCACTTGAGGTCGATACGTCGGTGGTAGAAGACGCAGCCGAAGTCTGTAACGAGGACGAGACAGAGCTGATGGTAAACGGGTGAAATTCGCATCGCCATTTAGAGACCGAAGGAACGTTGAGGAAGGCACTTTGACCAGGCGACCAACGGAAGTATTCGGGCACTTTGATAGTGACACGGAGGAAGCGAGGAGACAAGACTTCGACCAACGCATGAGAGTCTGAAGTCGAGGATTTGCTGCTCAGGTAGCAATGAGCATTGAAGAGCACAAGTCGAAGGAGTCGAAGGAAGCGGTCGAAACCCCAGACGACGAGGCATGGCCAAACGTATTTCTCAGCTCTGGGAGGAAGTGTGAGAATTCATATAGAAGGTGGGATCACAAAGGAGACGTACCCGATGCCTATGCCTCGAACATGAAAGAAGGCCGCCAATAGAACGAGGCTAAGGTTGTGTGTTAGACGGTTTCTCGGACAGAGGGAAAGACATACAGAGCAAGAATAGTATGAGAGACGATGAAGACTTCGAAGTGGCGTTTGCGCATAGGCCGAACGGAGAGAATGACGAGAAGTGTTAAGGCACTTGCAGCTACCAGTCCAAGTCGAACCCAGGGATGATTGATCGAGAGACCCCCGGTTAGGCCGAGTTTAATCTAGACCGACGATTAGTATCGGAGAATCCGGCGGATGAAACGCAAAGGAATACAAACACGACCAGCTCCATGTAGCCAGATCAGTACACAGACGACTCGGGCGACCGTTCGGTGGAGGCAATTGAGCTAATGTGATTGGATGTCAAAAGTCGATCAGGGGAGGATAACGAAATCCTCCGTACCTTTTCGTAACTGATCCCCGTAAGGACTGCAAGTGATATATATTCAGACAACACTTCATGAGAAGAACGAAGGTTACATACAGGCGATAACGTTGTTTCGAGAACCCAACGCAACTAACAGCGGGAATTGTTCAGCAGCGAGAATGCCTGCCAAATTTGCCCAGTATTTGGGGTCGAATTTGACGCCTTTTGTAGAGGTAGCTACAGGGCAGTTGTGTCGTAAGTGTGAGTCGAGCTAATTGATTCTGATGCAACTCACTGTTCATGAGAGTTACGGTAAAAATAGCAGCAGTGTAGCCAAGGGCTAACGCCACCTCAGTAAGGTTCACTGAGTAGGACCCATATGAAATAGTGGATCGAAAGGCAATAGCTCGGAAAGAATTGAGAATAGCCTGAGGAAGTCTTCGGTACGAAATAACCCCGCGCTTTGGTGTTGAACTCCTGGAGTGCTTCCTGATACGTTTGAGGAAGACTCCAGTCCAGTGGCAAATAGAGACTAGTGCGATAAGACAAGCGACAGCGAACCAGACACGCTGGGGATATTCGCGGCTGTGGGCAATCCTAATGTTACGGTCCGGGTCGGGGGCTGGCATTTTGGTGACGGTAGGCTGCATATTTGCCAAGGAAGGGGTTGCAGGAGAAGACGACATCAGGCTGGAGAGGCAGCCGACGAAATGAGAAGTGAATTAACGAGGCTGTAAGAATACTGACCTTTATAACGTGGAACGACCGGCGAAAGCATTATCAGTTGTTCGATGTTTTTCCGCCCAAAGAAACCTCGTGTAATAGCTCTCCATAGATAACCTGTCCATCCCGGATGGGCCCACTTACGCCTGCCGTTGAGAATACAATGGTTTGGATCTGATGATACCCGCCCAAAAATGGACGAGGCTGTTATCAGATCGAGATTGACGAGATCCGTAACCTACGGACTTTGCCTTCCGTTAACGTTTTTGGCAAAACATCCTCCACGATCGAGCTACCCAAGGTCACCGGGGACAATCAGCATGTCCAGGAGCTGTTCCCGGGACGCCTTTTCATCGGCTAAAGTCCAGAATCATCACTCAGAGTGTCATTTTATCACGTCACGCAGTCTGATCTCCGTCCTACGCCGTGAGGTTCCCTAGCCAGGCTTTCGTATCCTCGTCGCTTTGACAGCAGCGATTTATCGTTCACAGGCCACGAGTTTGTGATAAGACTGTCATGTATGTTCAATTCTCGTTCATGAGGCAACGTACACGTATGTTGATTATCACTCCTCAATCATGTGCAGCACAATTTGCGGATGAATGGCGCAAAAGGTTTATGGGCCTGTTGGCCCCATTGACGACGATTTATTTGGCGCACAGTCCTGTATACCGATAGAGACCATTCCAATATATGTCCGAGGTAAATTTCTCGCAGGTCTCTCGATCAGGAACGATTCTCTCAAGGTCAGTGGTCATGGTTTGCGTTAGTTGTCTGCAAGAAAACTTCACTCAGTTATTTGTGGTTTTTACGGAGGCCTGACAATGCGAGAAAAGGGCTGGCGAGAGAAGAATAATCCCGAGGATTCTATATTCATCTTCATTTTGAGTTCAACGCTGCGCCCTCGGAGATTTTCAGGAGTGTAAATGTGCCCTTTTGCCCTCTGAACCACGTTGCTGTGTCGCATTCGTCCATATTTTCCCAGATGCAGGGAGATGACGAAGCGACACATATGGGGGGCTATGTCTTGACAAACATCTTGACTTTTGATTCGATAATCTCCACGGGACTGAATTAGCATTTCGAACGGGCCGGGTAGATAATGTAAGGAGACCCCTTTCACTACAGCAGGGCTCTTATTAGGCAATAGAAGTCGTATGGCACGGGGTGTTGCCCCTGTACACATGTCGACACTGTCTCCAAGTTGACGGGTTACAGAGCGTGTTAGACTCATGGACATGCTGGTTCTTCAGATTGGCAGAAGATCGGGCGATATTCAGGCGTGGTCTAGCCGAGTCTAAGAACTAGTCAAATAGCCACCGATGCAGCTTTATGTCAAGTGGTTCATTAGACTGTATAAATTTATCAATTGTAGAGGAAGGACGCCCATCACTCGCATGCTACTAAGCACATCAGATTGGAAACCTCTTCGACGAGAAAAAAGGCGTCTTTTGATGCACATGCTAACTCCAAATGCTTGAATGACGTTCAGTAGATGGTAGATGGAGGAGCCAACCCAGAACAAAGCCCATGAGAGAATTGGCGACCTAAAATCCGTTGGAAGCGATAGACTTCGGTGCTCTTGTATTCTGTGATGTTTGAGGCCGGTGTACTCTTGTCGGCATTTGGTGGTGGAATAGACCTGAGATTTGTGCATGTAATATCTTCGAGTCAATGTTGACTTGGAAGTTCGGGGTTCCTTCGAGCACCTGGTAGCGATTCGCGAAAGAACAAGGCTTTCCTGATCGGGGATCCGTGCGTCACCGTGATTGCGGTTGACTATAAGACGTGATGTATCGAGGCGTGTATGAGTATCCGACAGGATGACTTTTATTTCTGTTTGCGACAGCAAATTTGAGCTGGATTTCGCAGAAGTGTTGGGTGCAATATCCTTGCGCAATATTCGAGGGGCCAAGGAGGTCTGGACCGCTGACATAAGACGTTTGGGTCACATGCACAGGATTTTCGATTAGGATTGACGGCCGTTTCCGAGCGCCGCTTGAAAACCATTGAATGTCATTCATCATCCATCGTCAAAACGCCGTCGACGTTGCCTACACGTGCACTCTACTCTGTTATAGATACTAGGCGGGATGTACAGCCTGAAGTCACCCTCTTGAGGCATTGCGGACTACAATGAAGAACGAGATATGCATGATAACCAGCTCGATCAGTGAAAACTTGACCTCTCGACGACCTAATGTGAGCGTGCCATGGCCAGCACAATCTGATGGTAAGATATTCCTATGGACCTGCAGTCATGACTCTAACTGGCACATTTCTACAGCTGCTTGACTCCTCTTGAGTACCCTCGCTCTTTGACCCTAACGGAAACCCGCATGCGGCAATCTACGAACGGTTCTCTTCCTGGAGCTGCTACTTTGGCCTGCTAGAAGGACTCGTTTAGCTTACGCAACCGCGTCCCTTTCCGTGCCCTCAAAATGTAACGAATCAGGGTGGCCACTTGAGGGCAAAATTATCGAGTGCAACTGGCGAGCTAGTTTGGGAAAACAACTCCAAATTGTACGCATTTTTTCTGCTCCGGCCGTTCGCTAAAGTCACCTCACTTTCTCTTGAAGTACGATTTAGATATCCTCACGATCTTCTCCCTCAAGCACGCTTGGTTCAATATCGACCAACTCCAAGATTCCACAGTGGTTAGTACCCATCCGACACCCTCTGCAGCTACATACTCATCGCATTTCATTCTAGTAGTTTTTCTCTGGATGAAGGTCAACATATCCAGCCAACTCCTTGAATGCTCGTAAGAAGGCACCTGTTGCTATTGCGGCTCGCGGCCTTGCTATTCCTCGTGCTCCAGTTGCCCTTGGTGAGTCCGATTCATTGATTCCCTTCGGAAGCAATATCTGAAGTGCATGATAGATCCCAAGAGGGGTGTCATCGCTGCCCCAATTACTGCTCGCGGCGATTCCACCCTTGCTGGTATCTTCGCGGGTGCCCAAGATAAAGTTCAAGCAGTTTTTGACGAAGCTGGTGAGTGCAATTCCTGAGTACCAGGAACTTCAGTCACTTAGCTCGCCACAGACGACCACCTCTCCACTGGCGTCAACGTCGACGTCAGCGTCGCTATTGCTCTCATTTCCAAGGTCAAGGATTTCATCATAGCTACTACCATCAGCGTCCAGGCCATTGCCCAAGTCGACCCGAGCGTTATCTTGACCGTCAAGATTGACGTTTTCGCCAGGATCTTCCTCAACATTCTCGCCGTAAGTCACCTCACTCCTTCGCTGTGGACTCGTGGTTCAGGGATCAAAAATTTAGTTGATTGTGGTTCTTGACGTCTCCGTCAAAATTGTTGCAGATGTTGACGTGAAGGCCGTCCTTGCTGTCGTCGCCGAAGTCGAGTATGTCATTCTTTCTCTCCTTTGGTTCTGCATCTAACGCATCTTCCAGCGTTGTTCTTGCTGCCCTCATCAAGCTTGTCTTCAGCATCGTTGTTGGCCTTGATGTCCTCTTCGACGCCCTCATCACTGTCGACCTTGCTGTCAAGATCAAGGCTCTCGTGCTGGTCAATGTTGTTGCTGTCGTTAAGGTCTACCTCTCTGCCGTTGTTTTGGCCATTCTCAGTATTCTTCTCTAATTTCAAGTAGCTTCAGCTGGGTCCCGGTACTGTAGTTAAACTTACGCGTTGTATCTCTCGTAGAAATTGGTAGGGCACTTTTTCTTGATCAGAATGTTGAGCCCAGTCACTCTGAGTGGAAATTCTTCGGCGATCGGTCTTGGGCCCAGGCCCCGTCACAAGGTATCGGGACAAGACAAGATCACCGACGTGTGGCTATGCAGGCTCTTTCACCCTCACACCGACCATCAGCTCAAGCGACGTGAGCTTGACTGCCAGTGCATGGCGCCTCTCCTAGGTTTCTCGTGCATGCCAGACGGATGCCCGTAAAAGACGCCCCCAAGGAGGAGATGTAGCCGCAGATACGGCGAACTTTCTTCCAGGTTGCAGGGTATAAACCCACTGATACGGTCTAAATTCAGGGCCCAGATGATGACGAAACCTTAAAACACTCGCCACTGCCAACACTCATCCACTGTACATGCTTCCCTTTCGCCCCATCTCCCTCTCAGTCTCAATTCCGACCAACACCTCTATATGACGGGATATGGCTGGTCTTTAGGTCAGATCACGATCCTTAATGCCACGCGATGTATTTGCTGATGAAATTGCAGGCACACTTTTTCTTGGAGCGTTGAGTAAGGAAATTCACCTTTTGTCCTCTTTAAATGTCGCGCTCAATTCTAGCGATGTTTCTTGAAGTCAACACCTTTCTTTTTGGGGTCGTACTTGTACAATACATTCGCTATTATACCGCTGGTACGCTAGAAGACCCAGGGCCAAATGTTGATCGCTCACGTCTACTGACCTGAAGATTTTCGTGATTCTCGATGGGTTCGGTGCGTTTGATAATGAGCTGTCTATGGCAGAAACTGACATACCGTACACCAGAGCTACGGTCCACACTCTCCTTACAATCGACATAACCCACTCTGCAATGTGAGTAAGACGGTTCAAGCCCAACTCATCAAGTTACTGAGGGTTCATGTTACAGATTGATATACAGTAGCTGGTTCTATATGTAAGCCTCAACCTGAACCTCAAAGATCCGCCTTGACTAACGAGAAAACTAGTGTGATCAACTTCAATAATCCTGTCAGCCTCAACGGTGAGAAGCCAATTAATGCTTTAAGCATCCGTATAATCTCACCATGTCTTTCCTAGAACCGTTCTGGGCATATCTGATCACTCCCTTCATGGAGACGATGTCGGCCGTTCTCGTTCAATCCTTCCTTGCTCGTCGGTAAATGAATACTTATGGACTCCTATCTACTTCGTCTCAACAAATGCACAGATTATTCCGCCTTAACGGGCACAAAGCAACTCACACCATCCTTTCGTTTCTTATCTCCCTCAACATGATTTTAGGAATCGCCTCGACCGCCCAGTACGTTTCACTGCTAAATTACGCTATCCAACCCTCATAACCCAACTCGCAGATCCCTTCTCACAGATAGAACGTACGTTGATGGCCTCCCTGGAAGATGAAGATGTCTGATAACGTTGGCATAGCTGGGCAGGGATTCTCCTGACAACAAAGCACACATATATCGCCTGGATGGTCCTTCAATCCGTCATTGATACCGTCATCTCCAGTAAGTCGAATGTCTAACAACTCTACAGATATACGCTAATGAGGCTCTTCGCACAACAGCATCCCTGGCCCGCGAATTCTACTCTTTCCGTACCGGTTCGTCAAGATCCGACTACGTTCTCACCCTGCTCATGAAGAAGGCAATACAAACTGGGCTCTTCGCAACGATCCTTGTTATTTCCTCCGCAGTGATCCTCAGTAGGTTCCTCTCTCTCGATGACGGTGCAACTAATTTTATGGCATTCTCGCCGTTTCAAGTCTGCGCTCGCCACAGGACAGGTCACCTCTGCGGCATGTTATTGATGCCTCTCGGGAGGGTTTATACAAATGTACGTCACCCTCAGCTCCTTTGTTTTATACATTGCGCTCACATACATCACCATGTGTAGGCGCTTATGGATACTCTCCTCATGCGAACGAACTTCAAGGAAATCTTTTCGCAGCCCGAGAACTTGAGTAAGATTGTTGCTCGTGATTTGGAGAATTTTGGAGGATACGAAGTTCTAAAAGCAGACCTACCTAGACGTCAGTCTGAAAGCGTGTAAAATCAATACTGAGAATGTCAGCGTATATTTATGGGATGTCAATCAACGATGAGCGCTGAGCCTCGAGGCCTGCGAACCATGTGACGTCTGCATTTGACGCGTCTCGGAGAGCGGATCTGCTCCTGTTGTCTAGTTCCAGGCACCACATGTCCTCTTCTACGGAAGATCCAATAAGCGGCATTGAGCTTCAAGAACATGAAGCTCTTAGCGCTGGTATTCTTCGAAAGATTGCCGCAATAGACCACTCCGACCTCAGCCTTGAGGCAAAGAGGAGAGAACGTGGTCAGCTCGAGGACCTCCTGCGAATCTGTGGCAACAGCAGCACTCCAGTACAGCATGTACCCCAAGAGATCCTCCGCTATATCTTCCTGCTCTCTCTTCCAACCTTCTACCATCTGAGAGACTTCAGACCTCAGACCTCCACACCTCCCCTATCATTTGCACAGGTCTCGAGATTCTGGAGGAGCGTCGCGCATTCTACGCCAGAGTTGTGGGCCAGGTTCTCAATTCGGTCTCCCAAGGATGTGCCGTATGTCAAGTATTGGATTAAGAAAGCAGGGCCACGATCGGGCTTAGCTATCTTCTACGACACTGTGCATCATGGTTGTCCGTTCGATCTGAAGAAGATCTCGTGCCAGGTGCAACATCTCGAGCTACAGATGCCTGAATCAAAGCGGCACGCGAAGCTTTTACTTGCAGAGCCCCGGTTTGACAGCCTCGTCTCTCTCAAGATTTTTGTCCCTCCCCATCCCAGCACTCAATTTGAATCACCTACTAATCCTCTCGCTCCTCTCAGTCATGCCCCACGCTTACGCAGACTGGAACTCCAACTGAACTACCAATTCTGCTCCAGACCCAACCGGATACGACCCCTTTTCCCGTGGGCTCACCTAACATATTTGCATCTCGACTATCTGTATTGGACTACATTTCCGCTTCTTCTATCGCTGTGCATCAACATTCAAGAGGCGATCTTCAGCATAAAGATGGCAGATGCATCCATAAGTGAGGGCGACCCTCAACCTGTCGATGAGAACACCGGCACCCTCGAACATCTACGCTCCCTCACCGTTATCATTGACGACTTGCTATACCCTCGGATGTTCAAAGGATTGAACATAAAACACCTTCGTTCTCTGTGCGTTGCAGCGAGCGAGCAGATCCACTACCCATTCTGGCGAGTCTCTTGGACCGAGCCCACCCATCTCTATTCCCAATTACAGCACCTCGAAGACTTAGATTTCCAGCACCACCCAACTCTACTCGCGTTCATCCTTCCCTTTATCCCAACACTCCGGCGTCTGAAGATAACTACTGTCGAAGATATGGAACAGATCCTCCAAGTTCTCACCATAAATCCCGGATCTCCAAAACAAAATGTCCTTCCGAACCTAGCGAGGCTGGAACTCAAACCTCTGACGAAGATGAGCGAGAAACCAGTGATTCTGATCTCCCACATGATATCGTCGAGGTTGAGGAAGAACGTAACTTCCTTCTGCGTGCCTCTGGAATATGTCGGTGTGCGGATAGGTGATTTGCAGGCTTGGGAGAGAGTCGCAAGGGTAATCAGGGATGTTATCGGGGATGACGACTTAGAGTTCTGCTACTAGCAAGGATTGTATGAGCTTGATAGAGGATTGTAATTTGAAGTATGTTAATCGGACTGGTACGTCTGCGCCCTATGTAGATGAGCGCTTATCTCGTTCGGATGAGTCCGATTCTGACGTTCAAGCAAGATTCACATGGCGCTATACCAATCTTCCTCAATTTCGGTCACCATCATACCAGGACACGCTGCTCAGCAATGAATTCCCTGATTACGGAATGTGAGCATGATATCGCTCAAGTATTTAGTTGTTTCGTTTACTGAATTCGAGGCTCTGACGCAGTTGATCCAGGCCTGATCACAACTATTGACGCATGCAGTACGAAATCCGTCAAACAACACGCTTCGGTGATGATCTGGGAAGAGATCAGTCACCTCAAGAGCAGCATTCGCGATTTTGAGCAGCAGATCTTATCATGCAGATGTCGTATCCTGTTCTGGAAGTCCCACCAGAATAGGTTGCTCGATGTATCCAAGCTTCCAGACGAGATCTGGGTCGATATCTGGTCGTACGCTGCTGACCTTGCCAGTGAAAGCGCAGCCTCGTTGAAGAACTGGATGGGAGTTACACAAGTATGCTCTTCCTGGCGTAACCTCGCGCTGAATACCCCTGCACTCTGGAGATGGCCATGCGTGCTGATGCCACGCAAAGCGTCAACCCTCCTCGTTCGAGCAGGTGCTCACCCACTTTTCATGAGGCTCAATTTCAGTACAATAGCTCAGAAAAGAAATGTTGACGAAATCTTCGATTTTGCATGTCAACTCCTAGAGCGAACGGGATCGCTGTCCATTTCCTATTTGAATTTCATCTCTCCCGACTCCTCACTGGCCCTGAGGTCCTTCATTCACCGTTTGAAAGCGACTGCAGCCAATGATATGCTTAAATCACTTCGAGTTTCTTGCGGGAGACGTAACCTAAATCAGGTTGGCGTTGCATCTCAAGAATTCCAAATGCTGACTTTGGTTCACTCTGCGCCTGCATTGTCGATCATTTACCTCAGGAATAGGTGTCTCAGAATGCCGTCATCTCAGAACTCCATGATATCATTACCCAATATCACAGTTCTCGACGTCGAATTCATATCTGGCAAGACATTCGCCCTTCACCGAGTGCCTGTGTACGAGGCTCTAACTATGCTCAGGTTTCTTCCAAATCTTAGGCGACTAGCTCTGGTAGAGGTCTTCAGCCCATTGTCAGCCACTGACAACCAAAGGGTGTCGGAAGACGCTTACACCTTGACATCACTCAGAAAGTTATACCTTGCATCGGGTGTTCAGGAGCTAGAATTTTTCATGCGTCGGATAGGATGTCTACGCTCAACTGACCAGATAACACTGGAGATTATCCCTGATAGAACGGTCACGAGCTCTCCAGTCCAGTCATTGCAATCTTTGGTGGAGGCATCGATTGATAGGATTGGGAAGCCCCTCCGGGGACTCGGGTTTCATAAATCCGATGCGGTCCACAACAATGTTTGGCTCAGCGTCAATACAGGATCGAACCCTATCAAATCCCTTAGCATCTACTGGCCTGTACACCCCTGGGTACCCTTCTGGTATTTACCTCAGTGCCATTCATTTGATCACCTCATCTCGGTCTCGTACAATCTGCGAGATTCCGAGATGGAAACATGGATGGCATTAGGACTCCTCCCTAACATCCAATTCCTCCTTGACCTGAACTTTGACAACCACCCCACTTTGATCAAAGTTCTTTCCAGTCGGGTAACGGGTGACAGTATATTTGACTGTCCCGATCTACCACAGGACGAATCTTCAATTTACTTCCCTTCTGTCCTCTCTTTCTCGGGAACGATCGCGACAAGCGCTTCCACTCGAGCGGAGCTAGCTTTTATTGGATTGGCTAGGATGGCAGTGAGGGGGTAAGGGTATCACACGATCCTTGAGAGTAGGGCAGGAAACAGACTCGGAACATGATCGTCTTTGCAGCGGCATCCACCGACTCTATGTCATATTGGCCTTTTATCGCGTTAATCTATTTGAATTCTCTGCATAACATGAGAAGTGGTGTGTAATTAGCCTAGTGAAGTTGGTTGTTGAGAGTACCTACTGGAAAAAAGCTTTCTGCGGCCGACTCTCGCGGTCGCGAGCCGAGAAACACTGAACAGACGCGACGCGACGCCTCACGTGATGGGAGAACTTGGAAAATTCGTTGACCTCCAGGCTGAGGCTCCCAGTGCCACTCACCACGGCACCGACAAGTGAGCAATGGTTGTATCCCCTCGTAGATTCGTCTCTCGTCCCCAAAGCCTACTCTCTTTCCATTCTGGGCATTCTCGCTCTCCCGTTGAAGATATATTGTGACCTCCCAACCCTGGTTCCCCGTGGACAAGAAGGGAATACATGACTCGGAGCGACTCAACTGAAGGAAGCAGGACACACCAATTCTGTCTATCCTCCATTCAAGTGCACAATATCAACGCCTTTCGTCTCAGTTTGGCCTCATTTGGCCTTTGCAAAGGCTTGCGTTATATCTAACTCCCTGTCGCCATCCCACAACGGCCAGCGCGTAACAACTTTAGCGGAGGATCCATCCGGACATCGCCAGCGTCTTCCAACGGAGGAGGTCCAGTCTAAAGTCAAAATATTCCCGCCTTGTGACCTAGGTTGTCGACTCGGCTTGTACAGGTTGGTCGAAGGTGTGACTTAGAATGGTGGATCGAGCGAAGAAGTTAACGAGAGGCGAATAGGAGACACCAGAAGACATCCTACCCAACTATCGTAATAATGTACGTAGTATAATAGAATATATACGTCGGTCCCAAACTTATGCTTTCCGCTTTTTATTTGGGCTCCAGACTGATGTTGGCCACGATCTCAAATTTCAATTTCAACGACCTTTGTCTGCGACGACGACCTTCGGTTCACCATGTTCAACACCTTCAACTTCAGCTTGATGGAATCACAGGTCACTCGCTTCGCCAGAAATAACGACTGCCCTACGGATCCCCAGTGTGCCACCCTTGAACGCATTCAGGAGGTGTTGAAAGCGGAAGCCACCAAATTAGGTCGATCCCGACCACAGGATGACGACGAGCAAAAACGCAAGGAGGTTACAAACCTTTTGGGAGGCTGCACCGCTGCCCTTGCACCAATACGTCGTCTCTCATCCGATATTCTCCTGATGATATTCCATTTCGCGATGCCGTACCAAGGCTGGCTACAGCGCGATCACAAGCCAGACCTCACTCAGGCGCCTCTTTCTCTCACTCACGTCTGCTCTTACTGGCGTCGAATTGCACTGGGAACTCCAGGGCTATGGACTTCCCTTTCCATCATGGTGAAGAATGGGGCACTCACAAGTAACTACGGCGCAAAATGGCTGAGTAGAGCCGGGGACCATCTTCCCTTATCACTTCACATTCAGTGTCTTCGTGGTCAGTGGTTGGGCTTCGATTTGAAGCGCATAGCCCCGCGGTTGAAGGTCCTTCAACTCCACATCACACCCTCGCACAAGATCTGCCGCACCCTTCTCTCCGAGCCGCAATTCGACCTGTTGGAGGAACTTCGTATCGAATTTTGTGGCCGTGAGCCTCAGTACGATGACACGGAGGACGACGACGACATGCCACCTCCGGATGTGCTTGAAAACCTGATGCACGCACCACGACTTTCCTCCCTCCATCTCGAATTGGACTTTCCCTTCGCTCGTCCTCTTTCCCGAACACGGCCATTATTCCCTTGGGCTCAGCTCACGGAGCTTGATATCTCAGAGATTCACGAGATGGCATGGCCTGCGACAATATCTCTGTGCACAAATCTGCGCGAAGCGACTCTACGCCTAGGCGGTAGTGTAGGCATGTATTGGGTCGAACCTCTCCACTATACCCCTCTTCCACACCTTATGTCGCTCACACTCGTCGTATCGGACGACTTCGACCCCTCTCTGTTCCAAAAGCTTCACTTCCCCAATCTAAACTTCTTGATGATCGAACAACCGGACGAGATCACCAATGTCTGGTACCCAAGGGCATGGCCAGACCCGGAACAGTTCTACAAGAGCCTCGAAAATCTCAAGACGCTTTACTTCTATCACCCTACCGAGAGGCTACCCGACATTCTACGACATACCCCCAACCTCGAACATTTGGATGTCCACACCAATTGCAGAATTGATAACGTGCTGGAAGTGTTGACATTGTCTTTCGACTCGCCAGATCGACTCAAGGATAATATCCTCCCAAAGCTCACGAAGTTGGAACTAGGTCATCCGGCGTCTCGTTTGGGCCTTGACGCCTCCGAAGACAAACTAGCCGCCATGATTGCCTCGAGGCTGAGCAAGACCAAGCCTCAAGAGTTCGCCTCGCTCAAGGAAATTAGTATTGGACCTGATTCCACGCAAACCAATCTTATCGACAAGGTTGAAACCGTGGTAGATGGGAATGAGTCGGTCGAGATTCATTGGTGGTTGGGAAGGTCTAGGGGCGACTTCGAGTCCGAAGGGGAGACTGATGGCCGTTCAGATTGGACCACCGATGATGATAGCGATTAGCCCTCACAACGTACTGATGATTGGACATTGGCGGACTCTTTTACGAATACTCTTCGATAATGAGCGGGCTTATTGTGGCTTTATCTCCCGAAGTTATTTACTATGTCGTTCTCCTACCGATAACTATGAAAGAAAGTGATTAGACTAGATATACTTGGTACCTGGAGTCATGCCGTTCAATGCCAACAGGCGACATCGAGGCAGTCTTATGAGACGCGAGGCCCTCACGTGGCAAGCTCAAGACTTCTACCACCATCATACCACGTACACAACTCATCGATGGTTTTCCACTCGATATTTCCCGCGGATTGTGAGCATAACAACGCTGGATGCCATTGATCTAATGCGCTGACCACAAGCGAGATAGTTGATCTGAGCCTGGTCAAAGTCATTGATGCCTGTGACTCGAAATCTTCAAGAGAACATGCCTCAGCGATGATCTGGGAGGAGATGAGCCACCTCGAGAATCGCATTCGGGAGTTCGAGCAGCAGATATTGACGTGCAAGCGTCTGATCCCGTTCTGGAAGACCCAGCAGAACAGATTAGTCGATGCATCTAGGCTTCCGGATGAAATTTGGATTGGGATCTGGGGATATGCTGCTGAACTTGCAAATGAGAGCATCGAGTCGCTGGAGGACTGGCTCGCCATTACCCAAGTCTGCGCTCACTGGCGCAAAGTCACTCTGAATACCCCAGCATTGTGGAGGTGGCCATGCATGCTGGCTCCTCTTCAAGCGTCGACCCTCCTTGATCGAGCCGGTACTCAACCGCTTCATCTTAGACTTGATTTCGAACAGCTTGACTGGACGACCAATCGGGATCATGCAAATATGATATTTGATTTCGCTGGTCATATCCGAAACCAGGCAGGGTCACTCGTCCTCGAATCTCTGAACGAGCTTTCGCCCACTCAAGTACCAAGCTGCAGAGCATTTATCCAGTGTTTTCAAACGGCGGGTGCTTTTCCCAAGCTCAAATTCTTACGAATCACATCTACAGGGTCAGGAATCAATGACAGCTCGGACCATCTTCTTCAAGGCCTCGACATGATGACTTTGGCTCGGGCTGCCCCTCAGTTGTCTACTGTCGACATAGGCGGCGTAAAAAGGAACATGTTGACATTACCCTCCACAGGACGTACGCCATCGCTGCCGAACATCACTTGCATTGATATTGTCTTTTCCGGCGCAAGGTCATCGGACCCCCACCGAGCGCCTGTCGACGATGTCATTCGTGCGATCCGACACCTTCCGAACCTTCGATGCTTAACTCTAGTCGGAGTATTCAGCCCATTATCGAATGTCAATGAACAACCAGCTCAGAAAGATAACTACGTCTTGAAATCCCTCCACACGTTATATCTCGAATCAGGTGTCAACGAAATGGACTTGTTTCTGCGCAGGATTGGATATCCGGTCACAGCTCATGATATCACCCTGGAGATCGCTCCAGGGCCTGCAGATTCTCTCCTCCCATTCGATTCCCTGCGATCTCTATTAGCAAATGCGATTGACAGAATAGGAAGACCTGTTGAGAGCTTAGAATTTGATAAATGCGACCATATACACCATGGTGTATGGCTTGGGTATAAAAGAGGCAACCGTTTTATCACACCCCTTCGTGTCTTCTGGCCTGTATCCCCTTGGGTACCTCTCAGACATCTATTGCAGTACCATTCATTCAGAAGCCTTCATACGGTTATATACAAGCTTAACGAGTCTGACATGCACATGTGGATGGCTTTAGGCCGCCTTCCTTCCCTAAGGTCTCTCCTCGACCTCGATTTCGATGATCACCCTACCCTGATCAAAGTACTTTCTACTTATGTGACAGGGGAAAGTATCTTTGAGCGTCCTTTTCCTCTGGAGGGTAATCCCCATTGGAAATTGCCGAATTTTCCCCGCCTATATTCACTTGCTGGCACGAAAGCCACGCGTGTTTCCACGGCAGCGGAGCTAGCTCTTATAACAAGGGTCAGGATGAATGCAGCAACATTATTCTTGGTTCAACAACTCGGAATTGAAAGGTGGTGACAGAGTTATGTCCAAAAGGCGCTCACTAACTTGGAATAACGCTCATAGGCTTCGCCAATTGTGCCAGGAACCGCAAGCTCGACGTGGTGGGCGGAGTACTTAGAAAGGCATTCGGGACGTCCTGAGACAGACAAAATGACAATTTTGATGTCTTATCACTACAAAGGCTTTAGTCAAGACTCAATTCTGTATTCGTTTGTAGCAAACTTACCATTTAACCTATAATATATACATTAGGTGTTTTGCGTACTCACGGGCTATTACCAAGCGCTTTCGTCCACGATTCAGCTTGAGCGGGTGAGCTAGCCTGAGCGATTAGGCTTCCGAGAGTTTGGGGAAGGGTTGTACCGTACTGTTCGCTGACCTGCTGAAAGCTGCACAGTCACGATGCACTCGCAATACACGCGACGCGATGGCACACGTGACGCGAATCTTTGGGGAAACCTGATTTTTTGCATACACAATGCACCCACAAGCGACGAGTCCGGGTCTCGCAGACCTTTCCTCCCCGATATACTCACATTTTCGTCTCGCGCCCATCCCTGTATACAGGCACCTTCCATTTCTCCCGGTGAAATCGCCAGACCGATAACGACAAGCGCAATTCATCACGAGAAGCGCCGGAAGTGATTGCATGATCATGAGGAACCCCCAGTTGATATAAACACATCAGACTCAAGTAATGGACCACGCACCATTGGCCAACGACTATCATCGACTGTATCAACGTCAAGAAGCATCAAGTGACTTCAGACCGGCTGCCATTACGCATTCTGAACTTATCCGCGAGCCACGACCAACATCAGTGTTTAGTGACGACGACAGCGACGACGACGACATAAACGGAGACGATGAAGCCGAGTCAACTGCTTGACTCTCTATCGAGCCAGGATTGCCTTGCTGTTATTGTCACGGCTGGTTTGGTGAGTTTTCTGTGCTGCCAACACGAGGCCAATCTGACGCGTCCATGCTAGATAACCCACATCGTCTTCAGACGCACAGAGCCTTCAGACCCATCCTATCTCGCTCTTCTCGTCCTCGGTATACCCTTCCAACTAACCTCACTACTCGCAAAACGCTACGAGTCGGTTCTCCTCGGGTTCTTTGCCACCTTCTCGACCTTCTGGGGTTCCCTTCTGTTATCTCTCACCATCTATCGTTTGGCGCCATGGCATCCACTTTACATCTATCCTGGACCCATAATTGCAAGACTCAGCAAGTTCTGGGGTGCGAATAAGGCAAGAACCGGGAAGCAGCATATACTGCATCAGGAGCTCCACAAGAAATATGGGAACGTCGTTCGAGTTGGTATGTCCGCACTCGCACCCTCTTATATGCAGCGCGTTCTGACGAAAATCTTGTTATACTAGGACCTAACGAGATATCTATCTGTGATGTTGCAGCTGTTGAGGATATGCTCGGTCCCAATGGACCACCCAAGGGTTCATGTACGTCTTGCTTCATTCTGCTGTAGCCTCCACCCATTCACGCCCCTTGACATACAGGGTGGGAAGGTCGATTCTCTCCCACAGATCCCGTCAAACCCCTCATCGCCCTTCGCGACAAAATGGAACACACCCGTCGTCGGCGACCATGGACAAGAGGCTTCAGCACCGGTGCTCTGAAAGGCTATGAACCGATGATTGAAGAACGGAGTCAACAGCTAGTGGATCACCTCACTGCTCGGGCAGAGAAGAAAGATCACGTTGATACCAAGGACGGGAAGGAAGGGAGAAAAGCAAGAGCTGGCTTGGATTTGATGCTTTGGTTCAGTTATTTCTCGTACGTTGTCTGCCTTTTTGCCGTTTTTCCCGGAGCTGACACGCATATATGCAGGTTTGACTTAATGGTAGACCTTGCGTGAGTCCACCCACTTTTCTCTCGTTCCATTCTCGCTGACGAATGCTCTGCTCGCAGATTTGGTGGCGGCGCAGAACTCATGCGAGACGGGGACAATGAAGGAATTTGGAACCTTGTTGAAGAAGCACAAGAAACTGCTCTTTTCTTCGCCCACGTACCTTGGCTTGGACAACTCTTCTTCCGCCTCCCATTTGCCGCTAGCCGGTTGAAGACGTACCGAAGCTTTGTCAAGGAAGAGACTATCAAGAGGAAGGAGAAGGGCTCGAAGTGGAAGGACCTCTTCTATTACCTGTCTGGGGAAGATGGTGTCGATGACGACGGGAAGAAACCAAGCATGGCTGAGGTTGTTAGTAATGGTATGTCATTGCTCCTCCTGCCCTCGGGCACTCGTTTGCTTGCCTCCTCGGGTTCTAGGCTAATCGCTGTTTCTTGTCACAGGCGCCTTGATCTCCCTCGCTGGTTCAGACACGACATCGACCGTCCTCTCATGTCTGTTTTTCCTTCTCTGCAAACATCCTGAAAAGTATCGAAGACTACAAGCGGAGATCGATACCCTTGAAGAAGAGAAGCTGAAGGACTGTACCGCTCACTCTAGCTTGCCTTACCTCACAGCCGTCTTGTAAGTTGTATGGCTTTCAGTAATAATTCCTGAGACTAACAAGCCTACCTTTCGGTTAACAGAAACGAAGCAATGCGCATGTATCCACCCGTGTTGAGTGGGACAACCAGGACTGCAGTTCAGCCAATGACGATTGGACCTTAGTGAGCATCTTCTCCCCATTGTTTCCTGCAAATCGTCTAACACGACGACATAGCTTTGTCCCTGAAGGCACCTCCCTATTCATTCCATTCTACGCCCTTCACCGTGACCCGCGCTATTTCTCCCTCCCCGACCAGTTCATCCCCGAACGCTGGCTACCAGGAGAGGAGCTGACCGCCGCGAAACCGTTCATCCACAACGCCAAAGCTTTCGTTCCTTTCTCCCTTGGTCCATCAAACTGCGTTGGCAAAAATTTCGCATTGATCGAGATGCGGATGGTGGCGTGTTTGTTGGTGAAGAAATTTGAGATGAGGTTCAAGGAGGGATATGATACCGATGAGTGGGAGAGGGAAATGCAGGATTTCTTCATCACGAAGAAGGGCGAGCTCCCAGTTGTGATCAGTCTTAGGGAGGGAGGGAATAGAGAGGATGCTTGCGGGTACCAGACGGACGGTTAGAACCTGAAAAATGTCTTGAGCAGCCCGACAACGAGACCGTGCTCCAGAGTGCAGTTGAAGAACGGATTAGTCGGAAGTGTTGAGAAAAACTCGCAGGCGTCATTGAGAGCCTCCAATAACGTATATTGTGGACTATTTCGTTTCAGATATTGTAACTCCTGCTACCCTAGCTGTATTGCTTCAATTCATAGCTTAGAACACCCTTCCGAGGTCGAAGTAGAACACTCTTTGGATTAAGGCATTTTTCGTACATGGAGACGTAGCAGATGAGTTGTGCGCCAATCAACAGTGAGTCCTAGTGAGTCATGGCACGTCAACACTCTGAGAATTTTGATTTTCCGCCATTTTGTAGTCGCTGGAAGGTATCGTCAAATACTTGCAAGCGAATTTACAACGTAGAGGGGCAAGGAAAGCTTCCGCCTCGTCTTGGCAGATATACACGCGACGCGACGTCCCACGTGACGGGAACCTTTGGGAAACTCTGATTTTCGCGTTGGCGATGAGCGGAACCTGACAGACCTTTCCTCCTCCAATATCATGAGGTTTACCTTGCCATCTCGCGACCGTCCCTTTATACACGCATCCCCATGTCCTCCCAGTGAAAATGCTAGGCCAGAAGCAACGAGCGCGAGCCGTGACATGAAGAGCTACTGGAAAGGATTACAGCTAGTGGACCGCACGCCACTGGACCGGGCTAATCACTCTATTAGCATTGGTGGTCTGCTGGCCTTCGGCTTGAGGTTCCGTTAAGGGGCCAGAAAATCTAACTATTAGCAGACTAGGCCATGGCTGGCATATCACGCGGTTGCACACATGCACGCAGACACTAGTCAGCATCAAGGCAGTCTGTCTAGATACACTGAACTCATCCACTACTCGCGACGACCTGTTCACAACGACGACGTGAACATACGCAATGAAGCCAAGTCAAATGCTTGACGCGCTTTCGAGCCAGGATTGCCTTGCTGGGATTATCACGGCTGCTTTGGTGAGTTCTCTGTCCTTCTGCTGCGAATATTATAAAGCTAATCGAACGCCCCAGATAACCCATCTCGTCTTTAGACGTACTGAACCTTCGGACCCCTCCTACATTGCTATTCTCATTTTTGGGATACCTCTCCAACTCACCTCTTTACTCGCGAGGCGCTACGACTCGATCCTACTCGGCGTGCTTGTGACCTTCTCGAGCTTCTGGGGTTCCCTTCTTGTGTCTGTTGGGATCTATCGCCTCTCACCCTGGCATCCACTTTACATCTATCCTGGACCCGTACTAGCGAGGCTCAGTAAATTCTGGCTTGCAACTAAGGCGAGAACTGGGAAGCAGCATATCGTGCATCAAGAACTCCACAAGAAATATGGGAACGTCGTTCGAGTTGGTATGTCTTCACTTGCACCTTCTTTGATACGCGGCGTGTGCTAATGAAATCTTTGTCACACTAGGGCCTAACGAGATATCTATATGTGATGTTGCAGCTGTCGACGATATGTTTGGTCACAATGGACCACCCAAGGGATCATGTACATCTTTCCCTCTTTCCCCTCTCGTAGTCCCAACTCACTCACACCCTTTCGCATGCAGGGTGGGAAGGCCGATTCTCTCCTAAAGAGCCCGTCAAGCCTCTTATCGCTCTTCGTGACAAAAAGGAACACGCTCGACGTCGGAAGCCATGGACAAGAGGTTTCGGCACAACTGCTTTGAAGGGCTATGAGCCGACGGTCAAGGAGAGGACCCAACAGCTCATGGATCATCTTGCTGCACGCGCGGAGCAGAAAGACCATGACGATAACAAGGAAGGGAAGGATGAAATGAAATCGACAGCTGGGTTGGATTTGCAACTTTGGTTTAGTCATTTCTCGTATGTTGGTCCGCCTTTCTTCATTTGTTGCCGAAGCTGATGCGCATATATGCAGCTTCGACCTCATGGTTGACCTTGGGTAAGTCCTCCTACCACTTCCCGTAATTCCTGACCTCGCTGACGAACACTCTGCATAACAGGTTCGGAGGCGGCTCTGAGCTCATGCGAGATGGGGACAAGGAAGGCATTTGGACCCTGGTTGAAGATGCTCAAGAGACTGCTCTTTTCTTCTCGCATATCCCATGGCTAGGAAAACTTTTCTTCCGGCTCCCATTTGCCGCCAGTCGGCTGAAGAAATACCGAAACTTTATCAAGGAAAGGACGATAAAGAGGAAGGAGACAGGGCCAAAGTGGGAAGACCTTTTCTATTACCTGTCCGGCGAAGACAGTGCTGATGGCGACGGAAAGAAGCCGACTATGGCTGAGGCTGTCAGTAATGGTAAGCCCCCGTTCCTCCTGGCTTATGATTCTATGTTGCTTCTCTTCGTTAGATGCAGCTTGACTGACGTTTCTTGTTGTAGGTGCTTTGGTCTCCTTGGCTGGCTCAGATACGACCTCAACCGTCCTGTCCTCTCTGTTCTTCCATCTATTCCAGCATCCCGAAAAATATAAAAGACTACAGGCTGAAGTCGATAGCCTCGGAGAGGAACGGCTAAAGGACTGCGCCGCTCAAGTTGGCTTGCCTTACCTAACTGCTGTCTTGTGAGTTCCACTCGTTCTATTGGTGATTCCAGATACTGACTGGACCTCCTCTCGGTCAACAGGAACGAATCGTTGCGCATGTACCCGCCCGTACTCAGCGGTACGAACAGGACTGCGGTGAAGGGAATGACTGTTGGACCTTAGTGAGTATCTTCTTCGCGCTGTTTCTTCCCGTGTCCAAGAAGCTGACTTATGGTGGCATAGCTACGTTCCCGAAGGCACCTCGCTCTCCATCCCATTTTATGCTCTGCAGCGTGACGCACGATACTTCTCCCTTCCTGACCAATTCACCCCCGAACGCTGGTTACCAGAAGACGAGAAAATGGCCCAAAAACCATTTATCCACAACCCCAAAGCTTTTCTCCCTTTCTCCCTCGGTCCATCCAACTGCGTTGGGAAGAACTTTGCATGGATTGAGATGCGTATGGTGGTGTGTTTGTTGATGAAGCGGTTCGAGATGAGGTTCAAGGAAGGGTATGAAACCGAGGAGTGGGAGGCGAAGATGCAGGATTTCTTTATCGCAAAGAAGGGGGAGCTACCCGTCGTGCTCAGCCTTAGGGAGGGAGCCACTACTTCTGTATAATGTGTTGTGGAATATCCCGACATCCTTGTATACTGTATGTCATTATGGCTGTATTGCCTCAATGTTTTGTTTTACTTGGGATACCCACTCGATGTCGAATCAAACACTTTTGGCATTCAAGGCACACGGCTTACTAGATTATCCATATAGCAATCAACTAATATTCGTCTCTTGAGTCCTTATTATACTGACATGAACGCCTGCCCGCGAGGATAGGTTTGAAAGCTGGAACTTGTTGGTACTCTTTGTATCGTATGCTTCGCGCAGACTTCTTCGGGTATTTAAGCTATGAGAGCGTTCAGTTAGGAGCAAGGAAAGCAGGATCGGTACGAACGTCACGAGGAGAGAGTTTACGTAGACTGGTGGCAGATGATCAATCACTAGCCTAGAGGTTACTAGCGGATGAAAGCATACCTTTGCTGATGATATCAACCAGAGCTGGGTGGACAGTATCATTACACTCGTTCGCTGGACGATGATAAACAGATCCTCACCGATGTAATAGTAAGTGTTCGGGGAGGCATGAAACTGAATCTTTTGAGACGGAAGATCCGCCGTCTGTGGAATGATACTTACCACTATGAAGGTTATCATTGCAATAGTCGTCGTGATTAATCCAATGCTCAGGCTAGCAAGCCTAGATTGAGAACGAAACCAGACTCTAGGACTTTGTAATTACCTGTAGATCACCAGACGGTCCACTACGTTTCTTGATCTGAAGATACAAGACTTAAATAACTCGTATAACGAGGAGAGGATACGGACGTACGACGAGAACGACGAATTTGTTCCTCTAAGGAAACGGACAAGGGATATAGAGATGACCGTATCGCCCAACATGGATGCCGCGAACTGAGCAGAAAACAATGCCTGGAAAGAATTCGATTTGATATGAGTGAATTCTATAGTCATGAACTACTACTCACCGAACGCGAAGTGGAATGAGCACCAGTGTTGCTCTCTTTGCCATACCTTTAAGCTGGTTAGCGCACCAATATTGGGAGGCTGCAAAGGACTGACTGAGGAATATTCGTAGCTTCAAACGCAGGTGTACCGTTAGATATATGACGAAGAGTTATAGGATTGATAACGTACCAATACCGAACGCTAACGTAGACATAATGTGAACATGAATGACGAGCAACGAAAGGATAGCGGTAGCACTCACCGAATTGAAGCATGTTTAAGGCGAGCTATTGATGAAGCCGAATGAGTGAAGATGTTGGAGCAGGGAGATGAATTGACTCACGATTGTCCCGACGACATACTTCCGAGAACGGTGAGTATTGCTAACTTAAAGTCAGGTCAGGAAGGGACACAAGGGATATCTTCATGTCCACCTACAAAGCCATACCCTCCACGCGTAGAAACTGCGAAATAAAGATATCAGGAAGGCGCTGATGTAGGCTCTGGAAGAAAATACCCTTGTACTAGGGTGGTGATCACAAACTATAACCTGGTCAGTCGTCGCCATTCGTCATATCCAATGCCAGACAATACTTACTGATATCAGAAATGCGAGCTGATAGAGCCTATTAACTTGGGCCTCGCATAGCTGGAGAGAAGACAAGACGTACTGAGAATCCTCTAGATCACACATTCTCAGTAACTCAAGCAGTAGGCAGGAAGGCGCACGGCGTACTGACATTGGCGATACAAACAGGAGGTCTCGTCTCTCATAGACTTTGGCCGAGATAAGGTAGACCCAAATTGCCTGCATCAGACATGCAAGGTGTAGGGACTCTAAAATGCTGAAGTCGTGATTAGATCCTTGTTCAGTTGGAAGACATAGAATTCGATTCGTGCCAGAGTAGTCCAACCTAGAGCCTGATATTAGGATTCACTTCCGTCACGATATCAACCAATGCTTACTAGTATCTTGATTCTCCTGTCATCGTTGGGATATGTTCGATAATAATAGACTGCCTGTGACACGATGACGCCGAAAAGACTGTATATCTGCATGAAGACAAGCTTCAGTGGCGAGTTTGAGACGAGACATGCGTACAAGGATCCAATTGTTTGGCCTGCCCATACAGACATAATGAGTTCTTTGACCCATGAATCTCCTCCAAAGTCCTCACCGATCAAGGGTGCCCTAAATTGAATGATCGTTGTGTAGTAGAACGTCTCAAGACTTGGTGGAAGCGCACCAGACATAGAGGGCGGGGAAAACGGGATGTTCGACTTGGCCAAGCTTCGTCATAAGCATTTCGAGGGAGCATATGGCAGGAACCGATTGCCTGGCTACGATCGCGGAGCCTAAAGGGTGATTACATTCTATCGCAGCGAAGATGCCGTACCATCGGTCAGGATCGACGCCCGCTGTCCATATGAACGGAGAAATAGGAGAGTGAAGTCCAAAAGCCCAACGAACAGCTATGAGCGAGGTTCATTTCTGAGGATTAGTTGTATTCATTCCAATGGTAGGTTTTCTGGAGAGGTTGGGGTTGCTGCTGCAGTCATGGTCTCGCCATCGAGAAGCCCGTCCACCCATGTAATCTGTGGCAGGGTCGCTGGCTGGACGATCTAATTGCGCCGTCTTGACCGTTCTGCATATTGCGCGGTTACTGCTCTCCGATCAAGGTGCTGCCGTAATGTTAGTGAAGTAAAGGCCGTCTGGGCAATCCTCGATTAGGATGAGTTAAACGAACGGCTCTGTGTAATACTCAGTCGATGGAGAGTTCTGCACCACCTCTTGCACTTTTCGTCTGTCAAGCTTCAGTTCTGTGTTCATGTAGCTTCGAATACTCACGCCTACCATTTTCGAGGGTATTCGTCGCCTTGCACCCTGCTAGTGAGCTCGATCAGAGCCCGACAATGTGGTCGTGCCCCTGGACTTGCCTCGGCAAATGTGGAAGCCGAAGTTCCGAGGCTCAGCCAAAGTCTAGCAGAGAAAGGGCGAGAGCTTAAATGTAGTACTGAAGATTGAGTACTGAGAACTAATACCGGGTATTTGTGTTGTAGTCCGGATGTAGGGCCTTGAGGGATGATGTGGACACTGAGAAGAGCGAGAGAGGAGCACCGCGGCCAGAAATTCAAAAAGTTAGCCTCACCGTGTGAAAAGGGGAGGATCGATGCAGCAAGGACCTCTGTTATCACTTTCAGGTTTCTTATCCTTCGCCGCATCCTATGGCCTTCGCCCTAGCGTACACTTCTCGGTGTAAGTGGCCACCTCCCTGACATGAACGATGGTTCACGATGTTCCTCTGGGATAGGTATATCTGCCGAAAAGTCGTCGGCGCAGAACGTCGATGCCTCTAGTATAAGAGGGGCAAAACAATATCTATTTGCCACAATTTGGGAAGAGATCAATACGCTAACGAAGAACATTCGAGTTCACGAAGCTCAGATACGCTCGTGGAAGCAAAGCATTGTAGCTCTAAAGTCCCGTCAGAACACATTGACTGATGTTGCCAGCCTCCCAGACGACATATTGCTCAACGTTTGGTCGTATTCTGCGCAGGATGCGGCTGAAAGTCCCGCTACCTTCCGAGATTGGCTAGCTATCACACATGTTTGCTCTCACTGGCGTAGGCTCTCAATCAATGCGCCGACTCTCTGGCGATGGCCTTGCATCATGGTCCCGGATGCCGCATCAGTCGTAGTCCAGCGAGCAGAGAATATCTCCATCTCACTACTAGTTGATTTCGGACAAATTGCTGCGCTGTGCCCCACTTCTTACAAAGACGACGAAACAGATTCTGACTCAGAGAGCGAAGCTGGTTCCGACTCAAAGAGCCAAGCTAATTCAGATTCAGAGGAGAAGATTGACGAAGTTCTCACTCTCGCAGGTCAGCTCTTGGATCGGACGGACACTCTCATACTCAAGGCGTACAACCACTTCAATGTCACCAATTACCAGGGTTATCAGGGCTTCCTTTATAACATCGAAAAGGGAGGGCCTTTTCGGAGACTAGAATCGATACACATTGATTATCTGCGTCCACCACTATACGAGGAATATAGTGTTCCTACCCTGATCTCCTCTGCACCGGCATTGAGAACAGTCTACTTCGGAAACAGAGGACTGCAGGGTTTGTCTATCAATGGTGCCCGATTCCTCCCTCCAATTACTACTTTGCACGTCGATGCCATCTGGTGGGCTGACACTGGCAGGCGCCCCGTTTGGAATCAACAGTTGTACTTGCATGAGATCATACCGATTATCAGGATGCTTCCCAGTCTGCGACACCTGTCATTGGTTGGGGTCTTTAAGTCAGTGTGCAATCACGATACAGAATGGAGAATAGCACACCCGGAGCCTGTTGACTTGGTAGACCTCCAGACGCTATGGATTGTGTCAGGCATCGATGAAAGCCATTTCTTCCTTTCCTGCATCACTCACCCTTCCTGGGTAAAGGTGACAGTTGATATCACAGAAAGTGTATCAGATCTTCAGCGGTTGCAACCCCTTTTATCATCTACTACCAGCCCCAAACATCTGGGCGCAACCACCAAAGTCTTGTCAGTCGCCTATTCCAATAGTGAAAAAATTCCAACTACCTGCGCTTCAATCAACTTCGTCGTCAATCCAGATTCCGTAGCAGCCCAGGCCACTTTGCGATGGCCATATGGGAGTCGAATTGGACAGGATCTTTTCTGTCCGACGTGCCATCAGCATCTCGTGGACCCGTTCTTGCGCAGCTTGAGAGGGTGCTTCAAATCTCGCTGCTGGAATTGCTTTTTTCACTCCCTGGAACGAGAAATGGTTCTCTTTTGCTAGTATGTGGGCGAGATTACCCTCTTCGTATCCTCTCATCCCCCTTTCTTGTTTTCTTATCATGCGTGTGTGTTATGATGTGTTGAGAGCTACAATTTTTCACTTTTGCCCAACGAACTTTCATGTTTTCATATTCAAATGATTTCAATTTATGTACAACACTGGATTTCACTCGACTTTGAGCTCATCCGGTTCCGAGTTCGGTTTTAGTTCTAACCCGGACAAATGAAGGATTCTCGCCCTAAACTCCTCGAATACGAGGATGGCATTCCTCGAGCTTGGCTGAAGTCATGCCGAAGGATGTGAGGGAGAAGTGCTTAGTGGATGCAGCATATGGAGTCGTCGGATCTTCTGGAGAAACGTGCTACTTCCAAGCAAAAGGTCAACCTTATCTTTTTCCGTAAGAATTCCGAAGATAACAGAACTTTATTTCATGCCTGGACTTGCAAGCACGTCGAGATTTCCTCTCCCACAAGCCCTCCCTCAAGGAATCATATTATCATGCCAGCTGCGAGAGAGCTATGGTGGCCCTCGATAACCCAGCTTATGGTGTTTGTCCCGTAGCCAACGTCGATTGTTGGTGGCCAAGGTCATCTTCGCCACTGTCAGCCATTTCCCCGCATCAAGCCTTCTCACTGAGAAACGTAAACCTAGCAAAATTCGCCTCGAACACACTGCAAATGACGAGTTTATGGAATAAATTGTGCACATCGAACGAGGAAGGCTCACCATTCCGTCGACATGCCGAACACTGGAATTTCATTCCGCCAACTGCGACGGTTCCTCCGGCCGAAATCATCACCCACGACATAACGGCAGCTTCGGAGCACGTTCTTTGCCCTAGGTCCTCGTGTCTCGTCTCCCCTTCTTGGCGCTACCCCACAACGGACCTCTAGAACGATCTTTCTACCAGGCAACCCGACATTTGGGCAACCAAAGTGGCAAAAAGAGGAAAACATGGGTGCATTTGACGAAGGAATGACGCGACGCGTTCACGGTGGAAAGGCGGCTGACTGCACGTGACAAGCCGAGGTCGACCCTTTGTTCTGACCCTCGTCATTCAAGCGATGGTAGCCAAGTATGTCAGGGATCCGACCGAATACCAAGATCCGTGCTTGCTTCGTGGTGTAACCTTGCCTCGTTCTGTATTGGGCTATTTCTGAAACAGGGAAGCGATGGGGAAAAACTCACGGCCGTCTTTACCCCCGAATTTTGAACGTAACCGGTAAGTGTTTATAAGGTTGCCTGTTCGAAGTCACGTCATTCTAACTTCAACTGCCAGCGTTCATAGTTCCTTCTCTTTCGCTTCTGGCACTTAGACCGCTATACCACGATGGCGAACGTAACGAATAACCTACCCGGTAAGCTTTTCTAGCTGTTTCGCAACCAAACGTTCGCTAACGTCCATTTGCCAGCCTCCTTCCTGGAGATGCACACTTTCAGCCCTTCGTCTGCCAGGCAAGGCGCCTGCGGTGAGATCGACGAAGAAATCGCTGAACTTCGTGCTGCAATCCTCGAATACGAAGCCAAAATTCAAGCGTCCAAAAACAAGATCCGCACCTGGACAGCTCACAAAAACGCTCTTGCCAATATCTCCCGTCTTCCTGAAGACATCCTCCTCGAAATTTGGTCATATCTCGCCCACGACACCAGTATCGAATCCGCCGTCCCTCGGTGGACCAGCATCACCCAAGTGTGCATGCATTGGAGGAGAGTCGCATTGGGCTCGCCCATCCTGTGGAGTACTCCTGCAGTTCATCGGCCAGAGATCGCTAGGGCAATGCTCCAGCGGGCCAACTCTGTTCCTCTGACTCAAGTCGTCGATTTCGGTCGATTGATGAAGTCCATCACTCGCTGTTACCCCACTGTCCGTTTCGTCAACGAGAACCTCGACAACACCCAAACCCTTGTCCTGCACGATACGACCTCCGGAGGCTCGCTCCAAAATGCTGGGAAATTGGGGTTTGACATCACTCGTCCTCTGCCAGAGTTGACGACCTTCAAGGTTACCTCGCCGTACTCACATCCCTACCACGCCATTTCTCGGCTCTTCATTTGTGGGGCTGTCAACCTTCAGACCCTCGTTCTTGAGAACAGAACCATCTTCAGGTCGGTTTCTGACCTCCCAGAGCTCACGAAGCTCAAAACCCTGGAGGTCTCCATCAAGATGGACGAGGCGGCCAAATGCCAGCACGCTCACATTCCTCAGGTCATCGCGGCTTTGCAGAAGATGCCCAACCTCACTAATCTGAGGCTGGACAATGTCTTCAGCGAGCTCGAAGGAAGTGACTCAGCGTCGTCCCATCCTGACCCCGAAGAGCGTGTTCACCTCTCATCTCTTGAAGAGCTGAGCATCAACGCCAGTGCCCAGACCTGCCGTCTGTTCTTCCAGCGATTCACACACCCCGCATCGACCAAGGTCCTCGTTGAAGGTCTCTGGACTGATCCTAACCAGTCCATCCCCCACCGCGAGTCTGTCTCCGAGCTCATTCATTCCCTGAGCTCGCAGCTCGCAGCGCCCATCCACACCCTCAGCCTCAAGGAATCCTCGGAGTCATTATACGAAATGGAATTCTACACCTCTACCGACAGCTCGCCCTCGCTGACGTTCATCACATGTGCCATACCCTCCATCATCAAGACCCTCCCTCGCATCTCTCCTCTCTCCAGTCTCAAGAACCTTGATTATTGGTTATCGTTCTCCGACCTTGATACATGGGTATCATTTGGTCAGCTGGAGGAGCTGGAGAACGTCATGATGAAGCTGGAGGAACATCCGAGGTTCCTGGATGTTTTGGCGATGAAGAAGGCGTGCTCATCGGAGACAGGTGTCAAGGGGTCGGTGGTGTACTTCCCTGGTTATCGGACGCTGTCGGTCCCGGAGAAAACACCTGTTGTGGTAGTGGCTGAGCTTAAGAGGGTTGGGTCGTTGAGGAGTCATGTCATAGCGGAGGGTTCAGCTTGATCCATGGACACACACTTGCACTATCTTCTCGTATACCAATGGACTCGAAGCATTCAAACGGAAAGGAATAGATAATTATTGTACAGTTTTGTAGTATTAATGAACAACAAGATGCCTCTGGAATAACCACAATTCGTATGATATGTCAGGCTTGTGATCGCACTGCACCAGACCAACCAGCCCCCATGAACGTCTTGTCCACCCATCGGAAGATGGTTTCATCCCATTTCTTGGGTGTATTAATGCGTCTGACCTCGGAATAAATCAGAATCAGCATAACTGCTGGAATATCTTCTTCTCGAATTCCCTTGGTAGTTATTGCTGCTGGCTGGTCTTTACCGAACGTGCTCTTGCGATAGGAGTCGAACGTCGCCGAGTTTCCCGTGTATAAGGGATCATGCTTGCCATTGCCTGAATCCACAAATTCCAAGACCTGAGAGGATGAGGTATGTGAGCTGGGTTCTCTAAAATACACGAACGTCTTACTTACCTTCCAGGCGTTGAGTGACTCTTGGTAGCTAACTTTCCAATGTCCTTGTCCTAGTGTCCAATATCGAGATTGCTTGACGCTTAAGAGGGGCAGACTCGAAGATCAGCAATGAACTCCAAAACATGGCGATACACGTACTGTGTGCAGGCGAGCTGTACGGGATAGCTTATCCTGCCGAAGCTGATGCTGTCGTTCTTCCAGTCGATCGCACCTTTTGGATCGTCCGACTTCAGGATAGACGTGATTTCCGGAGTGATACTGTCACTCGCCCTCAGTGTCCGAGATGTAAATGAGTCAGTCGCATGAGAGGAGAGGAGGCGAGAGTCCAGATAGCTGGGCCCGTTTTCAAAGGTGTAGATGTTAGCGCCCACGGAGCTCATAGTCTTCCAGATAGAAGATGATCAGTTCCTCATGTCAATCTCCAGAGATTTATGCATTGCTCACAGTTGATGGCTTCACACCCTTGGGAATCTTGGTCGTTCTGATCGCCCAAGCAACCATATCCAGTATTGACCAGTAACGCACGTTCGTCTGTTGATGGCTTGATTGTGCGCAGTCATGGCTTGTCAATCGCAGGAACGAAAAGTAGATGCTTCCCTCGGGCCATGAACTGTCAAAACCTGGTCGAGACTCGCAGCATCTGTCACAGCAAGTCCAGAAGAACATGGGTTCCCGTCATAAAGCCTTCTTCTGGATTTCGTGAGGGTGCAGTCGACTTCCGGTGAAGTTGGCGGGGCTCAGCGCTCAGTGAAGCTTCAAGGTCCATGTCGTCAACCTGAGCAAGAACGCGGAGGGACAAGATTAGATTTTGAGGCTATTCGAGGACCCAACGCCTCTTGGTGGCGGTGGTCAATACCACGCGAGAAATTTAATTTCACAACGAGTGTGAAGCGGTTTCGGCTAGCGCCGAGATACTGATTTCATTGAATGCCTGTCACTTGCCTTTGAACCTTTCGCTGTACCGAATTTTCAAGGGCCTACTCCTTGAAAGGCAGTTAAATCTTGATACAATCTATCTTTAACTATCCTCGGGGTCGGACCTCTGGGACGTCACACCCAAATCTCGCTGGTGCCGCCGCAGTGGCCCTACGACTGTCAATGGTTCTTCTCTACTGAACTTCGAGGATGCAAATTCAACAGTTCTTTTGAGGGTGCTTGTGACGTTTTGTGGGTAATATTCTCATTATGGACTCGCCTAGACGAAAATCTGGTTCCGTGGCGATGTGCAGGTGCTAACGTGGGTAGAATGGCAGCTTCCCTGATTAAAGATTTGCAGTTGTTTCCTGAAAAAGGCATGAAGACTCCGTTTGCTCGCTCTGGTAGTCCAGGACAAGACCTTGATACTAGATCTCAAGGTGCAATTCGATTCCACTTGTTGAACTGCGACGATACCTTCAGGCATTTGACCCTGAATATTGACAAGCAATTGAATTGGGTCCGTTGGTAATCTTCGCCGCCACAAGTTGGTGTCTGATCTAAGCACCATCTCTAGATGCACTTTTCGGCCCAAAATTACACCATCAATTCTGTATATACAGAGCGAGTGAGACTGTGGCGGCAGCTGGCCTTTCTCTCGCACCCCACATCATGTCTATCACGGACGCACTTCCACCCAGCCTCCAGATATTCTACAGCACAATCGTGGTCGAATCCCGTGGCCCCCTGATTGGTGAGTGTGGACGAGTGTTCGAGATATTCATTCGCTGACCTCCGATGTACAATAGGACTAATAGTCGGATTTGTGTTCGTCCATCCCGATTCCCGTCATAGCTGAAGGCGTATATTGACCTCATGTATAGGCTTTTTGGTATTATCCTCTCGCAAACCGTTTACTACTATCGTGCATATCCGGACGACAAGAGGAGAAACAAGATACTAGTAAGCCCTTCGGCTCCACCTTCATGACGAATTGCGTAACCTACGGATTTAGGTGGCAGTTCTCTGGTATTTTGTATCCCCAGACGTTATGACTTGAAGCTGACTTCATCTGTAGCATCTTGGAGATTGCACACCTCGCGTGTCTTATACAAGCCGCCTGGGTCTGGTTTATTTACGCAAAGACCCCAGAAAGAGTAATCCTTCTATTCCGTGCTCCAATGTGAGGATAATTCGCATGACTCTTCATCGATACGGAGACTGATAACATACCATTCATCAGAGGATTCTCTGTAGGTGGCCAATCCGTTGTCTATCGGTGGAGACTCACCCAAAATGCATGAATAGACGGCATTCCTAATTTCAGTGAGCAACTACGCCGAGATCGCCTTAGTTTTATCTTAAACCCTTTCTAGTTCTTGATTACCACTCTAGTGCAAGGGTATGTCTCTTAGATCGTCGAGCAAAGTTTGTCAAGGCCGATATTCCATCCACCCAGATTCTATGCGTGGCGGGTCTGGCTCTGTACGTGGAACCACTCGAAAGTCTTTCATTTCACTAACTTATCGCGTATAGTCAGTAGTTCAAATCCGGCTCGGAACTATGTGGTGGGGTTGATAGTGCGCACCTCATGATCCTGAACAGGGGATTGTCACTCGCTAACGATAACTTCCTGCTCGCAGCTCGTCTTGAATGTGGCGCAGTTCGGTACGTACTCGTTCACCTATTCGCCCCTCGCTACTCAATGCATCTGTAGTATGCGGCCTCGGTGCGTTCTAGTCGCCCTTGTGGGGACACAATTCTTCCCTGACCCTTGCGCCATTAGTGACGAATATCCCTCAGTACGTCCTCTGTCAATCATTTCAGGAGGAAAACTGACTGAGTCAATGTTAGATACGGGGTGGACAGCATATCTAATGCACACTCGAAAGTTCGGTCCGTGAGTAGTAGGCCCTTCAGCCTAGCGTACAGCTAATTCTCTGCTCTATTCAGGGGTTTTTCTCGGCACAATTGGCGATATCTATGGCTGGAGATACAATAATCTCAGCGTCCCTTGTCATATTCCTACGTCAAGCTTACCCGTCATACCGATCGTAAGTTTCTACCTGGTCCAAGGTGCATAATGGCGCTGATCATGTAGCTGACAGCTCCCGAAATGCTGTCGATCGGCTGGTGACCTATAGGTTGGCGACGTTTTACTTCTCTATATCGACAGGTGAATCGTGATACTCAATTTTCCTCACAGCGTTGGGGTGGGTATGCTTTCCGCTGCGACAGCTATTGCGACATTCATCGTGGTAAGCTTCATCTGAGGCTTGGGGGGTCGGGCTGTGCTAACGCAAATTAGTACCACGCATATCAGCAAACCTTCCACTTCGTTGGTGAGATTCTGGGCAGCATATTCTTACTTCTACGTTAACCTCTGATTTGACAGCTTTAGTCGATATCATCAGTAAAGGTGTGTATTTTTTGGATGTCTCTGCCTGCGGTACAACTCACGTGCGCTCACAGTATATGTCAATTCGCTGCTCGTGACGTTGGTACAATTTCGTATCTCTTTGGGCTATGCTAAACTTGCATTCCAGATTGAACTCGCGTAGGAGCATACGCGAAGCCTACGATTCCAAGACTGCAAACACGTACCAGCTTCAAGAGCGATCTACCATGACTACTCTTCGCATTGCGAAGACCGTTGAGACAGCCATTAGCTAATGACTCCGATTTCCTCGAATTCGGAGATTTGGAATTAGATGTGTAAATTATGCTCCATTATAATCATAATCGCGTTCACACAATATACAGCGCGTAATACCAGTTACACACGACCGCCCTAAGAAGTGCGGTTCCGATGATCATCACACTCCGCAACAGAATCACAAAACGGGTTTTCCAGCACCAAGGAAAAGCTATCCTAAACCTTTTCTATTCGCAAGGCGTAAGCATACGAGCATTCAACGCCTGAAAACTAATCCTTATGCTCTATCAGGTATTGCGTGGACGCGCTCGACGAGCTTGCCGGATCTTTTCGAGCTCTGCACGAACTTCAACGACTGTCCAGCAAGCCCTCTGAAGAAGATTGGCTAGTTGACATTGTATTTGATGCGTATATCTGCAACTTCTAAGCAAATGTTGGGTGGACCGTGGAGTAGCTTACATCTCGAGCTGATGAAAAAAGGAAGAAAACAGACAACAGGTAAAGAAGTACCACCAGAGTTCGTAGGTCGTAGATCACAATTAAGTACGATCTCTGGATTAACTCTGATTGCAGGCGGTCTTCCGGGACCGTAACACATATCAACATATGGCTGGTCTTCTGCTTGATTTTGTGAGGATCTACCCTAAGGTACTGGTACGATATTGTGCTAGTATATAGTTTCGGATGCACATAATCCGATCAAATTCTGCGCGAGTAGACGTACAGTAAGTGTGCTTTTCCAAGAACTGTATATTATGAAAAAATAAGGAGGGTTGAAATGAGTCGTCTCCGGCCGAAATACCCCGCCAATGGATTATGCTATCACCTGACTTGAAACAGGAGAGTATCTTCAAAAGCGTTGGATGACAGTCAAAGTCAATCCCACATAGCGCCTTAAGGTTGGGTAGGCAGCCAAACGCTATCCACATATCCATCTCAGAGGCAGGAAGCTCATACTGTAGTACTTCCAGTTGATGAAAGGATGGGAAGGATGGGAGGCGGTGGAATGATATCCGAGGATGAACAGGCCAAAATATATAAATCGGACATTGCAGGGGGAAATATCTGCCCTTATGAACATCAAGCCCAATGCAGCAGTCGACCTCATCCTGAACATCGATTGACAAGGCTTTCAAAGGCTTGCCAAGCTGGTTTAACATTTTTTCCACCACACCTTCGAACCCATGTTCCAGGCTTGTAGGAAAGGATTGGGGGCCCCACCATCTGCTGGCAGCAGATTCTTGGTTTACTTCCAAAGCCACTGAGGCGATCGGATTATATCCTACATAGCGTAAGAAAAAGTTGATCTCATCGATTCCAGAGGTGAGATGGAGCTCCGTCAGCGATTGCAAGACGAGAGGGCTTGGATCCGTGAGTTGTGCGTCGGGTTGGCTGCTGTCCCCCCATAAAGGTCGGAAAACATTCACCAGAGTCAACTCCTGGAGGTTCGGAAACAGATGGATGGTAGATATTACTTGGGGAAGTGGGGTTTGCAAAAAGCCATAGCGGATCGCATCATCCAACCGTATTTCGAGGGTAGTGATGTTCAAAAATGTTCCATGTTCCAGGTTTATGTCCGTGATGCTCCTGTTGGAGAGGTAGAAAGAGCGCAGTCCTGGCGCAAACTTGATCCAATTAGCGATGTTGAGGGAGTGGTCCAGCTCGCCTACGAGTCGGACGCTTCTCATCCCTAATTCACACGAAAGTTTTAATGTTTTTAGCTGAAGGAGAGCTCCAGGAGTCTCCAGGATCCTGGAGAACTCCTCACGAGCATTCATCTCAACATCGTCGTCGTCATCCTCGACTGGTATTCGAGTGTCAAAGGAGACAAGGTCCAGGGATACTGCTCGAGGCAGGAGTTGAGCTGTGAGGTCAATGGCCTTTATCAAACGCGCAGACCCCAAGTACGCGATTTGGTCGACATCGAGCCTCAGATGGAGTGGGCTGGTTCTTGCTCGTGGAAGGAGCGCCAAGGCTTCCCGTGGGTATGAGAGAAATGGCCGACGCCAGAGACTTGGCGCACCGAGCGCAATTTTACGCCAACGGGAGCTCACATGGGTGATGCTAATCCAATGACGGAAGGAATCCTTGTCTATATGAGAATTCTCTGCAGAGTAAGACCAAATTCTCAATAGAATCTCGTCCGGAAGCTTGGCGATATCGATCAATCGATTCTTGTGAGAGAGCCAGTGTGATATCTGGTTCCTCCAACGGAGAATCTGCTCTTCGTATGCGCGGATACAGTTTTGGAGGCGGACGACTTCTTCCCAGATCCTCGTGGTCGTATAATGCTTGAGTAGCTCTGGGCCGAACGCGTCGACAGTGTTCACCATGTTCAGATGAACTGTCCAGGTTTCGTCAATCAACTATGCTCTTCGATAGGTGCAAACATCACTGGAACTTACAATGAGATGAGGGCTGATATTCTGCCATTCAATATAGTTCCTGTGCGTTCTGTGCGATACAAGTGGTGGTGGGGAAGCTTGGAAAGCAATTGGTTCGCCAACCTCATTGATGATTGATGCCGACTGTTATCGCCACGTGCCTCATAGTGCTTTGGTCAATTGTGATGGAATTGGTATATCGCCAACATGAACGGCGCAAGTGATACATCTACGGTGAGATACGAGGACCAGGATATAACAAGGAGTATGGGTCTCGGGTGGAGCGAGCGTTTTAATACCTACTAAGTCCACGACAAGGGGGTGGTCCTCCAGCCTCTGTAGATTGAGAATCATGAATGACGAGAACAGAATAAGGCATGAGAGCTTTACAATTTCATACGCTGAGTCCTGTTGCCGGTGCCTCAAGCGTGTCTCAGGCTTCGCGATACCCGTTACCTCCAGATCTTGACTGGGGGGTGTGTTGCATGCGCTGGCAGAGAAAGACTGGCACCAAGGATTCCTTCGCCTAGAAGCAACATTGATGAGTCTCTTGTAAAAGGGACGAGCGGACGTCCAACGTACCAGGGTTCTTCCGTGTCATCTTCAGCTGGTGTGTCCTTGGATATACCCGACCCGGATACAGTGGTCTTATTCGAAGTTTGCGCATGCTCTGAGCCTTGGTGGACTCGAAGATCGTAGGACCATCCACTTCGGAGATGCATTATTGACATCCGCATCGTCGAGTCAAACGTGATCTCTACTAGAGCAGGGTAGAGGGGAGGGATCGAATTCCTCACAGGAGCAATGCGATGCCTGTATAACGAGGGTGAGCTCGGGCCAAGACAACGGCACTGGTAGGCAGAGAAATTACGAACCTGCGTGACGCGTCAGAACTTGGGAACTCTTGGGGAGGGGGAAGGTCTATTAGGCCCTGTCGTACTAAACCCCGGCGTTGAGCTATGAGAACCTCCTCGAGTATAGAGAAGGATGAAAAGACCTACCGACAATCCCATTTATGCCCCACCCACTGAGATACCTCCTTATATCCGGATTAAAGTCTTCCTTCCTCTCCAACGTCATAGCTTGTTAGAGCTTGTAGAGTATTGAGGCTTATTATAGGTCGTCCGAAACGGTTGTCCCGCAAGTAGACAAGGGCTAGCGGAAAGAACTGTTTGTCGAATCCTTAAGCCAACATGGCTGAGGTGGTTGATATGGGGAGTGAATTTCCAAGGAGAACGTTAAACGCGGAGGCTTCATAGTAGCCTAGAAATCCAAGCTTGCTGTACGTGCAGAGTGGTGTTTGGAAAGCCATACACTCAGTATCGACTTACGGGAACCACCGCAGTCGCAAGTTGGTATTGAATCGGATATCAATCGTCCTTCCGGAATATTTGAGGACAGAATTAGCATGTGGTCAACGGTCAACTGTGAGTCTGAATGATAGGCCGCTTCCACTGAAGATAGAGGTCAGAGAACTGGCCATAGCAGCGATCGTAGGATGTGGAACGACTTCAAGCTTGGTACAGTATCTGCCGCAGACTTGGGGCTACGAAACTCAGCTCTCTCATCACGTGATCGCTCGCGTCGCGTCCTTCATCATTCATGATCATCAGGCTTCCGCCAGCGAGTTGAGTACGAGTCTTGAGCTCTACCCTCGGCTCTACTCTACCGTGGGGGTAAGGCCTATCGTTGGGGGGCTTACTGCAATAAGGACTTATCCCTGAAAAAATTTCTGAGACAGCATCACAGAGAATATTATGTATTCAATTGGTCAGAAGAGACTGATACTACATCTTAGCTATAATTCGAATTTGGGGAATAAGCCGTATCATAACCTAACGCGTACTATGTTACTGTATAGATGCCCTTGTATTGAGAATGTTGTCTATCTCTGTACGAATAGGAGCAGAACACGTACATCCTGTGAGCCATTGGAGCTCAGGGAAATATAGCTCGGATGAAGGACGCTCTTCTCTAATTGGAGAAGGTTGTTCGAATATGCATTTACCCGATTGGAAGCTGGAAAGAACCTTTGGGAGGTCTGGATGACAATCAAAATTGATCTTCTTCAACTCCTTCAGGCAAGGAAGGCGTCCAAAGGCCATCCATATCTCTTTACTAGAAGTTGTAAGCTCATATTGCAGCACTTCTAGCTGATTGAATGGGCAAAAACTTGGCAGATGGTGGAGAGGTACCCAGTGAAGTACCGGCCAAAAGACGTTCAGCGGCATGACAGTGAGGGAATCGTCACGAACGCAGAATCCGATACGGTAATGAACCTTGTCTTGGGCATCAATAATCAGGCCGGACACGGGGGCTCCTAGCTGATCTAGGGCTTTCTTGAGTAACCCGTTGACCGGATGATTAAGGATGTTGTGAAATTGCGATAGCCCAAACATCACGAAGAAATCTTCCATGATCTCAAGGGTCACCGAAGTTGCTGTACTATATCCTACGTGGCGAAGGAAAAGGTGCATTTCTGTGACGATGCAGCTTAGATAAAGAGTTTGGAGTGAGGTCAAGACAAAGGGATCTGGATAGGCTGATGTCGTGTCGCTGCCGTGTGTGGGACTGAATGCATTGATTAGGCCCAAATGCTGTAGATTCGGGAGCATTTTGAGCGTAGAAATGGCGGTGGTCAAGGGGGCTCGGGAATCACCCGCATTGAAGTTGTCGTTAAATTGGATATCGAGGGTGGTGAGATTGGCAAGTTTCTTCGCCTCCAATGGCGACTTCAGAATGCTTCTGTTGACGAGATAGAGTGCACGTAATGCAGGCGCAGAAACGGAGGAATTGATCAATTGGATTGCTTCGAGGCTCGTGCGTAGATGGCCTAAACCCAGGAGGGTCATGCCTGGGTAATCCTCGTGCTTGTAGCTGATCTTTAGCGATTTCAAATTGGAAAGAGCTCCAGGCATCTTTATCAGCTTCACAAACTCTTCGCGAGCGTGGATTCCCTCGGGATCATTCTCTGGGAGGGGCAGATCAATGGCGGAAAGGTCCAGCGATTCCGTTCGATGAAGAACGAGACCTGCGATGTGGAAGGCTTCGCCGAAATCCACAGTGCTCAATTGGGCAAGCTGCCTGAGATCAAGCCGCAGATGAATCGGACTTCTTCCAGCCCGCGAGAGAAATGTCGAGGCTGCATTTGGGAACCAAATGAAAGGACGACTCCACAGCTTGGACTCGCTGAGCGCAATTCTACGCCAATGGGAACTGACATGAGTGATACCCAGCCAGTTCTTGAACGAATGCACGTTTTCGTGAGACTGTTCGGCAGAGTACGACCATATGTTGATCAGAATCTCTTCTGGAAGTTTTGCTACCCCGACGAGTCGATTCTTGAGGGACATCCAGCGGGAGATCTGGTTCTTCCAGGACAGAATTTGCTCTTCATGCTTTTGAATACAGTTTCTGAGATGTATGACCTCCTCCCAGATCACTGAAATCGCGTGTTGTTTCAAGGTCTCTGGGCTGAACGCATCGACGGTGTCGATCATGCCTGTCGTTCCCTGTTAGTTAATCAACTATGCTCGTCGACGAATTCAAACACCAATGGGACGCACAATCGGTGAGATAAAGCAAAGGCTGCTCTGAGGCCATCCTATATTTCTCCGTTTGCAATGCTACGAGAACGAACGCGACGGAAGTGGAGAGAGATGGAGTGGTAATAACCTCGCGCTTGTCACCGGCGCCCCAAATGGCCACGTGCTGACATCAATGTGAAGGTCCCTGCGAGTGTTGTCATATCATACCGGATTGACATTAGCCGCCTTTCCATTGATATCACACAACATCTATTTGCACAACCGGCACTATTCATTCTATCTAAAAAAACTAATGATGTATATATACCTTTGATGACGACCAAAACGGCAGCGCTGAAGTCGAATACCCTCCGATTAACTATCCGTCTCGTTTCCGTCAATGCTCTTTGGTGTTGCACCCCGGTCCTCTAAAAGCCAGCTACGACGGGCCTGGATAATTCGTAGTAGTTCTTCTGTTTGAGGTTCACTGGGAGACACATATGCTTCAAAGGGCGAAAGAAATAATTTGGGGAAATAGACGCATGATTCCAAGCCTCGCAACGCTGTTGTTGTATAGTCAAGAGTAGGTACGGAGTCGAAGACCGTATCAGAGGTGCCGCGGAAGAGCGCTAATACCCGCATTAAAGTGGGATGCTTCCATGCGGCAACGTTGAAGACTGAAAGATCGGGCAAGAGCCCAAAAGATCTCCACATATCCAGGTTAGAAAACGGTAGCCAGTAGTCGAGCTGTTGGAGTTTGTCGAGACGACAATTCTTAGGTAGATGGAAGATAGGTGAATGGGGTGCTGCTCCGACGGATATTTCCATGATAACTGAAGGAATGATATCCTGGTCTTGTTCTGATTTGTGACCAAGTTGAAGGCTCCAACCGTGGTTGCCGGCAGTCGATGGCATGAGCGCGAGGTGGTTGATGTGGGGAAAAATTCTGTGTCCAGCTATATGCATGATCGAAGATATGATCCCAGCGTGGTTTGATTGGCCTAGGCCTGAGGGAGATTGACATTCATCCCATAGGCCACCCATCCAAACCACGGCTCGACGGCCATAATAAACATGGTCGAGCAAAACACCGACTACCTGAGCACTTCCAAATAAGGCAAAATCTCGCAAATGTGGAAATGACACTGGCTGGGACGACGTTGCGCACCAATGAATATCCTCGCTATTCAGCGGTTTACAAATGTTGAAAAGGCTGAGTGTCGTCAGGAGCGGCAGATGCTGGATTGTGCTGATTACTCGCTGGATTGATACCATTTGGGCGTTTGGACTCTGTGAAATCGAGACAACCAGGACGGTGACAGACCTGAGAGGGGTGGTGGATCCACGTTCTAATTGCCTTGTGTAGGTAGACCCCTGTCGGGGAGTAAATAGTGAGATGCCATTCAGGCGTAGCTGTTTCAGATTTGGGCTGTGTTGAATGTGGTCAAGAACATGATGGTCGATTGACTGGTGCCTGGTGTGAGAAGGGGAGTACTGAGGATAAGTGACTTCAATATACTCCAAATTAGTGGGTATTCGATACGGCATGTTGCTCCAGAAAACGCTGTGGTACCAGTCGGCACCTCTGTAATCTGGCAGCGGGAGTTCCGAAAGATTGATTATAAGGGTATGCGCTCTGGATAGCACTGCAGTTGCTAGTCTCCTCGATGCCATGACCTCAGCTGGATCCGCATTCTGAACGTGTGGAAACATGACGGTCTGCGTATTGATCACCAGAGTAAGTTTGACGCTCCCGGCACGTCTCAGCATCTGTTGAGCGATGGATGGTCTACGAATACATGGCCAAGACCAGAGGCCAGGTGTACTCAACGCCAGACGTCGCCAATGAGAGCAAACATGAGTTATCCTAACCCACGATGTTGACAAATGCGAAGCATCATGGGCTAGATACTTCCAGATCTCGATGAACATCTCGTCAGGTAGCCTGAAGTAGCTATTCAGTGCGTTATAGCGAGATCTCCAACCCGCGATTAAAGCCTTGTGCTTCATGATCTGCTCTTCAAGCCGTCGAATTCCTTGATATAGAATGCTGATCTCTTCGTGGATTGAAGCGTATGCAGCATCCTTGGCCTCACGGCTACTGAACGCGTTGAACCTATTGATGAATTCATTCTCTTTTATCTCGCGAGTGAGGACATTATCTCATGCAACACGCATTCAATGGCACATACCAGACCCAGGTTTTCCATTCGACTGATAGAAGCACTCGTCCCCTCGGACGACAGCATTTCCGACCATTGCACGAGTGAGTGTAGGCGTTCGAAAGATTTGCCTATCACTCATCCCGGAAGAAATGAACGCGAAGCCTGATTTTGGTCGGCTATTTCGATTCATCTGACCATGGCCAGCTAGCTCCGGATTCCGCTCCGACGCACTGTGGTTCCCCCAGTGTTGTCTGCAATGATTTGCCAATGGTCACCAAAGCTTCTAGAAGCTTGAACGCCAGGAAAGATATCGAGAATACAAGGTGCATTAGGTGTGCATCTCGAGTGACACACATGTAAAGGGAGGAAGGGTATGCGATCCTAACATGAGATTTTATTATAATGGCCTAATACGGACATGACGGAGCCAACTAACATGTCAAGAGAGGGGTGGCAAGCGCGTCTGTAGTATGTCCCTGCCGGGACAATGTACATTGAATGGCTTTCTTCTTGTGTCCGGGAGCAGGGGTAGCGTGCTTTGCGCATGAAGGCATGAAGTGAGTGAGGATGGCCGGTAGATCGACGAGCGTCCTTGGAGGCCATCGAGAGGTGGGGGTGGGGGTGGGGTTGCGAGTGATCATTGTCGCCCAACGTGGGACTCAAATCAGTTAGGGCAGCCTTCAGCGCATTGAGAAGGGTGGGGTGTAGATCTGGTCTTCGCCTAGGATGTAGCTTTGAGCGGGGATATCTTAGTATTCTACAGTTCGCGAAGGTGGTGGAAAAGACATACTGTCCTCCTAGTAGACGCTCAAATCTTCCATATAGAGCAGATCGAGGGAACAACAGCGACAATTCTACGCTTCTTCCTAGCAGCATCTTGTTTTTGGTATCGATATCTTATCTCCACAGAAAGAACTATCAGCATGCGAATTAGCGTGAGGATGCGGAAGAAAAAGGTCAGCCATACATTGGTGATGTGGTTCTCGCAACCAAGGTCCATGTAGGGAGACGCTCCTGGTACAGCATGAGACGCTGTTCAGTGTACGTCGGCGGATGGGTGTATTGGTGGTCTCGGGTCCAGATTTACGCGTTACGGCTCATCGCCAATTTAATGTTGTTCGTTGAGGAATGTCGGTATCCGGGAGTTCTTCAAACGATAATGGGGAAAACCAACCCTAGCGCGCGTCCAGACGTTAGCCAGACGCTTATTAAACGACAGGCAACTTGCGGCTCACCCTGCTACCAGAACAAAGGAAGCCTCGTCGACACTCCTCCGAATCGGCCCAAAATTTCCCGGGATAGCAAAGAAAGCTTGAAGTTGAAAGCTTGGCTGGCCATGGGTTACTGCCTTAGAGCTCCAAGATACAACGTTTAGGGCCCTGTGCAATGCCGTGTGCGCGTTCTGAGGAAGGCGATGAGGACGTAGGTGGTCGCAACATCGGAAGAACTTCCGTACCTAGCACCAGTGAGCCTGGCCTGAGCGCTGAGCTGGGGAATCCCTTTTGGGCAGACAATTCCCATCACGTGTACTGTAATCAAACGCGTCGCGCTTTGAACCAACTTTGCACGGGAGTCGAACCAGGACGTACCAAAAAAATCGCCATGGATACAGGTCTTCAGCGGCAGATTGAAGAATTTCATTATATGGACAGTCACCATAGTTGCTCCGCTTTGTGGTGATCATTAAACATCAATTAGAGGCCGCTTGGGCATTTGTTCTCTTTTGTTCCTGCGCTTTGACCTTGGCATCGCCATTTGGCTGAGGCTACTGATGGAAGGACACTGCGTCTCTGGTGATGACTTGCGAGACAAATAGGGGACCAAAAAGCGCATCGAAGGCCACAGAACGCTTTGGCATGGGCCTACGACTATATAAACCCCTTGTCCTCATCCAAAACCAGCATTCCACCTTGGTTCTATACTTCTCTTCAACGCACCCTGCGCACACGCCAGTCGATAATCAAAGCTTCGCATTCGAGACCCGCCTCTGGAAATGGCTTCTCACGTTCAACAAGCTCATATCAATCACCTCGTAGAAACGGCGAAGCTTGAGCGCCGGCTTGATTCACAAATTCAGATTTTTTATTGGGATCAGGTACGCTAGTTCTCATTTATTTAGTTATCATAACCGGAGACTGAGTAGTATCTTGCGAAGGATGGTTCAGGGCCTCAAAGCTTTACTGTGGTGCCGAAATATCACCCATTTTTTACTCTCGCCAATTGCCCCTCCGTCATCCTTGAGCGCCTTCACCTCTCCCGCGAATCCACCAATACCACAGACCTGATACAAACTCTGGATCCGTCGACTGGTCGCTGGGCGTATCACCAGCTAGAGACTGTCCGGAACATCATATATACGAAGGTCTTATTTTATCGCTCCATTGGGATCAAAGATGAGGAAGCTATCAGCAGAGAGGTGGAAAAGATCACTAGGAGCACGAAGTCGCACAAACGACCTGTACCGGAGAGGGACTCAGATGATTCCGAGGCACCCGCCGTCCGAGTCAAACGTTCACGCCCCACGCCGACTAGAACTGTGGACCATGAAATTGTATTCAGCTACTCCTCGGACTCTGAGCTAGACAGTCCTTCACCGCCGTCATCGTCACCTTCACGCTCGTCGACGAGCCTTCACAGATCTTCATCTCCTTCCCATCCAGTAGTCCCCAACACCAACGCCTCCATCACCGCTATCAACACCAACGATCTCCTACTTTTACCATTCGGTCACGAATTGGACTTGATGCCATCTTCCGCTCACGGTAACGGCATCTTCCCCTTGAAGTATGCCGTCTCGATGGGACGTCTTTTTGAACGCATTGGCTCCATGCACCATAGTAGTTTAAAAGCTCGCTTTACAGCTGCATTTCCCGCTGGCGTGGTCACTCCGTGGACCAAGTCGACTTATCACGAGGCTATATCCTGGTGGAACAACGAGGAGTACAGAGATTTGAGAGAGAAATACGTTGCGGCTGGGTACTCTGACCAGGGGTTGTGGAAAGACTTTAAGAAGGAAGTGACTCGGAGGAAGCGGGGCGGTGAGAGGAGAGACGTCGGTAGAATACTTGTGGCCGACGATACTCGACTGTAAAAGCCGGAATGTCCAAAATATCTAATTGACAATTCAGACAGAAGGTGAAATTGATCCCACAAGGTCATTCCAGAACTGGCAACTAAAAGAAGTACCTAAGGGCCGACCTTACCATTTGTAATATCCAGCTTTTTTATCACTGCTTTCCATCCAACGGCTTTCCACCCACTCGATACTCCGGAATACATAGACGGCCCCGACCGTACATAATCCTCGTGATTTCGTCACCAATGGCGAGTGAATTTGACCTCGATATCAAGTAAAGGTTGGGGAAAAATAGTTCGTCATAGGTTGAGCTGGATAAGTCCGACGGCGATACATTGAAGATAGATTCTCCAGACGAAGCGAAAATGGAGAGAACTCTGAGCAAGGTGGGGTGATCTTCAAGTTGAGGAACATGTATGTTCTTCAAGCTCGGAAGGCGACCGAATGCTTTCCACATATCCATCTCGGAGCTGGGTAGTGAATAACATAGGTTTTCCAAACCTTCGAATCGACACATGGTAGGCATATGATGCAGAGGGACCCAACGGAATTGTGGCCAGAAAACCTGGATTCTCATTGGTTGTTCGTTCGGGTGTGGGCTGAAGCCAATATAGAGATGATCTGCTACTCCGGACGAATCAGTGAGTTCAGATTCTTCGACTTCCAGGTATTGAATTTGGCCATCGGGATGACGCGATGCAGTGATGGTTTGCAGAATATGTTGCAAACATCGCATATATTCGGTATACAGGGTGGTATGCCCACTGGGAAGGTGTCTGGGGACAATATCCACTGTCACTAAGGCGGTTGGTGGGTAATGTATATGAGAGAGGAAAAAGTCCAGATTTTGGACGTCGCAGGATACGTAGAGTGTGCTGAGGGTGGACATAGCTACAGGCGTAGGGTGTTGCTGACTCCATCGTCGGTCGATATCCGTTAGCGGGCGAAAAGCCCGCACCAGGGTCAAACATTGAAGGTGCGAAAGCGACGAGAGGGCACCCAAAATTTCGTGGAGAGGCATTTCTTGGTCCGTTGGCAAGCCCGAATATGTGGTTCCGTATAGGTCGACCTCTAAATGGGTAAGATTGGGAAGCTGTGGCAGCAGTAACGGACCTAAAATGGGCGATAGGCCTTTGTTCGTCAGGTTGAGCCTGGCGAGGTTTGGTGCCGACCGTACCAATGCGTTAACATCGAGTTCAGAGCGAGCGACACCTCGAACAGGCATCGTCCCATACTCGATATCTATGCATTTTAGCTGACGGAAAGGACCGCCATTCTCAAGTGCGTATACAAAATCTACGCAGTCCTCGAGGTCTTCAGGGATCATGGTGTTGTGCACTCTGAGCGTCAGCGACTCTGCCTGATGCAGGAAGCGAGTTGCAAAAAGGAATATCTCCTTAATGTTCTCGGCACTGATCATGACATCGATGCAAAGGTCAATGTATAGGGAGATTGGCCTCCCGCCTGCTAGACCAATGAGGCACCAAGCCGACTCTGGAAGCATGATGCACGGCCAACGCCAGAGAGAGGGTGAACGTAGCGCAAGTTGACGCCAACTCCTGCAAACTTGGGTTATCGCCATCCAATCTCGGTGCTGCTCTGGACTTTCTTGGGCTTCCTGAGCTGGGTATGCCCAAACATGGAGCAGGATTTCATTGGGTAATTTCGCTACACCAGGCAGCCGGTTCTGTTGGGATTTACAGGCTAGGAGTTGTCGTTTCCAGACCAAGATATTTGCCTGAGAAGCTTTTATCTGTTCTGAGAGCCGGACGATAGTGTCTGTGAGTATTGTAGATGCTTGTTGTCGGGCAGGTTCTGAGCTGAAGGCGTCGACGTGTTCCACGTTTTTCAGTTGTGGGAGCAGATCTGTGCATATTGCAATTTCAAACACTGCTCTAGGTATGGTATCAACGAGCCCTTACCTGGTGCAGAATCGTTCATGGACTTCAAGATGGGACAGGACCTTCGTATGAGCAGCGCTCGGATATAAGAGTGGTAAGTAAATGGAATGAACCAAGAGGGTCGTTAGCCGATCAAAATTCTCCTCCTCATCGCGTTATAACTCGGACATACTGTAGCCGCATCGAGGAGTCACATTTGAATCTCGCCTTCAGACACAGTGGATGACGCCGCCATTTCTAAGGCCATGGCGAACAGGTCGTGAGGGTATGTATTGTGAGTAGACGCGAATCCAGTAATTCGTGCTGAAACTTCTGAAACTTGAGAAACATTCGCCACATGAAAATCAGGTGTCATATCCAGAAAACCCTCTTCTACATCCATCGAATGGGTCCAATATATAGAATACATCCCGGTTCTAATCAAATCATACCCTTCAACCATCTCCCACCCACGACCAACATCCTACATCCTATCCTTCAACACAACCCAAAGCGGTCCTCTCGTACTAACAAAATAATCTCCAATCTCCTCTTCCCACCTCTTCAACCCAACACCTTCACTTGCATACCCCGGAGCAAACTCAACATCAAACCTCCTCAACAAAGCAGCAGCAAGCATCATCATCTCTCTCCTGGCCAGCGCTCTCCCAACACAATTCGCAGGTCCAGTAGAGAACGGTATGAATGCATTCGCGTTGTGGATTAGATTTTGACCTTTGAGTGAAGGTTCGGAAGAGGCGTTGGGTAGCCAACGTTCGGGGATGAAGGAGTTGGGTGAGGGAGAGAAGTAGGATGGGTTTCGGTGCATTGAGTAGGGTGGGACGTAGATTTGGGTCCCGTCGGGTATGTAGCGACCTCCAAGTATACGGCCACCGGTTCCTCTTGGAAGTTCTCTTGGTCCATTCGTAGGTGCAGGTGGGAGCAATCTAAGTGTCTCATTCCTAACACATTCCCAATCAGCATCGATTCCCTGGGCAACCAGAGACGAAACGACATACAAACAAGCATTCAAATACCCCAACCTCCCATGTCTCCCACTCTCCAGAACAACACTATCATCTTCATCTCTAGGATAAACTTCATCTATCTCCTTCCTCAACCTCTTCAACTTCTCCGGGTGGGAGAGAAGAAGGTAGAAGAGGGATGAGATTCCGGTAGCAGTTGTATCTGCTCCTGCGATCATTGCTAGAGCACCGTCTGCTATGACGTTGAATACGGGTGGTGGGGTTGGTTCCAGGCCTGGTTCATCAGACTGTACAGAGTAGAATGGAGGGTATGAGATGGGGGGTTGAGAAGAAGAAGGGCGCGGAAACGTACAAGATGATACCATAGGTCCTTGACTTTGGCACCTTCTTTGACTCTTCCTTTACTAGCGTCCAAACCGAACTTTCTCAATTTCAAGATATGTTTCGTCAAGAAAGGTAGCTTCATGAGCGTTGGAGCGGCCCATGGGATGTGGCAGAGCATAGCGAGGGCACTATGGGTGGAAGGGGTCGCGTTAGCAAGATGAAAAGAAAAATGGGCAGAAAGAGGTGAAACGTACATAGCAAACCTATCAAACATCTCCCTCGTCCCTCCCTTATCCTCACCAGCTCTCATCAATTCAAACCCTCCTCCGAAACAGAAATCTCCCATAAAGTCCATAGTGAACCATCCGAACCATTTGCTTAGATCAACCTCTCCCACTTTCCCGCCTTTTCCTTCAAGTCCTCTGTCGCCTGTCGTTCGAGCTTTACTCAACGCATCCAGAAGGATGCTGATGCGTTTACGAAGAGCAACTTCGTGTTCGGACAGTCCTTCGCTGGTGAAAGCGCGTTGCCATAGGCGTCTGCGTTCGGCGTGTTTCTCACCAACGAGGGCGAGGAGGTTGCCTGGTGCGCGAGGGTCGCGGCGGGCGTCGTAGTCTGTACGGAGGTGGGTCAGTAGAGAGAAGAATCAAAAGGGTGGAAGGAACGCACATCTTCCTTTGGGTAACCCATTCTGAGCATAGACGGCTAGACCGACGTCAATGTCTGCCACCGAAATCTCATTTGGTCCTGTAAACACCAAGACGCTGGTCAGGGCACGCGTAGACTCATGGAAACAGGGAGGAAGACTAACCGACACGAATAATTGGTCCATATTGGTCATGCAGCTTCTTGTTAGTGATGTGCTGTTTGCCCGTGCTTTGGATGTAGATACTCCAAAGTTGGGTTATCTACATTTGACGAAGTATATTGGGCGGCTGACAGACGGAGCAAAAGAAAGGAGAAGGTACCTTGTTGATCGTGGGTCCTGGGACATTTGCCAAAGGATGGAATGGAGAAAGGCGATAGGCGACAATGGAGCCCACGAGTGAGAGATAGAAAGTTGGGTATGCTCTAAGTACAGCGCTGATGGTGACGCCTGCTGGAGGCTGGGAGAGCAAGACGATGAGGAGAGGTTCAAGGACGACGACCAAGCCTAGTAGAACAGGGCTTTTTGGCTCAAATTGGCGATAGGCCAGATGTGTTGCCTGTCATTCACGCCTTCATGAGCTCCCTATTCCAATCACGAGCAGTATTTGCAGACTCACCACACCAGCACCAAGATAATTCAATAGTGGTACATTACCGGTCGCCACTGGTGCAGGCGACATGGTCGTAGCAAAGAACAGCTTGAGAGAACTGACAGCAACGATTTTCCATGCTGGCCGGGGTAGCTTGTGTCTTTTAAGAGGGACTTTCCTCTGATGGAAACTGCCTTTCCCATACTGCGACCGTGCTTCATGTTATTCGGGAATCACGGCGCCGATCCTTGACCATGTTGTGTAGGTGCATGAGCGCTGACTGGTAGTATGGATGGAGGTGGAAGGAGTCGGGGGTTCGATACTTTCGAGTAATAGAATTTTCCGGGAGGATTGGTCAAAGAGGCAAAGGTCCTGACTTTGCGGAGCGTCAGGGAAATGAACGGACATCCGAGGACTGGAGAGGATTTCGGAATTCGTGCCTGAAGCGGCCTCGAGGATGTTTATTTGTCGTTGCTTGGAATCAAGGCCTTGGGTCTCGTGGCCTGGTGGCGGATCGCGACGGGCGCTTGATTCGTTCAACCTTGCCATGACCCTCCGAATCTAGAGCACTCATAAAACGGCGCTCACGAATGCATTGGCAAATCCTCCTGCAAAGACCGTCTCTATTTTTGCAATCTGCAGCCTAACATACGCTACTAGCACACTTATGACCACCTGGGTCTTACTCGTTTGTATAGCCAACGCCGAGGAGGGAAGGCTTGAAGAAGGCACAATATAATCGGATATGAAAGGAGGTCTTGCCCTCGTCATCTCCTTCTCCTAAGCACATCCCCACAGAATGATAAACCGGGTACAATCCGGTACAACAATACCCGTTAGTGGGGAAGCAAATGCCTCAAGTACGAGCGAATCCATCGACATCTCTTTCATCAAACAGCTCTAACATCTTCCCCTCCAGCTTGAAATCCAATGTCTCAACCAGCCACCCTCCCCACCTTTGACCAACTACCCAAGTACAAAAACCGTACCGGCTGTGCATGGGGAGTCTGGGCCGACGATGACGAGCTCGGAACCGTCAACCTGCTCACTCCAGAGCTCGTCGCCAAGACTGCTAAGGAACAGATCAAAACTGGAAAAACTATTAGTTTGAATTGGCCTATGAATTTCCCTGAACATCCGATGTTCCATAGGAAGACGCCTGAAATCGAACAGAAGGTGAAGATCGAGGGGTTGTGGGCGTTGAGGGATGATGATATTCATATGGTTTGTATTGGTCTCGATGCTACTTTGTAGGAACGTGTTCGACTGATGGCTTGCGTAGAACACTCAATCTGGTACTCAATGGGATGGAATGCGTCACTTTGGTGTTCTCGAACATGGGGTATACTACAAAGGGTACGTCCTACTTTTCGTTCTCCGCTGACGTCGCTCACATCTGGCCAAATCGTTTCCAGTATACACGCGGACAGTCTACCTGCAGGAAGACACGCAATGCCCGACCCCAACAACATCGATCCCAAGCTCGCCAAGTTGGGCATTCAGAGTACGTTCATCTCTCCCTTCTCCTACCAAAACCTAACTGAATATATGCGCATACAGACTGGGCCAAACACGGTATAACAGGCCGCGGAGTCCTGCTCGACTTAGTCTCCTACTACACCCAAACTCAAGGCAAACTCCCCTATGACCCATTGTCCACACACGCTATCTCTCCTGTTACACTTCTCGACGTTGCGGAACAACAAGGTGTTACTTTTGAGACGGGTGATATTTTGTTGTTGAGGGTTGGATTTATTAAGAGGTATAATGAGGCGACTGGGGAGGAGAGGGAGGCGTTGGGGAAGAAGGAGGAGACGTTTGCGGGGATTGAGAGAGGGGAGGAGATGAAGAGGTTTTTGTGGTATGTCGTTCCTTCCTTCAACCTAGAGCTAATGCTAACGCATATACTTTGTATAGGGATAACCACTTTGCAGCGATTGGAAGTGACCAACCCGCTCTCGAGGCTTGGCCTAGTCCGGATCCTATGGCAGATCCTTATTTGCACGAGGTCCGTCGTTATCCGTCCCTCACCTTCCCAAGTTCTTCTACATTTTAATGCCGCATGCATAGACACTCCTTGGCCTCTGGGGCATGCCCATCGGCGAATTCTTCGACCTTGAAGAGCTTTCGGAGTATTGTAAGGAACAGAAGAGGTGGTCATTTTATTTCAGTTCATGGCCTTTGCCTATGTGAGTTTCTTCTTCGCCTCTTTTCGCCGATTTTGGACGCCGGAGTTGATCGGTTCGTATTCCTTCCCCTTCAGAATCGGTGGATGCGCGAGTCCCGCAAATGCTAGTGCTACGTTCTGAGTGGGTATTATGAAAGAAGTTGTGTTAAGGAGGGATCTTTTATTTATTCATTCCACCACGGCTCCCGGCGGACGACGACGGTGGTTGGTAGTATCGGTCGGAGCAGAAATCAGCGGTAGCAACCAATCCGTTCGAAATATTTATTGACTCTCATGTCCTTGGATGGGAATAGTCACTAAGCCATGAGTACTTAGCCTGGACCGCAGGCGTATCCGACCGTCCTAGTTGACTACCCGAAAGACGCTGCCCGTCGATGCGCTGGAGCACGTGAGATGAGATTTTGTCGGTGCATTCTAGTTTTAAGCGTCCTTTGCCCCTCGAACACCAGCGATCGATATTCGGACCTCAGGCTAGTTTTTCTTTTTGTTGGATCGTATACCCACAGACTTGTTGGGAATCTGACATGCGGCTTTCACGTGGCGAAACCGTGAATGATGGAAAAATATGAGTGGGTCCCAAAGTGGGTCCAAGTCATTTGTTCTACTTCCACGACGATTGGTACTACCCGCCATGTTCGCCAACGCCTCAGAATCGAAGGATCCATCCCCTACGACAGAATGTGAGCTTCAAATGTGACCTCTTTGCTGACACGAGCTCAATATGAGCGGAGATAGCCTGTCTGAAGCTGATGGAAACCATCGACGCGTTCAGTCCGTTGTCCCTCAAGCAAAGTGCCACCACAATGATCTGGGAAGAAATCGCCCGGATCCGAGATCGTATTCGTGAATACGAGGAACAAATTCGCGCTTGCCAAGTCCAGATCTCGTTCTGGATGTCCCAGAAGAATCGATTGGTTGATATCGCCAAGTTGCCAGAAGAAATTCTGATCAACATTTGGTCGTATTCCGCCCGACGAGCCAACGAAAACAAAACCTTGTTCAAAAATTGGCTTGGAGTAACTCATGTGAGCTCGCACTGGCGCAAAATTGCGCTGGCGACACCAGGACTATGGTGCTGGCCATCTGTCATCTTCCCCAAAGCAGTCTCGACTCTTCTTCCAAGAGCTGGAACTAGCCTCCTTCATTTGAGAGTCGAACGCAACGAACTTATAGGACTCGCGGCCGAACGTCTCGCAAATTCTTTCCGTCTTGCAGGAAAAATCTTGCATCAAGCAGAATCCTTGACCCTTCTATCGATGGATTCACCCTTCGTGGACGTTGGCATTGGTCATAATGTTCCTGAAGATATTGCAGCTCGTGATGAGTTTATGAACCAACTGAAGGCTCCTGGCGCATTAACGAAGCTGAAGATATTGAATCTTTGTTGTTCCTTCGAGGACGACGTCGACATCATGCAACTCCGGGGTCATCTTCGTACGACCTTAGATCCGACTATTTTGATCCGCTCGTCGTCTTCGCTGCACTCTCTCTATCTCGTCAACAGGAGTATTCTGAATCTACCCTCAGATTTGGGCACAATTCATAACCTCACAACCCTCAACATCCGGTTCACGGAAGACAGATGGCAAACGAACTACTCGTATCGAGCACCCTTCCCCATAGCCATTGCTACACTCAGGCGGCTCCCAAACCTCCAGACTTTATCCCTGATGAACGCTTTCCACCCAAAGCGCGATGACGATCAGATGACCGAATTCCACAATCCATTTACCTTAACGTCACTTCGATCTTTATACCTTGCCTGTGAGGCCGATGAAATAAACCTTTTCCTACGTTATGTCGGAGGTAATCCAGCAACCCTGACCAAGGCGTCCTTGGAAATCACACCAGGCCGCGCCACAAGGCCTCAGACACCATCCTCTACATTCTCCACCCGGAGTGACTCGGTCGAAGCTCTTCTTGATAATGCTCTCTGTCGCTGGATTGGGAGTGCCATCGAAGGCCTCGCAATTTCCGCGAAAGATCAGAATCATTACTGCGTCGAGCTTCGCACAGCCAGCAGCCGTCGATGTTTAACAGCTGGGGGCCTTCTTTCATCTCCTGAACAACAGTTGATCATCTACTGGCCTGTGCATCCTTGGCTGCCTTTCCACCACCTTCCACACTCCGGCTTGTTCGATCAGCTAGAAACGCTCGAATATAGCCTCAATGTACCGGATATGGAAATGTGGAAGGCCTTCGGACTCCTCCCTAACATCAAGAACCTGAGGGGAGTCGACTTCGACTGCCACCCACACCTCCTGAAGATTATTTCCTGTTTTCAATCAGGAGATAGTATCTTCGAGCCACATACGATGAATACCCAAGCATGTCCGTCTTCGGAGCTGTATTTTCCCAAGCTCAAACGGCTTACGGAATGCTCTTATTCCGACTCTTTCTCGTCAGAGATAGATGTTATATTCCAAGCACGGAAATACTGGGAGACAGGCATCCAACCCGATGCGACCAGTTAGACCGTGATAGAATCCAACCTGATTACAAGTACCTACGCTTGCATTCCTTCATTTTCCCGGTTGAGACGGTAATTTCACCCCTTTAGTACAAGGTTATTCTTGCTGCGTAAATTTGTTTCGTTAATCTAGATTTTCCTCTCCAAACTCAGCCGCACTCTCTGGATCGGTTCAAGTTGATGAAACCAATAGCACATGGCCTCACGATGAGGCTGCCTAGCATGAAGCTCGTGAGTTTATCAATACCAGGTCTTTTCTTGGAATGAATGGCGAGGTCTGAATCGGCGATTTGTCCGGTTCGAGAGGAAACATGTAAGTTAGCAGGTGTATGGTCGGGGCAGAAAGTCCTGGCTTTCCAGTGGGGTGTACACAAGACACGCAGGGCTAGCGGCCCGGCTTTCGGAAGTCTAGGGCCGACGGGCCGACTGTTTGTTGTTGTTTCGGATTGAAGGATTTTCGGTTACACGGGCGCTTAATTCATTCCACGTCCTCTCAAGACTCTCGTTCGTGAACTGGAGTTCCTTCAGGTCCAGTCGCTATTTTGAGCTCTCTACGCAGCATACTCCACCCCGAATCCATATCTACCCCTGGGCTTGTGAGACTCCGGCGTACTACGGATTACAGCCATGCTCAACCCATGAGTCGAGGAAGGACTCGGAGCGATGTTGTCGGCCACGGAAGGAGATCTCACTCTCGGACTCAAAATTGCCTATTTCTAAGTGCAAACTCACAAGATAACTGGCCACGTACAATACGGACTGAGCAAACTCCATCGTGAAGAAGGAACCGCCTTAAATACCAGAGAACATCTCGACAAATCTTCTGCCACCACCCACCTCAGTTATTTCTCTACACGGCCATCTCATAGTACATCTCAATTACAATGTCCCAGCCAACAACCCTCCCCACCTTTGACCAACTTCCCAAGTACAAAGATCGTACCGGCTGTGCCTGGGGAGTCTGGCCCGACGATGACGAGCTCGGGACAGTGAACTTGCTCACTCCAGAACTCGTCGCGAAGACTGCTAAAGAGGAGATCAAGACTGGGAAAACTATCAGCGTAAACTGGCCAGTAAACTTCCCTGCGCAACCCTTGTTCCAAAGGAAGAAACCGGAGGTCAAGCAAATTATGAGGATGTCTGGGCTATGGGCGTTGAGGGATGACGACCTTGATGTGGTTCGTCCCTGCTCCTTGCTAACTTCCTAGACGCTGTCCAGACTCATATCTTATACAGAACACTCAAACTAGTACCCAATGGGATGGGATGCGTCACTTTGGCCTGCTCGAATATGGTGTTTACTACAAAGGGTACGTCGACATTTTTGTCCTCCCATCTATCTGGCTAATATCCGGCCGAATTCTGTCTAGTATCTCTGCGGAGACCCTGCCTTTTGGGAAACACGTTATGCCCGATCCCAACAACATTGATCCACAGTTTTCCAAGTTGGGTATCCAGAGTACGTTTTACTTCCACCAAGTACCTTGGCAGATAGCTGAATCGGAATTGTTCGTGTATAGACTGGGCTAAACACGGTATCACCGGTCGGGGTGTCCTTCTTGACGTCGTCTCCTACTACGAACAAACACTTGGAAGACTCCCATATGACCCATTCGCCACATACGCTATCTCTCCGTCTACACTCCTCGACGTTGCCAAACACCAAGGGATTACTTTCAATACAGGTGATATCCTTCTCTTGAGAGTTGGGTTTATCAAGAGGTATACGGAAGCGAGTGAAGAAGAACGAGATGCTTTGGGGAAGAAAGAGGACACGTATGCTGGGATTGAGAGGGGCGAAGAGATGAAGAGATTTTTGTGGTATGTTCTTTCTCTTTCGCTTCCTCCTCCATTCCGCGCTGCGTTCACACCCCTACTGCTCCTCACACTGTATGCTTTCGTTCCACCATTTACATCGTGTTCTCTCCCCACCCTTGCCTGCTACCTAAAGCTAATGCTGACATCCATTCTTCTTGCAGGGACAATCATTTTGCAGCCGTCGGGAGCGATCAGCCTGCTCTTGAAGCCTGGCCTAGCCCAGATCCCTTTAAAGATCCTTATCTGCACGAGGTGCGAACTTTTTCCCTCCTTGACGACCTCATTTTAACCATCTGTTTTCTGACTCTATTCTTTCCGTTCCGATAAATAGACCCTCCTCGGCCTCTGGGGAATGCCCATTGGCGAGTTCTTCGATCTTGAAGCATTGTCCGAGAATTGTAGAGAACAGAAGAGGTGGACGTTTTACTTCAGTTCATGGCCGTTGCCGATGTGAGTTCTTTTCCTTTGCTGATTCTGGACTTTGAGACTGACGAGTGCGTGTAGCATTGGTGGATGTGCGAGTCCTGCGAACGCTAGTGCCACGTTCTGAGTAGGGCTACCAATGAGATAGAGAAAAGGAAGGGCCTTCTGTCGTTCGTTCTCGCCTAGTAGAGTAGACCAGAGGTGACTATGTATGGACGACGATCACGGCTGGACATGTCGGCGCGGAACCCGGAGCACTTATCTTGTCAATCGAAATCGTTCTTCAGATTCGCGTTCTCCCGTGTGACTAGTCCGCGGACAACTGTTCCTGCTAGGAAACATATCAAAGCATCTCTTTGAAGCCTATCTCTTCGTGTGGTGCAGTTCTCCACAACTTCCCTTAACAAGCCATCCATCCGATATGACTTGGAAGGGGCCAAGCATTGTATGGTTCCCTCGACCTAATTGGAAAGTCCAACCAGGTTCGTTCTCTTTTCATATAGGCAGTCTTCTAGGGTATAACTTAGCCCTTGTTATTCTTTCTAGAGGCATTCACAAGGAAGTTTGACGCCTTTAGCACCAGGGAAGGCAAACAGATTGCTTCCGCTATGATCTACGAAGAGATCAGCGACTTGTATCTCAAAATTCGGGAGCTCGAGGAGCAGATTACAGACTATAAGACCTCGATCGCCTCATGGAAGGCTCGTCACAATGGCCTAAATAGCTTATTCAAGCTCCCTGATGAGATCTTCATTGAGATCTTCAAATACCTCGCTCACGATGTGCAGCATCTTTCAACCTCGTGGGTGAGAATAACTCATGTCTGTTCTCGTTGGCGGCACCTGGCATTGGGTACGCCAATTCTTTGGTCTTGGCCCTGTATTCGCAAGCCGGACATTGCTTGGAGAATGTTGCGGCGTGCAGGAAATTCGAAACTGACGTTGGTCATCGATACACAAACTCTTCTGTACGAGCCTTCCAACATCGTGGCTTTCAGAAGACTTGCTGCGAATGTGCTATCTCAAGCACATACCCTTCTAATGGAACTCTCGGAACTGCCGTCATCGCGTCACAGTGGTCCTGAGTGGTACCACAGCATCTTCAACAGTGATGTACCATATAGAGTCCCAATGAAGTTGGAGTTTATGTCTATCAATTACCCCCAGCCTTTCGCTTCTCAATCGCAGCATTTGGTCGACAGACACCTACTCAATTATGCCCAGTACAGTCCGAACTTGAAGATTCTGCTCCTGAACGGCACCTCGATTTTTCCAATCCTTCCATGGAATACAATGCAGCAATCCACCTCTGTCCTCGAATCTCTCACAGTCCTAGAGATTTCATTGCAGCGGCATCTAGCCTCTCAGATGGCATCAATTCAGCAGGTCATTCGAGCGATCCAGCGTCTCCCCCTCCTCACAAAACTTACACTCCGAAACGTCGTCAAGTCGCTGACTGACCAAGATATCGACTGGTGTGCAGCTTTGACTCAGCCGATTTCGCTTCCCTCCCTACAGAATTTAACCCTCTTTGGTAGTGCTCAGGTGGTCAACACCGTCCTCACGCACATTCTGTACCATCCCCTAGCTATCGTCTGGTTAGGTGGTCTATGGAATGAACCTCAGGCCACGCGCGACCAGTTAAGCCAGGATCAGGCAATATCTGCCTTTCTCGGAAGAACGACGCACCGAATCTCTCCTTACATAAATTGTCTTGAGCTCACAGAACAGACCACCGGATACATCAATAGGCCTGGCTGGAACCTCCGACTTTATCACACAAACGGAGGCAGGATGACTGCCTCTGTCCATCTAGTACTACCTATAGAAGCCACACCTGGAGTACTTGTCCATCTTACTCGAGTCTGTCCGCTTTCCAAGCTCGAAAAACTTAACTATGGGGTTTTGGTCTCTAAACTAGATACGTGGAAGTTTTTCGGAGGATTGACCAATCTTCGGTGGCTGTCAGTCGACCCGTTCATGCACCCTACTTTGGTGCGGGCAATAGCTGTCTTCCGCAACTCTTCAGATACAGTATTTGACCCCGTATCCGCTATTAAACTTATAAGCGATACAGGACGAAAATCCCGCCTCTATTTTCCTAATCTGTTTCTGGGGCCGTTCCCGCCAGAATTGCCTTGCAACGGCCCCCAGGCAGAAGAGTTTAGGCGAGTCATCCAAGCTCGTGTGAGCTGGGTACAGCGGAGTATCCCATCCAAAGCGCTGGACAAAGAGGGATAATTTCCCCCGGGAACATCTTGGCACGATTTCTGCCCCATGATCAATCAAGTAAAAGTAGAGTGTGCGAGATTCATCATTCATGCGATACAGGTTGTTAACTTGACTGGAATATTCATTCCCAATAGTACAAGATGGACAGCTTATACCTACCATTTTGGACTACATATTCTCTTATAACACACTGGCAGAGATAACTGAGATAACCGTGAACTTGAAGAGGGAGCGAAGATGCCTTCCCGGCCACCGTACTACTAACGCGACGCGTTTGTTCCACGTGATGGGAAATCTATCCGAAAACGTCAACGGCTCAGCCTCAGGCTTTCTTACATTCCTCGCCCTGCCTCAAGCCAAACTCAGTCCTTGGAACCACCACCTACGTCGTCGGGGTCACCACTAGGGTTGGCCCTCATTAGCATGCATTTTGAATGAGTGTGTATTTCAATTGAATATTGACGAATGGTCATAGTCGCGATCGTATTGATGACGGATGAAATTTGATTGCACCACTGCAACGTTTCCTTTGCAAGCTTCACCAGCACCATCATCTCGCAGCAGTACCGTTCAAAAGTCTGGACACAACCCAATGGATGACCCAAGTGAGCCTGCTCATTCCTATTGAAGTATGTGGTATCGATGATAGAACAGACTTCGCTCCCTCTCTGTTCCAGCAGATGGAGGAAAACGTGGAGCCTCTTCAAGTTAGCTGTGGTTCATCAAAAGAAGACGAGCCCACACTTGTTTTAGAGCACATTAATCGTCTCACTGAAGAAATTCAGGCCGCTGAAGAGCAACTCAACGTTCGGAAGAAACAACTCCTGGCCTGGAAAACGCGTTTTAACGGCATGAATGCCGTTTCGAGACTTCCGGACGAGATCTTGCTCCATATTTGGTCATACCCCGCCAGACAAGCGTACGAAAGTCCCAACAGGCAGAAGAGTTGGCTCGCGGTAACGCAAGTGTGTGCTCGATGGCATCGACTCGCTATTGCTACCCAATCCTTGTGGCGGTGGCCGTGTATCATGTTCCCAAAATTGGCGTCGTACTTGGTCAGACGAGCAGGCTCTTGGCCACTTACGCTATACATCAACCTCGAGCACCATGCTATGAGAGGAGAAGCCAACATCAGTAATGCATTCAGGCTAGCTCTTCGACTGATATACGGAGCGGACACGTTGATACTCAAAGGAGACTATACTTTCCACCGGAGGATCTTCCTGCATGCCTCGAGTTTCTCGACGAACTTGAGGAGGAAGGTCCATTTTCACAGCTCAAATGGATCACGATGGAATTCGAAGTTTTCCCGACCCCAGGACTAGATCGTGAACAGCTGAACGTTTTGGAGCTGGTACACTCGTCCTGGAATCTACAAGGACTTACTCTCAAGAATAGAGGCCTATTACCCGTCGCAGAACCGTCATCTCTGCTCGCTCGACTTCCAAATCTTACACACCTCGAATTGAAGATATGCGACTCGTCCTCAACGCCACGTGATGAGCAGGAAACACATCTCCACCGTTTTCTAGACGCTCTCACCTTGCTTCCTCGCCTTCAAAGCTTGACCCTCGTGGAACCATTCAGCCCGTTGTCGGATTTGGATCACAGATGGGTTGAGAATAACCCTATCCCAGTGACGATGCCGCACCTCAAGACGCTCTACGTGGCATGCGATGTTGATCATCTGGAATTCTTCTTCGCCCATATACAATATCCTCCCACAACCGAAGTCTCGGTGGACTTCACGGTCCATTCTCCTCCCGGTGTCCATCGACCCCTCGCAGTGCTTGATGGTAAATATCTTCAATCGTTGACGAACCTCCTTGAAATCGCCACGAGCCCGCAACGGAGAGGCGGCCCGATTCGACACCTGGAAATGGAAGAGATAGAACACTCTATGTTTATGCCGGACCAGCATTACATCGCCTTCAGCTCGAACGTAACTCACGATCCGACTCCATTACGGGCATACTGGCCGACAGATTGCTGGGTGCCGCTGCGTCATATCCCCCGTATGTGTCAATTGGGGCATTTGGAAAGCCTGGAGTATAGCTTGAGCACCTCAGAGATGGAGACCTGGATAGCGTTCGGGCGGCTTCCGAACTTGAAGCGGATAGAGGTCTTTGAAATGGAAGACCATCCTACCCTTATCAAAGTCCTCTCTATCTTCGCTGCATCTGGTGAAAGTATCTTCGATCCACCCTCGACGGATATATCTTCTCCGCCCCAGCTACTCTTCCCCAGTCTCAACTCAGTTTCACAGTCCAAGTCGTTGGGCATTCGCGAGGAAGTGGCGAGGATCATGACCAGCCGGTCATGTGTCAGGCGTATTACTGGGATGCCACTGGATGAGAAGTAGTGGTCACGCTGCCAGAATCTACAAGTGGTGAGTTCAACCATCAACACCGGTTTTTGTGCACTGACAATAGCAACCTACAGGGAGAGAATCTATCTAACGGCTGCTGGAATTCCTTATAGTGAATATAACATAGATACGACGACATCGAAACAGTCATACAAGTACTTTCGGCTTCCGTCATGTTTGGAAATGCGCATACAAATTCCCTTGACATCGGAAATAAACATATGCTTGTCATTGGCTTATTCAACGCAAAAATGCGATCGACAGTTGCTCGGACGCACGGAGAAAATCACGCCGAGAATAAATCCCGAAAGATCGACGCGGGGAGCTCAAGTCCTATCAATGGATCGACATCCTGTTCAAGACATAAGGAGAACTCCGAGAAGTTCGCGCTACGGGGCTATATGTTATTCTTCATGCGGAGGAACATTCCGACCTAGCGGAGGCCGCAACGGGAGAAAATTCTCTCTCCCGTGCGGATTCGGAACGGAATAGTTTTCCTTTGGTTGGGGCCGTTGAGTGATTTGAGAACTGCCAGTGGCTGAGGAGCAGAAGAAAGCAGCAAATCCGATCTGATGTGGGCCACTGGCTATCCTGACGTTAGTCTAGCTATGAGTTGAACTGGAAGAAGACCAAGTAAAAATGAAGAATCCTCATAAGAGATTGTGCGGATGGGAAGCCTGACAGAGTCTTCTACCGTCACGGATGAGGCATCGATGAGCCGTTGGAGCTCCGAGATGGGGTTGATAGGTTGGGAATCAGGACCATAGATTTCTGCGTGTAAAACCGGGATATGTCATGGAAGAAGAGGTCGTAGAAACAGGCGCCCATATCGGCGATCACTCTATCTGGAATTTTTTTCACTATCCCCCACGGGTGGACTTCTGTAATCTCTCCTCCCGCTGCGCACCAATGGTTCTCCCGAGCAGTTGCTAACAGGGGGAACCTTCGGAAAATGTGGGAGACCTTTCAGTGGTGAATGGGTAGGAGGTTTGTACATTTCTGGAAGTACCGTTATACTCTTGTGTGGCATTGAACAAAGGTAGTCGATCATGTACCCTCGAGTCCTTGTGGCCACTCAATCGGATATGAATCCCGCAAGTACAACTCCTGAAGAGCTACGTCACCTAGGACTCACCAACTAATCCCTGTAAGGACATTCGAGCCCAGTCCTGGTGAGGCTTCCACGAACGCCGAGATAATCAGCAATCATTCAGGACAACTGAGCGATGGGCTGCCAATCGGAAACCTTTGGGGCACGTTGTGCCTTGCTCTATCGTCGCCTGTGATGATCAACGTTTTCTGATTCCATAGACTGGTTCGATCTTTGGCAGGTTTCGCCGAAACGAGGCTCTCATGCTGAACATGGGCAAATCGTTTGTAAGAAGGCCACCACTATGTACATAGTCTTCAGGCCCTTCTTCGCCTCCGCGATCGTATCGGTACACAAGCCCGATAGGTTTCGGTCCGCAATCCGATCCTTAGGTCAGGGATATCCGTAACAAGGACAAGCGTTTGACTCTTTCCCACATCGCTCTTGTTTTTTCCTACTCGAACGAATGGCTCCCGCTCTACCTTGATTTCATTCCACAAGGAATCTTCATCATCCCGGTGTCCAGATTGTGATAAGATGATCTAGGCTGATCCGCTGACAGATTATTGACAAGCTCTGTGCCGGCGGTCAATACCGTTATGAACGGGGATGTCCGATTTACCCTCACAGTGGACGTTCTGTGTGGAAGACCAAGCATATCGCCTGCATGGTCCAGAGAACCTTTACCGAGTCATCCACAAGCGCGATCCGGATGGACGGAATGGCGGGTTTTCTATTACACCTACAACCCTGCCTACATTTGAACCACTGGTTCAGCAGCCTGATCATCTCATATCCGTTTTGGTCGGTCATCTCACAATCATTTGCTGCTAAGGCTGACGAAATCAAGACCCTTCATACTAGTAGAGGGAGTGGCGGCACCTACATTTACTTCCGTGCGTAAACGCCCCAAGGTTCGAGGCTCGCTATTGATCTTGTTTCCTTTTGGTCAGATTACTTAGACATACCCAGTGTCGAAGCGTCTACACATAACACCACGGCTCAAACGGGCGCCTTCTTGAATTAAGCGAGTACCTGATTGACAATTGGGAGACCCACCGCCACCATATCTTGGCTGGCATTTCTGGCCGCCGAAAGGGAGGAACCAACAGACCACATCATTATTACGCCTCATAGGTGGATATGTACGATTGTGGGCACCGTTAGTTCTGTGGTGACCTCAGAGTGCGATCTAGAAGTAGTACGCCTCACCAATTTTCAGATCTGCGCTTGAAAGATGCGAATGCGTATACCTGGACCCAATCATCCGGCGGCAGGTTGTCTGCCGATACGCTGGAGCAACGTAACCTAGGTTATGGGTTCTCTGGCCGTAGGAAATGTACTGGGGTCCACAGTTCCGTCGGTGCTTGACAAGCGATGGCCATCACTCTTCTGTCTTTCAGAGTTCTATACCTGTTGTCGACCATCTGAATGGTTCGCGTGATAGCAGTCTGTCTGTACAGCCTTATTGACGCTTAGAGTCTTGGTTCCACGAACCAAAAAAAGCAAAGCAGCGAAACAAACCAAGGCTTTTTCTCTGAAATGAAATCGATGGACCAGATTGAAATATCCAATCCGACATGGGAGGCTAAACGCAGAATATGAAAGTAGGCCACCAAAGAATTTCACTAATTCTCACTTGCCGAGAGCTTAGATCGCACTTAAACGTGTACATATGTTGTTTTCTGCGTGTTGGAAGGCCGGAGGCGTCGCACGACAGCATGTAACTAAGACACCTCCTTGATTAACACCGAAGTGTGGGTGTCCGGTTCCGGACCACTTTCTCATAGAGATGTTGCGAGCCGATGTTAGCGAACTCCTACAGTCCTTGATGGGTCGGAAATGGTGTAATGGACTGACATGCGTTGCTTGAGGCCCTCTTTGGGCCCTCTCAAACGTTCATGCGTCCTCTGATGGCCAATGCATCCTTCGATTTTCATGAGAATGCGCAATCGGATAATGAAATATCTCTAGTAGTGTGTGGATCCACCACCCACAGAACGGAACCGTAAATACGGATTTAGCAGTTTGCGATTTGAAAGGTGATTATCTCCTTCTGGTATGATCAATCCATTCTTTTCTGGGGGTACCCGTGCTGAATATTCCGATAACATAGCGTGCTGATAGAAACTCGCGCTGTACTCGCGCAGGTACATGCGGGTTCAACGTTCGATGAGAAAATTTGGTATGTAACAACTTTCAAGATCGCAGATCGATATGGCCACCTCCCAAGTCGCAAACACGTGCTGATCGATCCCGGTGGCGCAAATGGTACACATCCAGACGTGTTAACCATCGCGCGCCCAGAACATGACGAACTCACGAGTTCTGGGATGTTCAGAAAGCAAAACATCAAACAGGGAACCTTGATATTTTTTGCAGAGATTTTTCCGATGTACTCGCTCCCGGCAGCATTGGCTATACACCCGTGACTGCTCCATTGAAAAATTCGCCATCCCTACGTTTCCGGCTATCATCTCTTTCAGAAATCAGAAGAACCAAGGTTAAGAAAGATAGAGATGGATAAACGTTTCGTATTACTGCGATCTGCTATATGCCGGCGGTTTGCGCGTGGTTACATGGGTTAGACGGAGAAGAAAGGAGACGGTCTTCTATGAATTAGGCATCTATCCCTACCCTCTTCCATCGGTAGCGGCTAGACGTTGTCAGATTACTCGTCACAGAAGAGTGTCAGGTGGCAGAAGCGTGTCAGATGGATGGAGCATTTAAGATTAGGGGCTAAACTAGCATATGTCAAAAAAGCACGCAACGCCGCTTATGCAACGCACATTATCCATCCTAAAACAATCAAAGAGTCGCGTCGATATCTCACTTCTGAGGTTTTGTCGAGACTGCGTTGCCTACACGCTGCCAGAGATACCGTAGGCGTTCTCCTGACCGAATGAGTCGCCGAGGAGGTTCAGCGGGAGAGGCACGGATTTCAGGCAACAAACCATACAGTGGTGGGAACACAGACCAATCTGTATCTAATGAACGTCCGTTTTCGGAACCTCAGAGGTGTGGGCCACGCCCAATAATGAGTTGTCCGAGTCGGAATTCTATTTGGGCCTGTAGGCATTGGCCCAATCAACAAATCACAATCAGACGGACTTCTGCGCCGTGGTGCACCCTCATTGCAGCCAGATGACCTCGTTTTCAGCCACAAAAGGCTGCCAATGTGATGAGGGAGAGTTCTTGCTCAATTCTGAGAGAAGTGTCGCGAAGAGATAGGTGTAGGAAGAGCGGCCGCTCGCATAAACAGTGGGCATTCCAGAATTGATCGTCGAGTGATCGTATACTTCCTAAGCGAAAAGCTAGGGTTCTTGTCTGGTTGTCTAAAGCTATACGCCACTATGTCCAAGAATTGGACATATGGAATGTGCGGAAGAAGTTTGATTTGGGGATCGCTGGGCGTGGAAGCCGATCGTTCGTCATATCGCGCTCATTCACTCAAGAAGCTCATGGCGTTGAGAAGTGGATTGACGGTTCTTCGCAGATGCCCTTCGGAATTTGACGAATGCCACAGACGTTATTTGAAAACAGCGCTTGCATTACCCACAGAGGTGATTAAGTGCTATCGGCACTTTTAGAGTTTTTCCAGAGCTCAGGCGAGCAGTGGGATGAAAGCAGTATGTTTGAGAGGATACGAGAAGTTTCTACGACACTCGTTGTCTGAAAGACAGAACCTGAGTCTGCTGTTCCGCCGGCAGAGTAACCTTTAGAATTAAGAGAAGCCGAGTACAGAGGTTCATCGACGGGTAATGATACACAGCCCGATGGAGCGAATCTTAATCAGAAGGTCGGAGCAACGTGTTGCCTTCAGGGACCGTTGTGCAGGAAGTGCGAGTTTCTCGACTTAATCATCCAAGCGGGGCATGATTCTGTTCCTAGCGTGGGGAGTCAGTGAACACGTGGAAGTCCACTATCATCGGTAACGGCGGTTGGAAGAGCCAGGAGAACAAAGGAAGGGAGTGCGGGTACGCGAGGACAGTTATGTCCCGACTCGGCGAGATAGAAATGGTAATCCATCAAGAACGTTTTTTTTTGACTCTTTCGCTTTATATAGGCGCATGACCCCGATGATAGTTTAGATTGTCTGCCGGGCCCCCAAGCTATGTCTCCTCTGCTTCAGGTGTTACTGTCGAAGAAAATGGATTTTTGGCACTTTATTGTCGGTGGTGTGGTAAGTGATAAAGGAGACCCTTAGAGCGTGACTGAAATTGACCTCTTGCGGATGCTTACATAGATCACCCATTTGTTCTACCGCAAACACGAACCGAGAAGCCCTTTACTCTGCTTCGCTATACTGTGCTTCGCACCGATATTCATTACCCTCCTGTCGACACCGATAACCTTCCTCACCTTCAAAGCTTTGGTGAAAGCACATGCATTGTACCTCTTCTCCCTCACTTCTTCGATCGTTGGATATCGGTTATCGCCACTGCATCCCCTGGCTGGTTTTCCAGGGCCGACCATAAACAAAGTACGCCATCCCGATTCAATCAAGCCTGGATCCTGACCAAGACCTCCACAGGTATCGCAGCTCTGGAATGTATACATTCAAAGCACAGGGAAGCAGTATCTGGCGCTTAAACAGATGCACGACCGATATGGGCCAGTCGTTCGAATAGGTGCGTCCATTCCGTCTGTCGCGGGGGCCACGTATCTAAGTGTGCACCTGACAGGACCCAATGAGCTGTCCATCATAGAAGTCGAAGCTGGTCTCGCTGTTCTTGGTCAGAACGGCCTCATCAAAGGGCGATGTATGTCTATCTACTCAACATATGAACGGTCCGACTCATATGTACACCCTGTAGATTATGACGCCCGTCGAGATCCGAAAGCTCCGGGAAACCTGTTTGCCCTGGTTGGCCACACGCACGATGAACGACGCCGTCTTTGGCAGCGTGCGTTCACCTCGGAAAGCTTGGCTGAGCTAGAGGTACCGCTGAAGAAGAGGATATGGGGTCTAATGGAGGGCGTTTCAAAAGCATCACGGCAGGACGTTCAAAGTGGTGGGATTGGGCAGGTTGACCTCTCCCTATGGTTTAGCTGGTTCTCGTTGGATTTCATGGGCGATCTTTGGTATGTCTATTCTCGTACTAGCAGGTGATGTCGAGATGCTGAGTCGAAGTCTGTAGCTTTGGCGGATGTTTCGAGCTGATGCAAGCAGGGGCCGATACCAATGGGATCCGAGGGATGTTTGAGCGGTTTTCGATGTAAGCTTCGCTTTATCGCCCTACCCTAGGTCACTCTGACATGTCCCTATTTGCAGAGCACTGTCCATGCTGGCCTATGTGCCTTGGGCTGCGCCACTACTGTTAAAACTCCCCGTACTGGTCAAACACGTTGTCAGGTTCCGGAGGTTTGCTGTTAATGCGAGCTCAAATCGAATTCGGCGTGGATCCTCGGCCAAGGATCTCTGGTATTACTTGGTATGTCCGCCGTCAACGGTCCCTGTATTGGTGGCTCATGGACTATATCTCTTATTGTCTCCTCTTGCTCTTGCGATTTTCCGACAATCCTCCAGGCAGATGAAGCGAATCTAGAACCAGTACCACCACCGAAAGCCGATGTCGTCGCCGACGGTGCACTAGCAATGGTTGCAGGATCCGATACAGCCGCGGCTGGACTTTCGTCACTCTTCTATCTACTACTGGCACATCCAGAAAAGTACAGATATCTACAAGCGGAGATTGACGCAGTCTACCCCAAAGATGAGGATGATGCTGCCGCTATGGATTCTAGTAGACACGGGCGCCTAGTCTACCTCAATGCATGCCTGTTCGTAATCTATATTAAACCTCCTCGTGTTCACCTCCCTGATACTTAAACTAGTAATGAGGCGCTGCGGCTGTTCCCGCCAACGCTTACAAGTGGACCAAGAGAGGTGGTAAGAGGAAGTGGAGGGCGAGTCATCTCCGGAAGGTATGGTACCATTTAGCTATACTTGACCCAAACGCTGATAGACATTTCCATTTTGGCAATTAGATTTATCCCGGAAGGAACGCAGATCTACGTGCCCCCATACTCCATGCATCGGAATCCTGCCTATTTTTCGCCACGCACGGAAGAGTTTGTTCCCGAGCGATGGCTATCGACACAATCTGGTGCGTAAACTTTCCGCCCCTTGTATTTCAAAGTGCTTCTAGCTCACTATTGCCACCCGCACCCACAGATGCTGGAAAGTCCGGTAAACACACTTTCGTACACAACCCGCAAGCGTTCATTCCGTTCTCGTACGGACCAGCCAACTGCGTGGGTCGTGCACTTGCGAGGAGGGAAATGATGATGGTCACGGTTGCACTACTGCGGAAATTCGACTTGACCTTCGCTCCTGGATACCAAGAGGAAGGTACTGAAGTCGGATCGGAGGATCACCGGAAGCTTGCTAGGTGGGAGAAGGACTTGTGCGATTACTTCATCAGCACAAAGGGGCCGTTGAGGGTTGTTCCGAGAGAAAGGACATAGACGCCATTGGGCTAGTGGACCTGGAGTGACTATGAGCGACTCGCTCCGTGGGCACGGAGATCGAGAAAGAGCAAGAGTTCATGTCGATTCATGGCATGCTTTTGGTTGTTCGGACGAGGATATGCGTTCATCATGCTTTAACCATACTATGCACGACGGCATCCGTTTACGACACCCTCTACACGAGGTGGAACTCATTTTGCGCAATCACTATTGTGTTGGAACTGTATTTCGTAGTGGCTAGAAGGAGGAACTTTGTAGTTTTAGGTACCACGAGGGCTACTGCCATCTATCACAGAATGCAGCTTACTATTGGTATTGAACATCGACGCCGATGCCGAGATTTGCTCATCGCTCCCAAATTTGCAGGAGACAGCTGGATTGCTCGTCACGAGGTTCTGACATAGGGTATGTTCCTAGATCGGTTAGCTCTGTATCTCTTTCCTTGTTGGAAACGTCTTCTTTGCATTCATGACGTCTTATCTTTAGGTGGACTCTCTGAGGCTGTGGCAAAAATGGACTAGCATCCCGTTATCTCATCATCGGTCCCGGAGATTGGCTCTTGTGCGGCTGCAATTCAGCATTGCATTCAAAGACAAGCTCGGCAGTTGTCAGCAAACATGGCATTTTGCATTCAGTCAAGACGAGTTGCACGCGTGGCATTTATCTCTGTATTCCGGCGGTGATCGGCCTATATATGGTGCCTGTTGTTCATGAAGACTTCTATGTCCCTCCTCGGGAGAGCATTAGGTTCAAGAATACGCTGGACTGTCAAGAAAAAAAGCAAAATCTGTCACCTTCAAACCTTGAACGAGCGAACTACGTCGGTTTCCCAGGACTGCGCATCTAGGCTGGTTTCTTCCTGGTGCCACCAAGCGCATCGATACTGAAGAGCGCCACGGATACACAGAAGATGCTCAATATGAATCCCGTACCTCAAGGGATTAGATGACCTGCGTTCCTGTGATACGAGTAACGATCCCCATCAACTCAAATTGATTGTCAAAGACGAACCTCGTATGTAGGACTCCACCGCTGAGGGTCGCCGATCTCCTATGTGGAATGAAGGAACCACCGTCCAGGCCATGCGTAACCGTCAGTACATCAAAAATCGAATGAATCCCTGAGCGATGCAATGCTCCGGACATGTCAGCTGCGAGCCTCCTAAACTGATAACGACAGAGTTGGCGGAGATCACAATAGCGATATCGACACCTCGATGTCGCACTCGTGCGAAGGTATTCCTTCAGGCTAGGTCTTGTGGATGCTTGTGGGCTCTGACCCTAATCATCGTGGGTGCTTCATTTCCGGATGAAGTTCCACGGATGAACCTGCTCACCAAGAGATATGTGGCATTTCAGTACGTACATATTCTTAGGCCGGACAGGGTCTTATCACGACGCCGCAATATAGGCGATTAGGTAGTTCACCGACTCCCGAAACAGGATGAATTGTGGACTCTGTGATATCCCAGACTCAAGTTCAGGAGCTGAAGGCGCAGATTCCTCCGCCAGCGCTTGCCAACTCCAGAGCCGCGGCGCGGCTAGCCGTATTTGGCCCTGATCCTACACGTGACTTTCGATAACCCTTTTCCGCAATCCGATGATGGCGACGACCTTTTGGCACTTGTCAATATTCAGTGTCATCCACCAAACAGGTGGACCCGTTAGGCTGAATACAAACGGTTCGGTTTGCAGCCACTTCATCGGCTAAGAAAGCTGTGCCCTTTCTGCCCTGAGATATTCTGGCCTCCGCGATCTCTTACCAACAGTTTGGTCCTTCAACGCCTTCCTCATGAATTATACCCGCCGTCACAAACCCATTCAGGTACTGTATAAAGGATAAGCTTACTCGAGCTTGTATACCCTCCTCTAGAGTCCTCTTTGAAAGCTACCTTCGTTATGTTCTCTGTACCACCGAAATCTAAAGACAAGTGCAAGCCCTATGATGAGTCGGAGTTACCTGAATTCACTCCTCTTCCATGGTGAGCGTCAGTCTATCTCATTGCGGCAACGTGCTTACCGTGAACAGGAGCTTGAAGGAGATTCGCGCGTCTATTCCTGCCCGGCTTTTCGAACGCGATACATCGCGTTCAATAAGCTACCTCATTCGCGATTTGGCCTTAGCTGCAACGGCGTGGTCGATGGCAATGAGTATCGATCCTTATTTTGGAGCTCCTGAGGTCAGAAGCATGTTGACGCCAATCGGAGCGGAGACTCTGCGATGGGCCTCGTGGCTGACCTAGTAAGGCTTCTACTTATTGTGCTTGTCTTTTTTCTCGCCCTAACTGCGAGTCTAGTTGGTGGTTCCAAGGCCTTATTTTTACCGGCATATGGGTAATCGGCCATGAGGTAGGACTTTCTCGCTTCCTCCTCTTCATGTCGCTAAAAACGTTCTAAAGTGTGGGCACGGAGCATTCTCGGATCATAAGCTATTGAACGACTCTGTCGGATTCGTGAGTTCTGGGGACAACCTTCTTTGAATTCAATCGCTGACTACTATCCAGATCCTACACTCCATTCTATTCACCCCCTATTTTAGCTGGAAGATCTCTCATCATCGCCATCACTCGAACCATGCTTCCATGGAGCGGGACGAGGTCTACGTCCCAAAGACCAGAAGCATTCTAGGACTTCCTCAGCTTGCATCAGAGCTTGATTATGATGAGATCTTCGGCGACACTCCCATCTACACGCTCTTTATGCTGATCCGTCAGCAGGTCCTAGCCTTTCCCGCGTATCTCCGTGAGCGTTGATCCTTATACGCCTCGTGATTATCAGCTAACGCCCGCTCCAAAGTAATGAACGTTTCTGGTCAACCAAAGTATCCCAAGTGGACGAACCATTTTGACCGTCAGTACCCGTCTTCGCATCTGTAGAATGTTAATGTACTGACGTTCGCCGATTTCGAACAGCTAAATCGATTCTCTTCACGCCGGGCCAGCGCTACGCAGTGATCATGTCAAATATTGGGATCCTTACGGTCATCGCCTGTATCAAGTACTCTTGTGATATGGTCGGCGTCGCATCTGTGATCAAGTACTACGGCATTCCGTGGCTGGAAGTCACCCATTGGTGTACGTACTGTATCAATCATCGGCGCATACTATCTCACCGCGCCACAGTCATCATGATAACCTATCTTCATCACACTGATCCCGTTGCGCCTCACTATCGGGACACTACGTGGAACTACCAACGAGGTGCGGCTGCAACTATCGACCGCCCGGTTCTTGGATGGCAAGGGCGGTTCTTCCTGCACGACGTCGCCCATTTCCATGTCGTTCATCACGTATGTGCATTTCTTGACATCAACTGCGTAACTTGGCGCTGATTCGTGTTTAACCTACAGTTTTTCCCCAAATTACCATGGTGTAAGTTGTCTACCTATCATCAGCGCTCATTTTGATTTAACTCTGGAACAGACCACGCCGAGGAAGCAACACACCACTTGCAGCATTTTCTGGGTGATCATTACTTGTCTTCGGACACCCCCGCCTTTCAAGCCCTTTGGGAAAATTACAACAAATGCCAATTCGTCGAAGATGATGGTAAGCCTTGTCAATTAGACGTGCAACTCAGTTACTGATCAGCAAATGGCCGATCGACAGGCCAAATTCTGTTCTACCGCGACAAGAATGGTCGAGCCGCTCGTCGTCCTGCGGCGCAATCTACTCCAAACTGAATTCGGCTGCAATGTACAAAATTTATCTGCTCTTATCTTCACTGTATATAGAATAGTATTTGTATTGACCCTGTAATCTACCTATTTATGTCGTCTTTTCGCTTGAATTTTTCAAGGGGCTGGGGCTCAGGTTACTTTCAAGTTTGCGCATTCTGTCCTTCATGACGTAATGGAGATTTATCGGCCGATCCGTTTTGTTGATCTCCCAAATTGAAACCGAGCCCCAGCGGCTTGATATGTGACCACCATCACCGATACAACACTCCTACCACCACAAGTCCATCGGGAGACCTTCTAGGGCAACGTCAGGTGTCAAAACTGACCGCTGAGGCCTCGAGCTCGCATTCCTGAAATGAATGAATGTCGGATCCATTCAAAGTATCTCCGTTTGGGCTCAGTCACTGCAGACCGGCGTATCGGGAGTTTATCCTTGGACGTCTAGGCAGAGCCGCATAAGGGCAAGTATGCATAGTTCATGCAGCTATGTGATACATGGAGTTGGGGCGATGCCAAACTGAACTTGTGGATCATCGTCAGTTTTTGCTGTACTCCGGCTGACAGCATGCACCTGTGCCTTCTTTCGGATTCGGCTTGAACTGAATCGGTTAACATTGAAGGTCAATTCAGCCCAAGTCTATGGCTCGGACGACGAACTGGCGCAATTACAGGGGCTAGAGCTGGGAATGAGACCTCTCTCGCACATATAACAGCCTCATGATTGTACCCAGAATGTCATCAACACCAACAATCCTCCCTCTCGAATCATGTTCTCTTCTCTTTTGCGCGATGGCCCAGAGTACCAGAAGAGGGTTCAAACACCCTTCACGCCTCCCAAAGTGTGTAAAGCATGCCTTCCCGCGATCGTTCAGCTCGCTTACTACGTACTCAGGCTACCCTTGCAGAGGTACATGCGGCAGTACCCAAGGAACTGTGGCAGAAATCGACGACGAAATCCTTACAATACGTTGCGCGGGACATCTTCTGTACAGTTATGATATACAAAGCTGGACGTCACATCGACTCATTCGTTCCGTACTACGCGGGAATCATTGGCTGCCCATCTATCATCACAGAGCTTGTTAGATGGACGCTCTGGTGTGCCTACTGGTTTATGCAATCAGTGGCCCTCTCCGGATGGTGGACGCTCGGTATGTACCATGACACCTGTCTACATCGCTCTTCTGACGCTATTATCCTCAGGACATGAAGCTGGACATGGGAATCTGTCGCCTCACCAATGGGTTAATCACCTCATCGGTTTCTCGCTGCATACCGTTCGTCGTCTCTCCGAGAGTTCTATGTCCGCCCGCTCATTCATTCGCGTATTGTGTAGTTCCTTCTAGTCCCGTACTTCAATTGGAGATCAACACACCACGCGTAAGTTCGCTTTCTTCTTGTCCTCTCAATTCATCTCACTTACCTTCGGTAACTAGACATCACGTTCGTCCCTGCATCGTCCTCGTTCTACGGAGTAGACTAACGATGAATTAGAAAGCAACAAACTCCCTCGAGCGAGACGTCAACTACGTTCCTCGTACGCGGACCCACTTCAACCTTCCTCCTGAGAAAGTCGCTCAAGTAACGGACTATCACGAACTATTCGAGGAGACACCTTTGTACACTCTCGTTCGTATGCTTATCATGCAGATCGTCGGATGGCAATACTATCTCATGACCGATGCTCTCGGAAACCCAAAGTTTGTCCTTCAATCTCTCTTCCGCCGGCGCTACGGATGCTCACCGAATGAATCACTGTCTAGATACCCTGAAGGCACAAACGTACGTAGACATCGCCACTTTGAATGTGCCTCTTACTCACCGGACCTTAGCTCATCTTCCCTTCGTCTCCTCTCTTCAAGCCTCACGAGAGCCAGGGTATCATCAGTTCGAACGTCGGTGTATCAGCGATGGCCACCGCGCTTTGTTACTACACAAAGCATGTTGGATTCGCAAACTTTCTTAAGCTCTACGTTATTCCGTACCTGGTAAGCTCGACTCTCACATGGTATCGTTAGACGCCTAACTGACAGAATCAATGTAGCTCGTTCATCACTGTGCGAATTCTTTAGATCTCATAACCGGGACGTTACTAACTCGAATGCCACATGGCAGGGATTGTCATGTTAACTTACTTGCATCACTCCGATCCAACCTTACCCTATTACCGCGGTAAATCTTGGACTTTCCTCCGAGGAGCAGTCGCAACCTGCGATCGGCCTCTTCTCGGATTCCTTGGTAGGCCTGTCACTCCTTTCTCGCAATTGAACCTTCTGACCCGGTACCTGGTTAGGCCGTTTCTTCTTCCATAATATCAGGTATGCCTTTATAACAGGACTCTCACTTTCTCGCTAGATCGCTCATCAATTGGCAGTCATGATCACGTCGCTCATCACCTCTGTATGTTTCATTTCTCTCTACACTCGATAAAAGATACTGATGAGTCCCATGCTTGCAGTCTCGAACATACCTTTTTGTGAGTACGACAGGAGCCAGGGTGGAATCCATGAATTGATGCCCCTTTGAAGATAATCTACCCATCGTAACTGAACACATCAAGGAAGTTCTCGGCGAGGACTACAATTGTGATTCCACTGTAAGTTGTCTAGCTTGTCCGTCGATTCGAGTGCTCAAAGTTACTTCAGAATACCTTCAGAGCACTTTATCGGTCATTTACAACATGCTGCTTCATCGAAGATAGCGGTGATATCGTGTTTTTCAAGGACAAAGACGGAAAGGCCATCAGGACCCTTTCCGAGAAACTCGACTAGGAGGGAGGACGACTGTTTTCGTATGTCTCATCATTGCATAAGTCTGTACCCATGTTTGGAGTAACTTGTATTGATATCTTCTGTATTATTACATTTTGTTGAAAGGTCTTCATCGCAATATAATTATTTTTCGCCTTTTATTCCAATGTTTGTGCCTCTGAACGGCTGGCCGGACCGCGGACCGCCATCTCCGTCGCTTTGTCAACGGCCTTTGATCATAACTTTGGACCCATTCCGGTACTTGGCTTCGATCCTCGAGCTTGGCCATCCTCCGGCTTGTCTCCCCATGCTAAAGCCTTTTGCTACCCATTCGAAGGCAGCGCAGGCGCATGGGACTTGTGTTGCCACCATCATACCCTGGCCATATCTCTCTTGGAGTCGCTGACACGCCCAGTCATGCCAACACACCTCACAAAAGCTGACCTCAGGCGGTGCTGCTCCTTTGGCTTCCTCAACATTGGAAGCCACTCTGGCACCGCATGGGTTCTCTCAGCATCGAACGATATCGAACCCCGACGTCCCCGCATGCGGTCATCGAAGGCAGCTTGATACATGCAAATTTGACGGGTGACCCGAGCCCTGCAGCTTAAATGGGCGCTTTGCTGTCTTCTTCGGCTCATCTGTCCACTGCATGGGGCAGATTTGCTTCTACCATGAGGCTTCTACTCCGATGTCTTCAAGTCTCGTTCATGTATTTGACGAGAAACTTGCGGTTGATCGACAAATTGGCTAACTGACTCCTTGGTCAGAGAGCTTGGCACCTCGAAGTCAAGGATTCGGAAGAATTTGCGCCACAGGACGAGGGGAATTCGACTCGAACTTACAATTGACAGGGCCGATTACGATACAGGGCCTACGTGATCATGGGCTGTCATGGGCCGTCAATGTCTCAATTGGCTTGTTTGGAGTCTTCCTCGACACCAAATCGATCATCCCGCACCACTAATCCCCGCCGAAGACCAGGTATAAAGCCCTGGAAGAATTGTACAAAACCTATCAATGAACACCATGTCTTCCACCAATTGGACAGATTCACACCTCTTCGACCTCCAAGCTGGGCCATTGGCTGTGGTACGCCCTACGTCTCCTATTGTCGTCGCTGCTGCCGCCATCGGTGTGCTGGCAGTCGTGCGCAGACTCGTCTCGAGGAAGGATCATGGCGAAATTCAAGAACTAGGTGGTTTTCCCCTACTGACAGTGTGGCCGTTCTTCACGAGGAGATACGACTTCATATGGGAGAATTTCAGGAAGACCGGCCAGAAGATGTTCAGATTCAAGCTTCTTCAGGTGAGCACCTTTGGCTTGGTAGACGGCTCTTTTGGCTGACCACTTTAAAGCACGGTGTAGTCACCATGTTTGGCGAAACTGGAAGAAGAGCCTTCTTCAACGATCCTACACTGTCCTTAAACGAAGGTTACCGCATACTGATGGGAGGTGCACCACGTTTGGAAGACATTGACATCAGCATCGTTATGGCTAAGGAAGTGTCACTCTTTGGGAAAAAGTTACTTCGCTTGCTCAGGAGAGAGAGGATAAATGAAAGTGAGCCATATACCGTCTCCTGAGGTTGAGCACAGAGCTGAAACCGTTTGTAGTGCTACCTACTTTGTTCGATGATGTCCAAAGGCGGATGGACGACTGGGGCAAGGAAGGCCAATTGAACCCGTTCAAGGAGGTATATGACGTGAGCTAACAACCTCGTTGGCCATTCTATCGCTCTCGCTGACTGGATCGCTTCATAGCTCGTATTCCAAATGACCGTCCGCATGGCCACCTGTCAAGAACTTGCTGAGGACAGGAAATCCCTTGAGAAGCTCGCTCAGAGCTACTGGGACCTAGAGAAGAGTGCAACGCCTGTAGCGCTCCTGCTTCCTTGGCTCCCCAGCCCGGCAAGGAGCCAGAAGAAAGCGGCTACTGCTCAATTGTACACGCTTTTGAACCACTATGTCGAGCTTAGGAGGAAGGCTCCAGAGCCTACAGCTGATGCATTCGATGTGCTTATCTCAGAGGGTGATTCAAACAATGATATTGTTGGGGTAAGTCCCAATCCTTGGGCAAGCTCAGAACCGCTGTTTATGCTTGGTGATCACTACAGTTCGTTCTTGGCGTCATATTCGCTGGTGTCATCAACACCGGAATGAATGGTACCTATTCTTCTTTCGTTGTCCAAGCCTGTGCTAATGATGCCCGTAGTATGCTGGAACCTCCTCTACGTGGGTGTCAACCCAGAATGGAAAGCCAAAGTATCCGCCGAAGTCAAAGCCCTCATTTCTAAACACACCGATACCACCTCCTTAGAACCCCTCCATAAACGCCTTTCAGCTATACCCATGGAAGCATGGGAAGATGAGCTCCCCATCTTGGACTCCGTTATGCGTGAAACTCTGCGCCTAATTTCAACGGGAACCCTTCTTCGACGAAACTTGGAGAAAGATTTGGTGGTCGAAGGGAGTAAGATATCGAAGGGAGAGTTTTTGGCGTATTCACTTGCGGATGTTCATAGGAATGAGGATATTTATCCTGAACCGTTGAAGTTCGACCCGGAGAGGTATTCGCCTGGAAGAGAGGAAGATAAGAAGGCTTATTTTGGGTATGCAGCTTGGGGACTTGGTAGGTTGCCTCTTCTAAGCCCTTGTCATGATTGCCCGTTTGCTCATTGGAACTACTTTATTTGAAGGACGTCATCCTTGTTTGGGAATGAGAGTCGCTAAGCTTGAGATTAAGCTTGTGCTTGCTCTCATTTTCGCTGGATATGATTGGGAAATCGTGGATTCGAATGGAAATCCGCCGAGGGAACTACCTCAGCCTGATAAGAATGATATCATGCAGGTCGGTGCTTCATTCTATCGTCTCGGGTCTAGCCCATCGCTTATGATGATTATTGTTTTCGTTCAGGCTCGACCTATTGGTGAACCGTGTTATATGAAGTTCAAGAGGATTGTGGCTTGAGTTACAGTAGGGTCCTGGTTCGTTGTTTGTACGCAAGTGTATCTATATGGTGACTCGGGAACTAGTGTCCATCTCCAAATGAAAGTGGTTCAATGCGATCGATTGCAACTTCTATAGAATGTACACCCTGCAAAAGATCTACAAGGTCGACGATAGTGCGATGCTAAGGCCTGCACCTGCAATGATTGATCTTCGACGTCTGCCTCGTGTCTTTTGTTCCTCCGCTCTGAGTCTACATCAACCGACGAGTCTATTAAGCAGGGTCTTCGGGCCGCCATTCCATTTTGCGATCGTTCTAAGTTACAAGTACCTAACTCTTCAATCATTTGGGGTACTCTTAGAATTGGATAATCCTGCGACCCTCCTTCGACTTGAAGTTATGCCTCCTGTGGCTTGGGCGAAGGGTGCGGACCTACCTTAGTCCCACATCCTTTCATTTCCTCTAGACACGGTCGCTTGCTCTATTCATCTCGTTTCAAAGCTCTGGTCTCATTAATTATCCAGTGGCATATGGATTGGGTCCAATCCCAAACCAGCGTCCGAGGGTCTAGGAAAATCAACGATCCGAGCAGGGGACGGTAAACTCTAATGAAACGTGGCCGTGGAGGGGGAGAAATCTTTGAGGGAGCTAAAATTTGGGGTAATCCGAATGCACCGCGCCAGAATTGCCCACAGAGGGAGCTCCAGGTCCTTTGGTACAAGCGATCTGTTTCCAATCGGAAACGGAGCTGTCATGAACATTGTAATATAAAGGGAGCATCTGACTCCTGGGCTGGCGAATATCCTCGTGGCATCGCTCATAGAGGAATAGAAGTCTGTAGCGGAAGATGCACGTCTGATAAGGATATGCTTGCTATGTGAACAGCGTAGCAGGAGATGTCATTTGCCAAATTGGTGACGGCGATTGAAAGATCGTCACGATGGCGGGCAACTTTTGACGGATCGTAGCATCCCTCTTCCTAATCGTTGATTGGTTGTTCACTGACACCCATCCTTCACTGGTACGGATGCGGTTGTAGTTCGCTCAACAGGTTCTGATACTCGCTGTTAGAAGGACGAGATAGCTTGTCACTCGCTTTCAGCAGGACAAGAGAGAGATAACAGTAATCCATATGGGAGTAGCAGATGTAAATCAACCGTCAACGTCCGTCCAATGTCGTGGAAGAAGCTTTCCTTCAGATGTATACCTGCTCATCGTTGAATCAGCAGACTACGAGATTGCCCAAGTATAGCTGAGGATTTGATGGCGATTGTTGATTGATGTGCGGGCTTCTCGTGCCATGAAACTGCCCAGAGTATGCTTATGGATCCGTATATTTGCCTTGTTTTCCAACCAGAGAGCTGCAGTAGTTGAAGAAACTAAGAGGAATTTTTGGATCCTTTGTGATATGGATTTGGTCGAGTCATTGTGAAATGTCATCGTTTCCTGATAGACTTGGTAGCCTCATGTCAAGGTGACCCTGACATCAAGCAAAAGAAAACCGAGATCATGCCAACAAATTGCGTGGGAACTATTATTGGAGGTATGCAGGTACCTTGTCGCCTCACATTCCTTGTTCCATCTTTCGTTGTGTGCTGCGAGCACTGAACATTCGGTGAGCATATTGGACGCCTATTTATTGTTATTGACTGACAAGTAATGGAAAATCCAAGTTTTTAGAGGGGTTTAGCTGAAGATCTGCTTTCGTTCTATTTGCATGGTTGAGCAGTGACGGACAGAGGATTAACCGATACCACCTCAGCGTTGCTGGCATTGTCCAAGCCTCAAAATGACCAGCAAAAATCGTAACCAAGCCCCGATACCCCGCATACCCGGCTTGGGCTTCGTCAAGCTTGCCCGACGGTTGTCCAACAGTTCGGCACGTCGATCTCGCGAAGCGGAAGTAACTCCGAACGACGAGGACTGGTACATTCCTTACAGTGGACCATATGAGGCCCCAAAGGCAGCTCTCAAGGGGACAAAGAAGAGGGATAGTTGGGGGGATCCTGTATATGGTGATGATGACGAAGAAGGGACCGCCGTCGCCAGCCTTGATTCCCCACTTCGCTATCATGTCGACCACGACACATTTCTTCGTGGCAAGCAGAGTCGAGATTCTGTGCTGGGTTCAGAACGGCCACGTACCAGTCCTAGGTACAGGTCCAATACCCACTCTGCGACAACTGGTCAAACTACTATGTATGGGACAACCCTGAACTCTGGGACGCGAACCAGCTTCTCTTCCCAGCGTCGGTCAACCGTACACTCCCGGCCTCCCATGCCCTCATATATCAACCTCGATGCTGCAGGCGGCGTCGGCGAGTCCCCTGCGCCGCCTCCTGTTCCACCTTACAAGCGTAGTCCCTCAAAAGATGCCAACACGCTCAGCATCGCGAGCATCTTCTCCATCAGCAGCCAAGGACGCAACAGAGGACTCTCAGGCTCATATGCTGGCAACCTCTTTCGCAAACTTTCCCGTGGACCAAGTACTTCCCTTCCCCCTGACGTCAAGAACAACAAGTCTATGGCGCATAGACGGAGTTCTTCTGAATCCACGCATATGCTAACTCCAAATGCAAGTCCCTTACGACGGCGAGCTTTGGGTGCTCCGGGGATTAAGGAATCTGGGCATCATCACTACGATGCTGAGGAATCCCCCGTCGAGCCCATCGCCACGTCGGAAGATCCTTTCTCTGACTATAATACCCCATCTCCTGGCGCGCAACCTTCACCCTCACCCCCAGCTTCTAACACCCGACATCCATACGCTGCCATTTTCCCATCCACGCAGCAATTTGAAGAACCTCAAACGGCTCCGTTACCAGGGCCGATGACGTCACAGGCCCAACCAAATTACAAGGCGCTACCAAGGCGGACAGAAGGCGCTACTCGTGCGGGTTCAAACCCACGACCACCTCAGAGTCATATTACCTTCTTATCCTCGAAGAGCAATAGACGCAGTGGATATTCTGCGTCGACGCCTGATCTTAGGCTTGTCGCTTATGCCAAGGAGAAGGAGAAGGAGAACAAGCCAAAAGCTAAGACTGGGTCCAAGGATCGTTGGCTTTCACCTGAAACATGGTGTGACGCCTTGTTATTCCCAAGGCCAAGGCTAAAGCTTAAGGTGGATGGGGACCCAGAGAAGGCCCGTGTTATGAGTACTTGGGGATTTCCTGCCACGTCGACTACGCCTGAGCCGAAGGAAGCTGTTGTGTCAAGGGTACTTCAGCAATCTAGGTCCCTTCATAATTTGAGGCCACCGCCGAAGGTGCCGTCTCCGCAGAAGACTACGTGGAAGGAGGGTGAAGCTGGTCCTTCGAGGTTACAGCCGAATGTGAAAGTGGATGTGGTGACTGAGCGGAGAGCTTCGAGACCGAAGAGCTTTTCGTGGGATGATTTGGCAATACCTACCCCAGTACCCTCACTCTCGAAGTGAGTACCTACTTGTGATGCATTTAGTGCTCTTTCTAACGCCCGTTGTAGAGTTCTTGAAGACGGCGAACGCCTTGACTCCGAACGGAAAGGATGGCAACAACAAGCGACGCATTCATTCCAAAATTCAAGATCCCGCAGCATCTCACGCGCAAGGTCGAAATCCCTCACCCAGAAAGGCTCCAAGCGCCAAGAATCATGGGCTGAGAATATGGACTTCCTCGCAGCTCGCGCTTGCCTTGGAAAGCAGATCGAGATGCCTGCTATCACCATCAAAGTCACCTCTCCCGATTCTCCACAAAAGTCTCCGAATACAATTAAGCGTGCGAAGCACCAAGAGCATACACGTACAGATTCATGGAGCAAATCAGCGTTTAAGAATATCAAACCTGTGGGGAGAGGAATTGTTTCAGGATATCATCAGAAATTCCCTTCTGCTGATTCTGGGTCGACAACTTCGCTGGTTGGAGGGTTTGAGAGAGCGTTGAGGAGAGGAGAGACTAAAGTTATCCGACAGCCTGATCCGGCACAGGTGTATGCTGACCATCTGGCACCTTCGGAGGACACGCATCACACATACGGCACCTATCCTACACAACCACAGTCGGTTTCTCCTACACCCTCTGGAACTTCGGCTGGTGATGTACGGATGGGTATTGCGCTGTCCACGCCACCAATGGTGGACAATTCAGTGGACATGGATAGTCTCCAGATGCCTGCGCATCCGTATGCCCAAGGTGGGATGTACACGTCCAGTTATGCTCCTCAAACTACCCGTGGTCAAGGTGGAGAGAGCAAGACGCCATCACCTATACCATCCGATTCCAGTCCTGAGCGGGACACCACGCCCACAAAGGAATCTCCTCGATATCATCCATTTGCCCATCCATATGCTCAGCGCAGCCCTTCTGAGAGTTCGTATATCTCAGAAGCGAAGATCGTTCCTGTACCAAGACATGACAGTACCGTCCCTCCACCTGCGAAGATGTGGGTTCCTGTCGGCCCGGGAGTGGTGACGGAGGTTCTCCCTGGAGAGATGTCGTACTCGCCGTTCTTGCCAGAACACGAGCATGAGGAGGAAGGTCCAAAGGCCATGGAGGATGCCAATGATACTGTTGGAATGGGTGAAGCACTTGCGTTTACCTCAGGTTCTCAGTCGGAGAATGTCACTATCATGAATCACCCATACTCTGTGGACGTCACGGCGGCTCCTCCTCGTCGATCTGCAAGACAGCCGGTTCAATATGATACTTCCAGACCATACCTCAACCATGCTCGGACAACCGAGACCGGGCATACACTCGCCTCTTCGGACCTCCTCCGCCTGAACTCCGACCCAGCAACTCATGTGTTGCTGAATCAACCTGAGCTGCCAAGGCACGAATCGGAGGGTTCTAGCAGCAGTGCTATCATCCATATCCGAACGACTAGCACGTCTCCAGAAAGCCCTTCCCCACCTTTATCTCCACGACCATTCGACAATCCGGATGTTCTGGACAACTTCCATGACCTGTTCTATAAGTCTCGTCACCAGTCCGAAAGACAGTCACAGGCGACAATGTCTTCGCTCTCAACAAGTGGAGCTGGTACACGAGGAAGGCGAGGAGGTAGCGGGTTGACTAGTTTGGCTCGCCAGATCAGTGAAGAGTTGATGGAACTTGAACATGAGAGGGATAGCAGGGATGAGAGCCAGTATTCGACGAGAACGTCCTTTGACCGACCTAGTTTCGGACCTTCCAGGAGACCGACCGGGTCATCCTTGGAGTTCGTCTTTGAGGAGAATCCGAGGCTGGGAGTTGTCCCTGGTGAGGAAACCGGATCAATGGGTGGACCTATTGCGTCGACATTCTCTTCCGTTGGAGTTCCTGAGGATGTTGAATCTTCTCGTGCTTCGTCTCCTCTTGGTCCTCATGCTGAAGAGGATGAAGATGACGATGGTAAGCTGATCTACCTACTTGTTCATTTTTCTGCTGCTAACGTCGTTTTTCAGACATGGTTCAAATGAAGACTGTTCACCCTTTCTTGACCCCTCCTACGGTCTTCAGCCCTCATCGGACATCCATGACTGGCCATATGTCCATACCTGAAGGCAATGAGGAGGTCGAACAGGACGAAGAAGAAAACCAACAAATCATTGACTACGCGCTTCTGGACCACGAAGGACAGCGCGACAGCAACCATCTCTCCCCACACACGCGATACAGCTCTGGTCTTCGTCCTTTCTCCTCCGACATCATGCGAAGCAGTTACATCACCACATCCACCATGTCCAGAATGTCTGGTCTTTCCGACTTCCCTGAGCCACCCACTATACCAACGGGATCTATGCTCAATAACTTCTTCGAGAAACAAAGCGATACCCGTACCTCTTCACCGCCGCCAGCATTGCCAACAAGACCTCAGCTCGATGATGATGAAACTGTAGCTATAAAGCAACAGCATCGTCTTACTTTGGGAGGCATTGATGAAGATTATGCATCTTCTACAGCCTCTTCGCCTGCCTCGCCTATTTCTCCCGTTTCTCCAATTTCTCCAACTTCATTCACGTCCTCGCGTTCTTAAACTTCAAGTCACTCCCTTGATATCCGAATCGTTTTACCTCACTTTCTTTCAATTGCAAGCTTTTCATCTATTTTTATTTGATCTTTTCGTCAAATTCCATACATTACTGTATTTTTAGTTTGCTGTCTGTCCCGGTATCTGTATCCTCCTTGACCATAATCTGGTGAACCCAAAGCAATAGGCTGCGTGCCGATTTCTGGTCCTTTCTCTTGCTTCTCTTCCAAATTGGCAAACAAACTTGGGCAAATGATTCGGATTAGATAACGACATTTGGTCACGGTGGTCACGTGAAAACGCGACGCCTCTCGGTTCCGAGGCGATCAGGGCCAAAGCTCCAAGTCCGCTGCACTGCCTTTTACCGCGAGGTCACTGTCAGTGGCGACGTTCCTCGCTCAGCAACCTATACCATTCATCTACCATACACCCTCAATATCAGAAGAAAGGGGCCCACTTCTCATAGGCTTTTATCACAACTGCGTTGTAGTCAGGTTGGTGCCGCAATTGGTCGTCAATCGCCGTTATGAGTGCCTTGAAAGCTCACCTCATGAAAGGACACCTCCATTGAGGCTTATACTGGTAACACTCACGGAAGCATGTTGGCGAGTGGCTACACCGCGATAGAAGGAGAGATACGATCACTCCAAAGCACTATCGATGCTTGTCAAGAACAGATACGCGCTTGCAGAACTCGTCAGAACGAGTTCAACCCCACCGCCAAACTTCCCGATGAGCTTCTCATCGAGATATTTCTCTATCTCGTCAAAGAGGAAGCTCAATTTATGACCCTCTCGTGGATACGTGTGACCCACGTAAGCTCTCGATGGCGTCGCGTTGCCATTAATTGCCCCAAGCTCTGGAGCTGGCCGTCATTTCGCAGGGCCCAACATATCGACACCTTGCTCGAGCGTGCTCGCTCGGCTCCTCTGAATGTCATTCTCTATCTGAACGGTCGATGCTCTGAAAAGGGGGTTAAGACGGCGGTTCAAAACCTTCACCGAATACAACACCTAACGGCGTACGAGGTGGATCCTAGTATCTGCGCTCATTACCTCAAAAGCTACTCTCAAGCTTCGGGACCCGTAAAACTTCCTCTGTTGAGATCTCTCACACTGTCTACAACCTATTTACGTGCTCGCCACCTCAACCTCGGTGGGAAGCTGATACATGCACCTCGGCTTAATCATCTCAAGCTCCGAAATTGGGGGCTCCCACACGCCGTGGTTGCCTCAGATACACCTATACCCCTCACCACATTGGAAATCACCATCTCCAGAGACGAAGGCCAAGCCGTTCAGCAGAATACACTACGCGAGGTCCTGAACCACCTAGATGTGTTCGGGGGTCTTCGTTGCTTGAGTCTTTCAAATGTTTTCCTTTCTGCTGACGAGCAGAACGCAAATCCAAAAACACCTCCACCTCCTACTATCCTGCCCAATCTGACGCAAGTGACAATTCACGCTACAGCGAGGGCGACCAGACGATTTTTCGAGTCGATCATATATCCCAGCGATAAAGCGAGCGTTTCCGTCCAATGCCTACGTGGTCCAGGAGGTAGTACAGGACACGAGACCCCGGAAGTGCGGCAGCTATTTTCCGTCCTCTTAGGTCATTTGAAAGAAGGAATCCGTGCTCTACACTTCCTTCCGGCAGAAGATCGAAGAGGCTTCTACGCAATGAACATGTGGACATCCCCTTGCGATCAGGATCTCGAATACACAGAGCATCCTGCTACGATCTCCATCTGTCTGCCTTTCGACAGAAATATCTTCGACGATATTGGTCAATGGACGCAGTTACAGGATCTTGAACATCTCGTTTATCATGCACCACTCTCCAAAATTAGCTTTTGGAGAGATTTCGGCACCCTGAAACGATTGTGGCTTGTTGATGTTGGAAAGACACATCCTGCTTTCCTGGGTACCTTATTCGGTGCACCTTCGCTCAAGAAAACAATGAGCAAAGACAAAATCGCGCCCAGTGCTGGACCTGCACTGGATATATTCTCGGAATCGGGCTCCCAGTACTTTCCGGCACTACGTGATCTATCATTCAACGAATGGGCATTCGACGGTCTTTCTAAAGATACGGTTGACTTTGATAGATTCGTCAGAGTACTCAAACAGCGCCAGGATGAATGCAGGGGTGTGGAAAACCTTCATATTTGGGGGTGCACAGGTATAGATTGTTCTAACGTTGAGGGATTTATGAAGGCGGTAACGCATGTTTATTGGGATCCGGATGGTTGCTAGAGATCGTATACATAGGGATAAAATATGGAACTATCATAATAAGCTAGTCGGATAGACCTTCCTCTCTCGCAGCCGTATTAACATCCGTCGACTATTTTAACGCTTCTTAATCGGACCTTGAGGAAACCATCCACCAAGTTACACCGCACCCTTGATGTCTCCCAAGAGAAATAAGTACACGGAGTGACAGACGGTGGCTGTCTTGGCGATCTTCAACGGAAGTTCAGGAGAAGGTGAAAGGGAACTGTGGCTATGACGCCATTCAATCTCCGCTGATGCGCGAGACAATGGCAGAACGACATGTCATTGGACGATCGTCGTCCTCACCACGAATTTTAGAACGCGACGAGTCAGAGGTTTGCATACGCCTTCAGGCCTCCAGGAGATCCAGGCCTCATCACTCGGTATTTTACGAAGTAAATATGGCAAAAACTGCTGTTGGTGAGAAAATCGAAGGTTCCTCCCACTAGAACAGGGTTAATTCTCAGGATTTCGCATCATAGAACTCCCCAGTGAACTTCTCGCCGAAATCTTTTCAATTCTTGTCTCTGACCTTCGCCATACAAGCAAACCTAACCAATGGATTCGCGTATCGCATGTGTGCTCAGCATGGCGGAATGCTGCTCTCGAACATTCTCAGCTGTGGATGACTCCCCAGTTTCATGACCTAGAACGCGCGATTGCAATGGTGGAACGTGCAAAGTCGGCCCTTCTCCACATTGTCCTTAACTTCAATCGGCCACTTGACGCAAAATGCGTGTTACTGGCCTTTATGGTGCTGCCTAAAGCTCAGACTTTTACTGTGTACGGTGTTACCCCAAAGCACTTGGACACAATCATCCAGCACACCTACGCCAATACCATGATCAATGCCCCTCATCTCAGCTCCATTAACATCGCTACATCACCTCCTAGCAGCCGTTGTGCTTTTATGCTTGACATTCTATCTTTACAAACACCAAAGCTCCGTGCCCTTAGCCTGCAAAACTGGTGCCCATCGAAGCGAGTGTACTCCTCTGAGATATTCAGGCAGCTTACGACCTTGAAGATAGTCATTGCAGAAAACGTGGGCCGCCTCTTTGATAAGGATCAGCCTTTCAACACCGTCATCGATTACATCCGTCCACTCGTGCATTTACAGATATTGCACCTAGAAAATGTCTTCCGAGAAGATCCACCTAGCACGACCTCGAAATCACTCCCAAAATTCTCCCTGCCAGAATTGAAGGAACTTGTACTGTCGTGCTACCCAGATCTGTGCGTTAGGTTCATGAACCTGGTCAGCTTCCCCGAGACGGCCACGGTCTGTGTTCGTAGTAATATATACGAGGTCGTGTTGCCACGAGACACATCACTGGTCAAATATCTCCTCCGGCGTTTACAATCCCCAGTGAAAGCCCTTCACGTGAGGAGGTACGCCGTCACGAAGATGCGATTAGATTTCTGGGTGGATCCTGTCGACGACCAACTTCTATACACCGAACGTACCCCCATCCTATCAATCATCACGCCGCAGAGACATGGTGCATATCTGGCGGGCACCAATTATACAGCACTCTCCCTTGACATATCTGTCGAACTCAAACAGCTAGAACATCTCGTTTACGAGAATGAATATCCCCTATTCCCATGGTTGACTGGAGTTAAATCTCTTGATCAACTAACCTTCCTTGATGTGTCTGATACAGACACTTCCATCTACGAGATATTGGGCGCATCGGAAGTCCCAAGCCTGTTTCCTCAGTCTCACTACCTTCCTTCCCTCCGCGAACTCACCCTTAACAAATGGATGATTCAATCACTGGAGGAGTCACAAAAATTTGATAGTTTCACGAAGTCGTTGGCGATCAGGCGGCAATGCGGTTTTGGGTTGACGAATCTCAATATTTGGAAGTGTTGTGGGTTTTACGATGAGCAGGTGGAAGCGTTGGTCGAGGTTACTGATAACTTGTATTTCGAAGATTAGTCGAAGATGTAATAAGGCTCGTTTGTTTTCCACCCAGTAGGATACCGGGTCGACCAGGGTGACATACCTTTCTGCATACGGCCACAAGAAAGTCTGCCACATCGAGATTGTGATGCTAATGCTTGAATTCATGTATTGACCTGCGGCTGACATCTAAGAGTCATTATAACTATACAACGGGTGACTGTCCATCCACTACACTCGCATTCGCAGTCACAGTCGCAGTCCCCTCTGCCACCGTCGATGCATCCACCACCGGCGTACTCCCACTCCCACCCTCACCCTCCCCTTGCGCCTTCATCCCCTCAGCCCCACCCGCCACCTCACCGTCATACTCCTGATCCCCAACCAACTCCCTATCCTCCGTCTCAACATAATAATCTTCATCCCAATAAACTTCCTCTACAACCTCAATCAACTCTTCCACATCCTCATACGTGAACCCTCCTACTCCCCATAACTCTATTCTCTTTAACCCGTATCCATGGGAGAGGCGTTTGCGCAAACCTAAGGGAAGGATTGGGGGTTCGATCCAGGCGTGTCGGGTTGCTTCGAAGCGCCAGTCGGAGAGGAGGAGGGTGTGGAGGGTGTGGTAGTAGAGGGGGGGTTGGGAGAATATTGGAGGTGGTGCTGGTGGGGGTGCTTGGTTCGACGTAGATGTAGGGGCTGATGTCGATGCTGACGTCGAGGCTTGAGTAGCATTCGGTGCAGCGCTGGGATCGCCCTCCACTTTATCACATTTCTTAACTGGAATCAACTTCTCCAACTCCCCACCCCAAGGCGCCATAAGTGCCTTAATCAACCCATAATGCGAATGAGTGGTATGAATGAGGTTCAACCTCTCCAACACCCCAAAATCTCTCCAGATGAAATTCGGCATGTTGTATTTGGAGTTGAGAGACCAATAGAGTTGTTCGAGGTTTTGTAGAGGGATCGTATCCGTGATACCCTGAAATATGGAAGGAATGAAGGGAGCGAGGAGGGTTAGATTGGGTGGGGTGGGAGATGTATCGATTTCAGGATCGACGTGTGTCCAGAAGTCGAATGAGAAAGGGTTCTTTGCTGATCCGTGGCCTTTATAGATAGGTTGGACTCTTAAAGCTCGAATTGAGTTCCCCAAGCGAGTAGTGGTAGTGGCCAAGAGGTCCCGGATCTGCGTAGCAGCCGCATCTTGCCTTAGATCGTCGATAGCTTCTAGACAGCTAATGATGACATTAACTCCATGACTTGGATAAGTGACGCATTTAAAGAAAACGCGACACGTTCTATGTGAATCCTCGAATTCGATAATCTTGATTGAAGGAAGGTGAACATCCCAAGAACCATCTTCCGGTCGATCTTTGGTGTGGAGATTCTGCACTGCATGGAAAAGACGAAGTTCTTCAAGTTGTGGAAGGTGTCGGAGTTGTTCGATGATAGAGACTAGACTATCTTGATGTGCGTAGCCTGTGGATTTGATTTCGAGGGAGGTAAGAAGAGGACAAGAAGATAATTTGACTGGGGATCCTGCGAGACCCATTGCGTGAAGTCTGAGATGTCGAAGTTGAGGTGCGTGTAGGGAGAATTCGGTACTGATCTTTGCTGGGTTGATACGGTTTGGATAGTGATCGGTTACGTTCATGTATATTGAACGTAGGATTGGTGCGGAGAGTGTCTTTCCACCAAATGCATCACGGAAGAAATCCCAATGATTGGAAAGTAAGATTCCGTGCATAGAGAGGGAGTTTGCACGAGATAAAACGGAAAAAGCCTTCCATAATCCAGAGGGTTTATAGAACCGACTAAAGTTGACGACGATGTGAAGTGGGAGGTCGAGGGAACGTTGGATCATTGCTTCTGCGCAGGGGATGTTACGGAAGGAAGGCCAGGTCCAGAGAGGGGGACAGTGGAGGGCGATTTGTCGCCAGCGGGTACAGACGTGGGATATGTAGATCCATTGTTTGGACATGGTGTTTACACCGTCGAGCATGAGGTGCACGAAGATTTCGACGAGGACTTCGGTGGGCAGGTGGGTGGCTGGGGTTGGGGGAGTGGGTTCAGCGACTGTCTGTAGGACGGTGACCGCTTCTGCGCCACTGGAGGGTGTAGCTGTCTCGGAATCAGTCTCCTTAACAGCTTCTGCGGGTTCCTCCTTGGGTTGATCCTTTGGTTCTTCCTTGGGCTCGTCCACCAAAGTACGAGGAGAAGACTCTTCTCTGTGTTCTATTGTCTCGACTGCTTCGACTGGAGCATCATTGTCCATTGTTGTCTGTACAGCTTTGGACTCAGTCTGAACGCAGAATCCTAAGCATCGGGACAAATTCAAGCAAGCATATAAGCTCACCATCCTCACCAGTTCATCATGTTCATGATTTGAAGGCACTTTACTGCCTGTACAACCCATTCCTTTGAACGGGTCTCAAAGGAGGGTCCAAGCGGGTTTCTTGAAGCGAATTCACCACTGAATCGGGTGCCTCTAGTCTCCCTCGAGCAGAATCCTCTAAGGTCCTGTATCGTAGCACTTCTAGGCGCCTTCAGTGCTCCTCTGAGTCGAGGATGATGAAAGAGCGGGAACAAGCACGACAGCCTTGGTTTGGGCGTTTAGCGGGCCAAGATAGTCTCGACATCCGAGAGCCGACCCGGGGCATTGAGTGAGTCTGGCTGACTAAGCAGGTCACGGGACCGACTACCCATTTCGGTCATGGTAACAAACGCGACTCGAAAGTTCACCATTGCCATTCAACGCGTCGAGGACGACGAAAGTGTCGTCTAGGTCGTCATGCCTCTTGTACGCATCGAGTTATGTGACTTCAAGTCTTACAGGTGAGAGAGACGGTACTTGAATTGAGATGGAGTGTGCTTAAGAGCTGAGTGATCTAGGGGACATCAAACAATTGGACCTTTCAAGGATTTTACCTCGATTATTGGTCCTAATGGTGCTGGAAAATCAAATCTTATGGATGCTATATCCTTTGTTCTGGGTGTGAAGAGCGCTCAGCTACGAAGTTCTCAACTCAAGGACTTGGTGTATCGAGGACGGAGATTAGCAAAGGCGAATGCTGAGGAAGATGGGTCTATGGCGCAGGACGACGAGGAGGATGAAGAAGAGGGTGAAGGTGAAGGTACAGCGAAGAAAGCTTGGGTGCTTGCTGTATATGAGGATGGGAACAAGAAAGAATGGCGTTTTCAGAGAACGTAAGGTCCTCTTTCCAAACTCTGCGCTTCCGTTTCTGATGCCTCTCTCTACACTGCAGAATCTCAACAACAGGAGCCTCAGAATACAAACTCAACAACAAAACCGTGACATACTCCTCCTACAACGCAGCGCTCATATCACACAACATCCTAGTCAAAGCAAAAAACTTCCTCGTGTTTCAAGGAGACGTAGAAGCTGTGGCTTCACAATCTCCACGTGAACTGGCGAGGTTGATAGAACAGATTAGTGGGAGTTTGGAGTTGGCGGGGGAGTATGAGAAGGCGAAGGAGGCTCAGGATAGGGCTACGGAGAATGCTACGTTTAATTTTACGAAGAGGAGGGGGATTGCGGGGGAGATTAAACAGTATAAAGAGCAGAAGGGGGAGGCGGAGAGGTTTGAGAATTTGGTTCAACAACGGGTGCGCGTTTCTACTCCTTCCCTCCCTCCCTCCCTCCATTCTCTACATAGAACTAATGACGATGACGAAAATAGGACGATGCCATCCTCCAACGCCACCTCTTCAAACTATTCCAAATCGAAGAATCTATCGACATGAACTCAAACAATATCAAGAGTAAGAATAAAGAACTTGCTGGGCATCGTCAAGAACAGAACGTTCAGGAGAAAGCACTCGAAGCCGCCCGCGCTGAACAAGCGAAAGTGAGAGCGGAGGTCATGCAGAAGGAGAAGTCTATCAAGAAGCATGAGAAGACTTTGGATGGGAAGGTCAGTTCTCGCGCCTACCACCTTCTCTCTGTGTTTGCGAGGATGGATGTGCTGATGGGGGGAAATAGAAACCAGACCTCGCAGCCAAGGAGGCCCAGATAACCCACTTTACCCGCAAGATCGGCAACGCCACCAAGACGAAGGAAGACGTTATCAAGAGCGCAGAGAAGTTACAGGAACGTGTGGATTCGTTGAAAAAAGAGTTGGAGAGCGTTAGGAGGGAGGCGGATGCCGCCCAAGGTTGGTGCCTTCCTTGACTTGGGTTGATATATGCGGCTGAAATGACACTCACAATGCGGTATAGCGAAACAGAGACAAGCATCAGAGCAAAACCTTGCGCTGAGCGAAGAGAGCTTGGAGGAGTATAATAAGCTGTGAGTGATCCTCAGTGCGCATATTGGGAGTTTTACTGATGGATTTGATAGGAAAGGAACAGCAAGTACTTTGGCGGTTGATGAACGACAAGCTTTGGAAACGTTGACTCGTGATGAGAAGACTTCTGGGAGACAACTCACTCAGCTTAACGAACGACAACAAGGGTTGGTGGAGAAGAGGGATGCTAGGTCGGAGGAGTTGAGGACGCTTGTTGAGAGGAAAGCTGAGGTTCGGGTTTTTTTCTGGAGTCTGATGCGTAGGGCGAGAGGCTGATGAATGGGAATGACAGCTTGAAGCGAAAATCTCGGAACATCAGACCAACTTGCAGAATGTGAAGCAAGAGTTGAATAATCAACAGAGTGAGAAGACTAGGATATCGTACGTCTTTCTCTCCCCTCCTCACCTCCACGTCCACCCCCACGTCCACGTCCACCGACTCTAGCACTCACGACGCCATGCAGGAAACTCGAGAAAGAAACAGACGAAAAGCTTCAAACCATCTATCAACAACTCCTCCAAGCCGGTGTAGACAAGAACGAATCAGATCGAGAAATCCGACTCAAGGAGACGTTGGTGAACTTGCAGAGGATTTTTCCGGGTGTGAGGGGTAGATTGGTGGATTTGTGTAAACCTGTGGCGAGGAAGTATGAGACTGCGATGAGTGTTGTGCTTGGGAGGAATATTGATGCTATTGTGGTGGATGAGGAGAGGACTGCTATTGATTGTATTGAGGTATGCCTCCTTTCTCTTTGAACCTTATTCTTGCCAGCTGACGGGACATGTGAATTGATAGTACCTGAGAAATCAACGCGCAGGTCAAGCAACGTTCATCCCACTGGATACAATCCAAGTCAAATCTATCAATGACAAGTTCCGCTCTTTTGCGAAGGGTGCAAGGCTTGCGGTGGATGTAATTGTTAGTGAAGGTGCTATTGAGAGAGCTATACATCATGCTTGTGGGAATGCATTGGTTTGTGATACTATGGCTGTTGCGAGATATGTATGTTATGAGAAGGGTCAGGAGGTTAAAGGTTTGTTACCCCTCCTCCAGCTATCCAGTATGATGTACATGTGCTTACTAGTCCTCGTTGGCAGCTGTAACTCTCGAAGGAACAGTCATCCACAAGAGCGGTCTCATCACAGGTGGTCGTAGCACCCACGGCACGACAAAGAAGTTTGATGAGAAGGATGTTCAAGGGTTGATGAGGGCTAGAGATAATCTGAAGGGTCAGTTGAGAGAGTTGGCGAAACAGAAACCGAGGGGACAGACGGATGAGAATTTGATTGCGGAGATCTCGAGGTTGGATTCGACACTGGTGGTGGCTAGGGATGATTTGGTGAGTTTTTCGTGATGATGCTTGGGATTGTGGAGGAAAAAGAAGTGCTGATGGTTGGCGCAGAATGCATGTAATCTTCGGATTACGGGTCTTAAAGATGAGGTTAAGCATCTCGAGAGGGAGATTAAGAAGAATGTTCCTGAATTGAAGAAGGTATGATTAATTCCCTAATTGCACAATCGACATTGTATTGACCCGATCTCTTCCCTTGCCAGCTACAAACTAGCTACGACACCCTCCAAGAACGAATCACAGGACTGACAGAAACCATTGACGATGCTGAAGCCGGTATCTATAGGGACTTCTGTCGAGAGATTGGTGTCGCCAATATCCGAGAGTACGAGGAACGACAGCTGAAGGTGGCTCAAGAAGAGAGCAAGGCGAGGTTGCAGTATGAGACTCAGATTTCTCGTTTGTCGCATCAGTGAGTTACCCTTGGTCCCCGTGTGCTTTCTTGTCGCTAATAGTTCTGAATAGGCTGGATTATGAATCTGAGGGTCTCAAATCTTCTCGTGAACGCTTGACCAACATCGACAAAGCCATAGCCTCTGACCAAGCAAACCTTGCGAAATGGGAGAAGGAGAGAGATGCAGCTCTAGAAGAGATCCAGCAATGGGAGGCATCCGTTACAGAGGAGAAGGAAGCTCTTGCTGGTGTGCAGGAGATTTTGGAAGAGAAGAACAGGGTAGTGGATGCTGCCAAGAAAACTGCACAGAAAGCTACGAAGATCTTGGATCTTGCACTCAAGGAGATTGCTACCTGGGTAAGGTGTCCCAAATGCTCCCCCTGGAGATTGACGCTGAACGTGGATGACAGAATGACGAAATTGAGAAACTTGCTCTGGAGCGGTCTGCTATTTACCGCAAGTGTCGCCTTGAGGAAGTTCAGCTACCTTTGCTCAAAGGTAACCTCAAGAATGTCCCCATGGAGGAGGTATGTATTAGTGTTGTTTCCCTTGGGCCTTTCTCGCTGACGCGCCGGCTAGAACCTACGAGAAGAGATGGCCATGGACGTCGATGGGGATGAGGACGCTACTCAGCGGCCCAAGAAGGCCGCCGACTACGGAATTGAGGTCGATTTCGATAGTCTTGACGACGACGCCAGGGAGAACGGTTCAGCAGAGGAATTTGAGAAGGAGATCGCCCGTATTAATGGAGAACTTGAGCGGATTGCACCGAACCTGAAAGCCATTGAAAGGTCCGTCTAATTCGTGTGACTTCTTATTCTCCGGTTGACGAGTATCCACAGATTGGACGATATCGAGTCTAAACTGGCAGAGACGGAACGAGAAGCCGATAAGGCTCGCAAGGATTCTAAGAGCGCCCGAGACGAGTTCGCAGATGTCAAAAGGAGAAGATGCGAACTGTTCAACAAGGCCTACAATCATATTTCGGACCGTATCGACCAAGTGTATAAGGATCTGACTAAAGGCAAGGCATCTCCTATGGGTGGCGTGGCTTACCTCTCTCTGGAGGATAGTGAGGTACGTGACGACCCTTGCAAACCCTGTCAGTATATTGAATGTGGGTCACAGGAACCTTACAATGGTGGCGTCAAATATCATGCTATGCCACCGATGAAGCGCTTCCGTGATATGGAACAACTTTCTGGTGGCGAGAAAACCGTTGCCGCTTTGGCACTTCTATTTGCGATCCATAGGTTTGTGGCGCACTAGTCCCTGCCACTGATATGATCTCTGATATCTTGCGCCCAGCTATCAACCAGCTCCATTCTTCGTCTTGGATGAGGTCGATGCCGCATTGGATAACACCAATGTGGCCAAGATTGCGAACTACATTCGATCACATGCATCGGAAACGTTCCAGTTCATTGTGATCAGTCTGAAAGGTTCGTTATACGAACGCGGCAACTCACTGGTTGGGATCTTCCGCGACCAGGACGTGAATAGTTCTCGGACTTTGACGCTGGATGTATGTCAGATCTCGTTAGTCAACGGCTACCCAATGCTGACTCTAGTCATTCTAGCTCACGCAATTCGACGATTGAACATTGTACTGCTATCATATACCTCATTGCTTCGCTTTGCCCTGCTCTGCTTTATTTCATGTACCTTCTATCAGCTTATCACCATCCGTTCCTCAGAATATACTCGATTGTAATCTTTGGAAGCGACCTTCAGCTGGACGCTATCAACCGTTCAACGACATACCAGGTGAGCGTGGACCCACATAACGGAGGTGGTATAGCGCGTCGCGCTTAGACTTGTGGATGATCATTCCACATAAGCCACATCCCCGGATTTGGATCGTCACTACTTCCTTGCAAAAGACCACTCATTCCGGTACGTCTTACAACATTCTTTACTGCATCCACCATCTGAAAGCACGGTAGCAGATGTCGAAGATGGCTAGGTCGCATTCCGACATATCCGTAAACTGGTATCTCCATTGATACTCAAGTCAGTGAATGCTACATAATGCAACGAGCACTCAGCCCAATCCTCATCTGGAATCATGCTGCCCGAGTATGAGATGGATTTGACCTCTGTTCTGCTCGTCGTGTCGATAAGTTTTGTAGGAGCGTACACCTACACCACTTTCGCCTCTGGAATCAAGGGTGATCTACGCGAACTAGGCGGCATACCCATCCTGAGGGCGTGGCCGTTCTTCACTCGTCGACATGACTTCTTGACCTCAAATTTCACTCGAGCTGGCGGCAACCTGTTCTCTTTCAAGGTCTTGCAGGTACGCAATAGTATTTGACTGCGAGTGTAGAGTCTAACAGCCTATATGCAGCATACCGTGACTGCGATACGTGGAGAAGTTGCAAGAAAGGGATACTTCGACAACAAGGCCCTCAACCTTCCAGAAGGCTACAAAATACTGTCTGGTGCTGTAAGTCACTCTCAGTGGTGTTCGAAACAACACTGACTTGATTCAAGGCTCCTCGTTTGGCAGACATGGATGAAAATGCACAACCTCCTGAGGCTGTCGCTTGGTTCAACAAGCAACTCCTTAATCTCATGAACAAGGAACGCCTCACAGATAGTGAGAAATTTCCGTGTCATGTATCTTCTCCGCTGACAATGGCTTCAAGTTATCCCGACCATGCTCGACGATTTGCAAGTTGAAGTGGACGCCTGGGGTAACGCAGGTACTATGGACCCCTTCGAGAACATATATGATGTTAGTGGATAATCTCGACAATTTGGACTCAATGACTTACCCCTCTTCTAGCTCGTCTTCCATATGACCGTGCGCATGGCCTCATGCCGAGAACTAGCAAGAGACCGAGGTGCACTCAAGAGGCTTCAGGCTGACTACTGGAATCTGGAGCGAAGTGCCACTCCGACGGCGCTGCTCCTCCCTTGGTTCCCCAGTCCCGCAAGAAGACGCAAGGAAGCCGCTACAAAGAGCCTCTTCACCACTCTCTACCAATACGTAGAGCTACGCAAGGCATCCTTCACACCCAGTCCAGATGCCATCGACTTTCTGCTTGCAAACGGGATGAGCACTGAACATGCAATAGGGGTAAGGAACCGTTCGCCTCTTCGTATTGACCCATCTAATAGCAGCCACAGTTTATCCTAAGCGTGATCTTTGCGTCTGTTGTGAATACAGGGAATGCAGGTATGTTGATCACTAATCGACTCCGCTGAGAGACTGATCATCCCACCCCAGTATGCTGGTTACTTCTTTTCTTGTCCTTGAACAAGAGTTGGAAGGAGAGGGTCGTATCCGAGTTGGATGCTTTCATACTGCGTCATTCATCTCTATCAGCGTCGGAAAGTCTTCATAAACGCCTCGCTACGATCCCGTTATCAGCATGGGAGGATGACCTGCCAACTCTGGACCTTGTGATTCGGGAAACTATACGGATTGTTCTTAACATTGCCACCCTTCGTCGGAATGTCCTAGGAGATCTAAATCTCGATGGGAAGGTGATCCCGAAGGGCAACTTCATGACATACACTATTGCAGACGTGCATCTCGATCCCAGAATCTACAGCGACCCCATGACTTTCGATCCTGATCGCTTTGGTGAAGGACGGCAAGAGGATCAGAAGCAAGCGTATGCATATCTTGGCTGGGGAGCTGGTAAGACTTTTCATTTCATGCAAATGACCTAGCCTGAGCTTCGTTCCAGGGCGACACGTCTGCACAGGGATGAGAGTCGCCAAACTCGAGATCAAGTTCATCGCAGCCCTTCTCCTTCGTGGGTTCACCTATGAAGCAGTCGACAAGGAAGGACAAGCCCTTCAAAAGCAGCCAATTCCCAATTACAACTTGATTCATCAGGCTCGTCCACTCGGCGAACCATTCTTCTTCAAATTCGAGAAGATGAAAGTCGATTGAATGAAGCGAAGGTGGAACGCAAGTGGCAAGGAGAGAAGAAAGAGAATCGCATTTTTCGACTACTGTATCCAAAGGCACAATGGAAGTAGTGTTAGGTATATGTATGATACATTTTTCGAGCAGAATGAACAAGACCGTCGTGCAGTGAAGAATATATACAGATGATAATTACTCAAGAACCCGAATCCTCGTCATCAACCTGGATAACTTAGAGACACTGGAAGTAGTAGTCGTTGAGCTTCTGGCAAGTGGTGCCGCTTGTGCAGACGGTGGGTCCAGACCAGCCAATACCGCCACATTGGCCGTACTTGACTTGAGTAGGCTGGTTAGGAGGAGGAGAGGTGGTAGTAGGGCCAGTGGGCTGAGTGGTGGGACCAGTGGTGGTTCCGGTTCCGCCGCCAGTGTAGGTGGATCCGATGTCACCGAAGCGGATGTTGGAGTAGGTGACGGAGGCGTTGGGGCTGTTGGCCTCGACGTCGGTGGGAGCACCAGAGGTGGTAGAGCAAGTACCACGAGCGATACCGGGCTTGGTTGGGTCGGCGTCGGTGGGGTAGGCGGTAGCGTCGAGCCAGAGCATGTTGACTGCGTGATCGTCCCAGACGGACATGACGAGGACCATTCCGTTAGCCATGGCCTTGCCCATGCGAGCGAGACCACCCTGCTTCTGGAACTGCTTGGTGTCGCCGAAGACGGTCTTCTGGGCGTCGCAGTAGTCCTCGGTGATGGAGTCGTAGGCGTCCATCCCTGGAACGTTGACCTTGGAGTTCTGGACGACGACGTTGTTCTGGACGTAGAGACGGCGAATCTCCTTGAGGTTGCCAGTGGCGGTACCGGAGTCGGTGATGAATTGGGTGACGACGGTGATCTTCTTCTTGGTGTCGATCTTGAGGCCAGGACCGTAGAAGGACTTGTCACCCATACGGAAGGAGTTGAAGTCACAACCGTCGGGATCGCAAACGGTGGCGTAACGGTCGGAGGTACCGCAAGCAGTGCCTTCGCAGCGGGAGATACCGTTGGATTGGCAAGGATGAGGAGTGACGGCAGCAGAAATGGAGTTGGCCTCCCAGATATCCATCTCGTTACAGCAAGCACCCCAGTTTCCGGTACCGGAGTTGGGGTCGGAGGCGGAGCCACCCCAGCCAGCAACGTTAGCCTGTCGAGAACTTATCAGAATCGGTGAGGAAAGGATAGAAAGAGTGAACACTAACCTGGCCGTTAATGAACTTGAGGTCACGAGGACATTGAGAGTCGCAGTAACCAGTACCGTACTTGGCACCAGCCTTGTTGCCAGAGTTGGCAGCGAGACCACCATCGGCAGCCATCTCGGAGAAGTAGAGGGCACCGTTGAGACCGCAAGGAAGGTTGGAGACGTCGACGTCGAAGGTGAACTCCTGGTTAAGGAGCTTGAAGATCTGGTACTGAGAGTCGGAGGCCATCAAGTAGGTACGGGAACCGATGTTCTTGTTGGATCCGCTGGTGACGAACTTGAGAGTGAGGGCGTTACCGCTAGTGGTAATACCGTAAGTGCCAGAGTAGTCAGCACCATCGAGAGCGCAGTTCTTGGCGCAAGTGTCGGCGTCGGGGCAGAGAGTAGCATCCCACGTGTTGCCGGTGTAGCAGTTAGTGTAACCGCTGGTGGTGTGGAGCCAACGCCAGTTAGCGTCGAGGGTGATGGCACCGCTGTTGTTGGTAACACATCCTCCGCTCTTGGTGCAAGTTTGCCAGGGGAGCTTGGGGTGAGTCTCAGCGGTCTGAGTACCAACCTGCTGGGCAGTGACGGCAGCAGCGAGGAAGGAGAGGGCGAGGAGAGAAGCTTTTGGGAACATCGTTGAGAAGATGTAGTTGAGGAGGATGAGGATCTTGGACTGTTTCTTCGAATGTTTTTATACGAAGGGTTGGCGGATAATATCCGGCCTACTAGGGCTCGCTTCCCTTGAAGAACTTAGGAGCTTGAACATGTCTGCAGAATCATCGACAAGGGAGACCCTGCCTGCGACTGTTGACCTGGAGAACGGTAAGGGAAGGTCCGTCCAGGCGATCCAGCTCGAGTCAATCCGAGAAGTCCCCGCCGTCCTTTTTTCCGGGCGAGAGATGAATGTGATCCCTGCGGTGGTCAGTTCAGCTGTGTTACATGGTTATACTTCGGCACTTACCTCGAGGTACGGTAATCATTTTCAAAAAAGAGTGCAAAAGCATCAAAAACAAGGCTGGCGACGAGGTGCAGAGGCTGTCATCAGAGGAATGTTTGATTGCAGCCGAGCGGAGAAACTCAAAAAGTCTTGGCAAAAAGTCAACGCCCCGTCGCCCGAGCCTCCAGATACCCAGTCTCCACTGTCAGCCCCAGCAACGAGCTTGAGAAAAAAGAGGGCCTAGTAGATAGCACCCTGATAATACTCATGAACGCGAGAACTTTAGGGACACCGCGTCGATATAGAGAAGATTTCTTCCCTTCAATTGAATTGAGTTCTGAACAAAGAATGGCACTGGCGGCTCGCTGGCGGCATCAGACAACGATCGGTGCCCAGACGGTGGCGGAATCTATGAATAGATCTCTTCACGTGCCAGTGATACGCGACGACCAGGTGACAGACCCTTTGAAGGCGCCCCGCTGGCGCCGCTCAGGACTGCTTTGCCTCCGCCGCCTCCTCGTTAGGAAACTTCTGAGAAACGGCATGTTCCTGGATGGTTGTCCTCAGGGAGAATGAAGGAGAATCCAATGACACAGGGATGTTTCCAATGCTCGGAAAAATACAGTTGGTCCGATGACTGGATCGTCGCTCCTTGTCAGAACAGAGCTGACATCACTGCCACTGTAAAGTGGGCATTTGGTACCGGCAATTCTGCATGGTACAGTGTTCTCGGGGAATCTTGGGGGAGAGAGGTTCATCCAGAACTCAATTGTGACGCCGAAGCGGCAGGACTAACTTCGAGAAGCTGTTGATACAGAAAGAATTGAGCATTTTGTGAACTTATCGCCGTTATCATCGAACGAAGTACTCAATACCGATCGACGTCTTGCAGATCGTCTTCAGCCAAGGGGCCAAGGGAAAGTCTCTTTTGCTCAACGTTGGAGACGTCGTCCAAGGCTTTCGTCCAAGAGCGTCCATTAGCGAAAAATGCCAAGCAAATGAATTGATTTTCAATTTTCTCCTGCGGAGGTTTTGGACAACTTCGTAGAAACAAGATACCCCGGCGAGTGTCATGACACACCCCACATGCTGCACCTCGGGCCCCAGAGTGATTATCCGTCTTTTCGTCTCACCTATTGAATTATCGACAGTTTATCACCGCATGAGTCCCCTTCATCCTCACTCCACAGTAGCATCGGCTTTACGGCCCTCAATGATATTCTAGAGTTCTCCCATATCTCTCCCAATAGACGCGATAACGTCCTTTCTGATGCAATAAGTCTTCTCGCTGAACAATATCTTTTATTATATCGTTGATTGCGAAAAAGAAGCCAGTTTTTCTTCCTTATCTCGGGAGTTTTTCCGGAGCTGAGTGGATGGCGACAGGCGGGGCATCATAGATAATCGTAATTGTGCTGACAATCTGGGGTATGCCCATGCTATTGCCCTGTACAGGTACACTGGATGGTCGATCGGATAAGGTTGCGCAATAGGTCCACTCGATAAGCCTAGTGTGGCGCTTTCCTGGCCTCCCCTAACGCCTAATCTCGACGTCGACGCAAATCAAACGATCGTCGGGATGTCAGTTTTAAATAGACTCGAAGAAGACAGCCTCGAGATTCAGGATCTCAATTCACTCCACTTAAGGCTCGGGATTGTATTAAGAATAGCAGAGCGGGCCGTCGTTGAGTGTTGATACTTGAAGACGGGACGTGGCCAAGCCGAATGCTCGAGTCCTGGTGACCAGTCAACAGAACGAGTGAAAATCCGAGATCAGCTTACCTAGTGATACTCATCCTTATACATCGGCGGAAATGTCCGAGAACTCCAATGTTTGATCTAATCTAATCTCTTAACTCCATTGCGACATCCTTGTACTTGGACATTCCTTCAATGCTCCTTGTTTATTGAAAACGCCCATGTTCGGATTCATGGATGCTCTGAGAAGACGACTCTTGCTTACTCCTAGCCAATATTTCCTCTAATGGCAATCTTAGAATGCAAGAACTCGAATTAGAACCCAGAAAACTGTGCTACTGCTCGGTGATCACTTCAATCCGTCGCTAGTCGTACAGCGAGGCAGCTGCTACCTTGTATTTTCTTCGCTTCTCACCTCGCTACCTTATACTCTGGCGGCTACTGTCTCTGCTCTAGGCAACGGGTGTCTTATTCTGACTCCAACGAGTGGCAACTGCCATTCCACCTCTCACGCTAGCTAGCGACCTTGTATTTCCTCTCCGTTATATCCTTGACCACTGACTCGTCGCGCCTGGGAATGCCCATTGTCCGTTGTTTCTGGCTACTACCACCACAATGTCTCTGACTCCTCTCATCCTTGAAACCGGAGTCACTCGGCGAAGACAATGGAAAAAGCGGGAGGATCCTTGGGATGCTGTCCGAACAATCGACTGTCACGGTGACTCCGCTACGTCTTTCGTTCTACTAGATTTCGTCACCTGGTTACTTACTTGCTTGACTGGGGAAGGACCTTCAGTTCTTGTCAAGTCACCCGCCGAGCACCAGATTGATAGGAAGATTGCGCTAAACCAACTGCCTTATGATAAGAGGTGGAGGATTCGGTATATGGAGGTTAATGGTGGACAAATGATTCCCGATGGGTAAGCTATCGATCTCTGATTCTATGCGTTCTAGATACTCATAACTTCGAGTCATGTGCGGCTGCGGCTATTCAAAACAATCAAAGATATGGTGAACGCGAAGCCTTTACTGTACGCGGTCGTTGCGCTTGAACCGTCCGGTGCACTCGATATCCGAAAAGTCAAGGCTCTATGGGGACTCGAGACATGCTCGGTAAGTGATACCTCTCGTTATTGACTCCATCCGTGCGCTGACGGACCGAAACCCGCACAGATCGTAGACCCCTACCGGCTCAAACTCTTCATCCCCGAGAACGAGGACCTCGTATCACCTCTAGCCGTAAATGACCTCAGTCAACACTACGGCTGCATCAACATCATAGGTACGCACCCACCTCACGTTTAAACGGTCTAATGTTTAAGCGCTATGACATACAGAACCAAATGTTTCTCCTTCAACAAGTTACAGACGGTGTTTCCGATTGACACTTCTCCGCCCCCTCTCAGGATACATTTCATATAAACAAGACCAATTCGTCACCTGGTTGCGCAAAAACACGAAAGTTGTTGACTGGGCTGAAGAAACACAACGCGATGCTCTGGGAACCGTTCGATATGCTGGACGTCAACTTGAGGGCTGGGCTGCTGAAAACCACCCTGATCTTTTATATGTGTGGGAGAGCGCCACGATAAATGTGATGTTCACCATCATCATCTTCCTCCTTTTGTGGAGATTCGGTCTCTGAATATATTGCCGCTTGCCTCACCACGAACACCCCTATGCCTAGGCCTTGACGTTTCTCTTTATGCAAACCCTATGACCATATGCGTACCCTTTCCTATGCTACCCACTGCTTCTTTCTTTATTCTTATTTGCTGTCTGCTGTCTTGCTCTCGAAAGCTATACCAATGTCCAATACCTGTACCATAGTCCATAGACACTTTACCATACATACGAATGCTAAATCTGTAACTTTTCGGATCATATTTATACTGCTCGTGAGGCGAGAGTGTTCAAATAGGTTCGTATAAGGATAAAGGTTCATCAAGTAGGATTCTCGCATGAATAGATATCCTCGTATGCGTGATCTCAACGTGATCTACTCGTCGGGTCATCGACGGTTTCGCAGGGTGCGGCCTCGCATAGTCATCGACATTCGAAACTGCCCCTGTTGGGAGGATTCAAGTTTATTACCGTACTCTCGCGGTGCTAGTAGCTGGGGTCACGAAAGTCGAGATATCCACGTCTCCATCAGCATCTTTGCAAGGGTAAGATGAGATTTCTGCTAGGATAGAAAGTTACATACCAATACCAACGCCTTCCACGGTACTATCCACTGCAGAACCTTGAGTGTGTTGAACGTAAGATCCTCCCGCTTCTATTTGGGAATGTGGCGTTAGAGTTGTGCAAGGGAAACCCACGAGTGATTACTGACTGTACGTAGAATCCTTCATCGAGACCGTCACCTTCCCAGAGCCTTCGTTCTTTAGCCTGATATTTCCCTTGGCATCTAGAGGGGTATTACTTTGGGGAATAGGACTTCCAATAAGGCTGTAACGTACTGATAGTGAGCTTGAGAATATCCTTAACCAGCGGCCCGTTATTCAGGTTCCCTTCGATCGCCGTCCTCCAATTTCTATATTCATCCATCCGTGTCACCGCTTCGATCTGTAGGCCAACCTGAGTGCGCGTCAGATAGACCCTTCGTTAGAAATCAAATAATATAATCACTTGGAGTAGCTGAATGGCGGCGTCGAGGTTTTGTTTCAGCTCCGTAAGGGTTTCCTGTATATCGTCTGCATTGATATATCTCTTGGCTGCATTGGCGTCTGCTGGCGCTTCGTCTCTGATTCTCTCAATCCGGCTGAAACAGCGTTAGCGATAAGATTGAGTCCAACTGGAGAATGACCCACTTCGTGAATTGCTTTATGATATTCTCATCTTGAATGTGATTTGCGTTGCTGGTGATGACATACATGAGGGCTCGCATGTTTTCCTCCAAGTCCTTGGCCTGTCTCGAGTTAAGTTTCATCGTCTGCACCGAGGCATAATCAGAATCGAGGAACAGTTATTAAATGAATATTTATACGCACCCCATAGCGCGAGGTTGTCTCCTTGATGATGCCAGTTACGAAGGAGACCCATGGCACCGGGACATTATCTGCAATCGAGGCTGCAAATAGAAGAGAGTTTCCAATAGTCTTAGCTGCCGAAGTAGTGGTTCCTTGTTTCTCGCTCGTCTCGACTGCTTCTGCGGGTGATTTGGTTGCCAGTGCTTGGGGTCCTGATATGGAGGAGCTTGACGAGCTCGTGGACTGTGCAGCTTGTTCGTTTGAGCCCGAATGGCCTTTATTTTGTTTCGTACTCTCGGAGGCACCATCCGCACTCCTCTTTTTCCGTCCGAAGAGCTTCCACTTGAAGAGGGGTAGACAGAACATGTTTGAATAGTGGTGACAGCGAGTGGAGGAGGAAGACTGGGTTTATAGGATCGACGAACCGATCGTACTTATTCACGCAGCTCCATCGAAAGCGCTTAATTAAGGACCCCAGATTCATGGCCATTTGCAGCCGTATTCCTCACGAGGTTCAATCAAAGGTGTACTCGAATTAAAGCAAGGTGGCTGACCTTCGAGAAGTTCAAACTCACCACCTCCCCCGTTCTGAGTTGGAGGGACTCCGAGGTCAAGCTTGAGTCTATCCAATGAAAGCTGCCCGAAGCGCAAGTCCGACTCTCAACAATCCACCACTCACAGTTTCTCAATGACGAAGCCTGTCAATCGACTCCATGTGGCTCCAAGCTGAGGTTTCTTTGGCTCCCAGAAAATTTCGAACTGCCCTGTTTCTCTGCTCTGTTAACACCACAACCTTCCCGCCGTCACTTGTCCCAGTGTGCGGATTGAGTGCACCCGTCTCAGGCCTTGAGGGCGAGGAACATTAGTTGGAGTTCTCCCAAGTGTCCGGGACACGTTCTGACCACGAAATCCCGTTGAGCATGTTCGAATGGCTAGTGGTTAGCTCCTCCTAACGAAACAACCATATTGAGTTGCAAGGCTGGGGGCCTGATGTCCACGGACGAAGAAGCAAACGGGCCGTTCAACGAGGTTGAAGTTGAAGCTGAAGCTTCATATAATTGGGACTCGGATGAGGAAGCCTGTTCCGCGTGAATTTCTCACGATCATTGGCCTAGGCATGGCTTTAGACCTACTGCGCATGGCATTACGGCACATGGCGCAGCAATCCTCTGGGCCTCGTAGATTCCCTAAGGTCGGGAGCAAAATTCTCCCGAAATTAGTCGGGTTTTTCTCCTAATGTTGTTGGTACACCGTGCGAGTGTGTTCAGGTTGCGCATGCCATGAATCTGCCTCTTTCATCCAATAAAGTGTGTAGAACGTGAAGACGGAGATTAACATCCTGGAATCGAGTTCAGGCCAGCAAGCCTCTATCGGATGACTTCGTCACGAAGCTTGTGCTTGCGCTTCAAGTTCAAGTTGTACTTGAGGAATGTTCAAATAAGCGCTGGATCAGAATTGCCATCATTTTGGAATCTTGGATTAGCGCCCGAGTCCCCAGGATAAACAGCATTGATTTTCCCGTGCATTTCCTCGATTCTCCCCATCGCTCCTCGCTCGACCTACTAGAACGGGCATTGTATTCGGGCCTGTCGCGCGCTATGGGCCTCATGTGCGGATACGGAAGAAGAAAGCATCGCGGTCCGATGCAAGGATCGAGAACGTGGTTCCATTGGAAATATCCGGGGAGGATATAGTCTTGTGTCGGTGGTCACCGACTTTGTTAATTCGACAACTCATTTATACCTAAGGATTCAATAGACAGCGAAATTTGCAAGCTCTATCACCGCCTTCGCACAATGCCAGATTTTAGGCGCCCGTATCAATGCCTCCGCCCGGCTATGCCGGGTATCTGGCGTACAAGGTCGAGCATTCCTAGATGGCGGTGCTCGAGATTTCTTGATCTGAACCAGTACCAGCCAAATGCTAATTGGTATGTTGAAGCCTCAAAGATATCACTTCACCGCCATTTCATACTTGTGAGCGGTTGGCACAACTAAGGCTGTCTTGGGCAGCGAAAACAATGACTTGCGGACGGCTTCAGCGGGGTCTATATCTGCACCTCCATCGGCCTCGTGATACAATTGGCTGTCATCAGTAGGCGCTGAGAGCCTTTCTATATATATTGGCTGGGCGACTTCTATCTTCCATTGTCCTCGCCTCCACTACACCCAGCCCGCTCGCCTCAGCATGTCGTCTAAGAATCCTTTCATTTATAACCCCTTTCGTAAGTCTCCCGGCACAAAAGAGTCGACAGACCCTCAGGACCCTCGCAAGGACGAGCCTCGTCCTAAAGATGACGAAAGTAAGCGCCTCTTTTATCCATCGTCGCCAACCGGTACTTAGATCACCCAGATAACGTCCATATGTTCACCAAAGCAAGCGAGGTCATCGTCCAAGATTCCTCATTGATCACCGCCGGAAGAGATGTGAACATGCAGTACTATGGATCCAGTTTTACCCCAGGTATCTTGCTATCTACAATCTCTCAATTAAACATTAGCTCATGAGGACAAAAAGGCGGTCAGATGCGCCAATACTCATACAGCGGAAACTCTTCAAGGTACACGTCCACTCAGACGCCTAATCAGAAATCTCGCGATCCATATTCTCCTCCTGCACGTTATCAGGTTTGTACCTATCTTTCCTTCCCTAGGGCCCAATCTGAAGAACTTGCATCTCGTAGCCTCGGACTCAGACCTATGACCAAAGTTACAGTCAAAGCCTGACCCGACCGCCACCCCGTGGAATACCATCCGAACACGATCTTGTACGAGAGATTGACGGCATGACATACAGTAAGATCCTACCTTCACACCTATCAAGAATCCTCTAACCTCTATGTACAGAGGCAGGAGGTAATGTCTCGACAAGGTTCGAAGCAAGGGGTGCTGTGAATATTTCAACCACCAATTCCAACTTCTGTGGGTCCAAAGAAACGATTCATTTGTTCTATTCGTTGATCAACGCTTGTGGCAGATACAAAGAAGGATTATAAATCGGTTACACGTGGAATGTCTGTCCATGAGAACATAAGCGGAAGTACTATCGGTGTGCCCTGTCAAAATTTTCTGTGTAATATATACTAACATTCAACAGAGGCAGAAGGGGACATCGATATCTCATCCATTGCAGGAGGGGGCAGTTGGCATTGAACTTAGTCTTATGCTTCCATGTATCGCCGACCAGTGATTGTCAGCCTTTAATTACAGCTTCCGAAAAGCCTGAACACGAGAATGGAAAACGGAGACTCTATTCCAATTCATTTCTGTTGAATGACAATTCTACTGTAACACAGCGCTCATATTAAAGCCCTGCAAAAGCGCCATCGATCACCGCCTTCTGCTGAGCAGTATACAGCTTTCCAACACCAGGCGCTGGAATCGCACTCTCCTTCCTTCCGACAAACTTCAAATTCTTCTGCACGCCGAGCCTCTCCAGCACCTCCCCAAAGCGGCCGGATACGTGCGTCCAAGCGCCTTGGTTCCTAGGCTCTTCCTGCAACCAAACTAAATCCACTTCTGTGCCGCTCCTGTACTTGGTCTTCAGGAGTTGCTCTAGCTCATGGAATGGGAATGGTGAGAGCTCCTCGAGTCGGACAAAAGCAACATCATTCTGGAGCCCACGAGCTTCACGCTCCTTGATAAGGTCGTAGTAGAGTTTGCCACTAAGGAAGACGACACGCTTGACTTTTGATGCATCAGCAATGGGATCATCCAGAACAGGCTGGAACTGGGTTCCTTCAGTCATGTCAGCTAGTGAAGACGAAGCAGCCTGTGGAGGTATTGGTCAACATTGAGGGGAATGACGCCTGCTGAAATCGGACATACCGAAAGACGCAAGAGTCCTTTGGGCCCAGCGACAATCAGAGGCTTGCGGAAATTGCGCTTAATTTGACGTCTCAACAAGTGGAAGTACTGAGCTGGCGTGGTTGGGTATACGACGTGCATGTTGACGTTGGCTGGTTGCCCATTTGCGGTGGGTACATAGGCGTCATTGGATAACTATCAAAGAAAGTAAAGTCAGCTAAGGCAACTGTAGCACACACAAAGTTACGAACCTGCAGCATACGCTCAATACGCGATGAAGAGTGCTCAGGACCAGCACCGTCAAGACCATGTGGAAGGAGAAGTACAAGACCGCTCTGCCTAAGCCACTTGGCTACGAATGATGGTCAGTATCTTCAGAAGGTGGGCGACAAACATAGCCTACTTTCTGATGAGGAAATGTAGGTATCGATAATGATCTGTGCTCCATTGAAGAAGTCCCCGAACTACCAAACACCATCAGAGTACTGACAACCAACGCGGGACGGAGAGCATACCTGTGCCTCCCAGATGGGTAAGATATTGGGGCTCTCCCAGCTAACTCCGTACTCAAACTAGAAAATACGGAATACTGTCAGCACATGGCCCCAATACCGGAATACAAATCACATACACCAAGGACGGCAAATTCACTCAATGAGCTATTGGCCAATTCCAACTTCCCATCGGCACCAAGATCGTCGTTAAGAGGTACAATGACGCCCTCGTTCTTCTGGTTGACAAGCATAGCATGACGTTGACTGAATGTTCCACGTCCAACATCTTGACCAGAAATTCGGACATCGACGCCTTCTTGCATGAGCGAACCGAATGCCATAGCCTAATGGTAAAGTTGAGTATCAGTCACGGATAAGGATTTTCGAAGACCAACCTCTGCTGTAGCCCAATCAATACCAGCACCAGATTCGACGGCCTTCAGGCGGTTCTTTACATGTCGGTGAAGCTTGTTGTGGATTTCCTGTGTCAGGCTCCTTTCAGTAACTGTATCACTATTCTCCCAAATGAACGACCTACGAAACCTTCGGGAACCTTGACGCTTGTACGGCCAACAGTCTTCAGCGTTTCCTCATTCACACCAGTCTCCGGGTTAAACACAGGCTTGTCCAGTCCCTTGGCACCAGCTGGCCAGACCATGCCTTTCCATTGTCCTTGAAGCATCATATCCTCTGGGCGAGGAGGCGTGTAGGTTCCACCAGTGACTTTGGCAAGTTCGGCTTCGAGATGCGATTTGTATTCGGAGCGAACCGCAGCGATCTCATCTGCAGAAAGGACGCCTTCCATCTGCGAGGACAGCAATGTGAAACCATACGGGTACCAGAGAAAGAGTAGTGACTAACCTTCAGTTTCTCCTCGTAGAGTTGCGGAACAGAGCGCCTAGCTGCGATGTGTTCGTACATGAGAGGTTGAGTGATTCCAGGAAGGTCGAGTTCGTTGTGTCCCCTTGAACATCCTTATCAGTGGAAGCAGTGAGTCAAGAGGGTTGGAACATACCAACGACGGTAAACCAAAAGATCGACGATGATGTCCTGATCATGGCGTTAGCACAATCGGATGAATGCTTCTAACCATCAACTCACCTTCCGGAAGTACTTGCGATACCTAAATGCAATATCCATGGCACGCACGACATCTGGGAAATCGGGCATGAGATCTCATAGAGAAGGAGCAAGAAACCAAAACATACCTTCAGGATGATCGCCGTTAACGTGTAGCACAGGAGCGTTGATCATCTTGCCGACATCAGAGCAGTACAATGAAGAACGGGCATTCGAGGCGGGGGTGGTATATCCAATGCTAGGTCGAGGTTTAGCAACGACAGCCATGCAGAGTATGTTCTTGCAAAACGACATACTTATTACTACCGAATGAAAGTCAGCAACCTTCTGAACAACGAAAGAAACAATGACACGTACTCGACGACGACATGCACCGTTCCTCCACTGGTATAATGTGGGAGGTTGCCTGTGTGTAAAACGTCCGTTGTAAGCGTCCATGCTCCTGTATAGACGGAAATGAATGAACAACAACACGCACTCAACCCAAGTCCTTCCATGACCACGCCTTGACCACTAAAGCTTGCATCACCATGCAGCTGAACGCACATTACCCTATCGCCAAGTTCACAGTTGTTATTGGGGTCGGCTTGAAGCGTCTTGAGTAGAGACCATTGCTTGGCACGTGTTTTGCCCAGAGCGACTGGGTTGACAGCCTCAAGGTGGGACGGGTTCGGTAAAAGGGAAACCTTCATGGGGTCGGCGGAGGGGTATCTGAGAGTTGGCGAAGACACTGCAGGATACGTTGAGTTGGGTGGTCAGGAAAAAGAATACCATGGAAGACGAACCAAGGTGGCTGAGAACATCGCCTTCGGCACCAAGCTCTTCTGGAAGCTCGAAGCCACCTTTCACCTTGTTGAACAGCGTTGCAGGCGAATACTTTAGAAGATCGGTCAGGAGATTGAGTCGTCCACGGTGGGGCATTCCTGCGACCAGAGTGTCAGTCTCTCTAATGAAGGGTGGATCCAGGGGGCTTACCAACGATGATATGCTGGATTCCAGCTGGAGACAGTCAATGTCAGACTCTGGCCCAAGTTAGCACAAGGTAACCTCTCACAGTGAGCAGCAGAGGAAAACAAGGAATCCAGAGCAGGAAGCATAGATTCTCCTCCTTCAAGACCATACTGGCGTTTGGTCAGTCACCTAGTGGTATACTTCACTATATGCGCGACTTACGCGTTTCAAATTGGGGAACTTGAGCTGTAGGAAGTTGTCAAGGACTTCACTCCTAGCAAGGAGCCCATGTATGCGCTTCTTCATTTCTTGATCTACAGTGGTGATAGGTCTGTCCTCGGCGGAGGGGAGGGTCTGAGATTCCAGAAGATGGGAGAACCAGAGACGTTCGGTCTTCGACGGGGAGTGCATATACTGAGGATTGGATCAGTAAAAGCAAATATATGCGCGACAATGGGGTTTCTCACCTCGTACGCAATATTCCCGACGTATACAGCCCTGAGGTGCTCCTCAATCTCTTTGAGTGTCCATTTGTCACCTTCGCCTTCGTCTCCCTTCGTAATGGGACGCGTCCAGATGATCCCGTTGACGTCGAATTTCTTGTCATCCTCGGTCAATCCGTAACGCTTGGGGTTAAGAGCGGCGACCTCTTCCCGGTGTATGATGTCCAAAGGGTCAATACGCGCCGCTCGGTGCCCATGGGTACGCATAGAATCGACATATCGCAGTAGAGATGCATTGACATGGCGATTCTCGAGTTGGGCATCCGTGTCTAGATGAAGACCGAGTTAGATTATGACGCGACTATGACGGCCAAAGCCCACTCACATTCTGGGAAGATATACTTCTTCCTCTTGCGGAATCCAAAGGACTCGTCGTGGTAGCCTCGAGCAGACAGTGCATAGGTGCCAGTGGTCCGTGCTCGGGTCAGCATATAGGGCGTTCGTAACGTCATTGTTTTCGGCATCTTGTGTGTAGCTGGTGCTTGGGTAGGCAATGAACTCAGCGCACCCAGCAACGATGACGACGAGGGGGAAGTGGTGGTCAGAAGGCAAGCCTATGCCCTCCGAGATAAGGGAGACCAGGGTTTGGGCATTGTACCCCAGTTCTTATACGAGGACGCGTCGGGCGGAGCATGCAATGGAGGAGGTACTTTTAGCGTACTTGACCCCGCATAGCCGAGCTATTGCCTTTCTGGGAAAGAGGTCACGACCCCAAATTCCGTTTCAATTCCTCCCTCGTAGATACAAGATGAATAGTGAAGGCCTGTCCACCAGCTTCCGCAACTTTGGCACATCCTCGAACTCCGATAACAACACATATCTCCTTCAGCAGTTGAACGAGCTCCGTGACACCGTCAACACTCTAGCACACAGTTGCACGAACCTTATCGAAGATCACGCGCGACTCCTTCAGCAATTCATGGATGCTCAACAGGAGACGAACCGGCTCTTCGCCATCAATGCTGTACTCAACAATGCGCAGAACAACCTTCAGGATATCAAGGCTGAACGAATGATGTTGCAATCTCAGAGATCTTCGATCCCGCTCCTCAAGGCGCTGGCTTCGACCAAGGCTGCTCGACTGGCGGTAGACGAACAGAAGGCCGACCTTGATGACCAGATTGACCGAACCAATGAAGCTGTGCGCCAACAGCAGAGGACGGTTGAACGGCTTCAACAGGCTATTCTACCTCCGGCTGTCGTCCAAGAGCTCACCAACCTTCAAAATACCAGTCAGCTTGGCGCCCCCGAGCAAGTAATTGCTCCATCTCCCGTTCTGCCTGGTCCTTCCAACCCTCAACCAGGAGGAAGTAAGCGCATGCGTACAGATGAGGATGTGGAAACGGAAGAGGTCACTGCAATGGCAACTGGGGGAAAGATTTCGGAAATGGAAGGTGTCGAGGGTGATAATGACATTGTAAGTTATACCTTCTTGTTCTTGTTCTCTTTCTTCATGACTTTAATGCTTCATCGTGCTGTAGTAATATGCCGTGCCGTGGCCTTGCATCTAAGTGCTGAGATGTCCACGTTCACATCCTACTTATACTTGGCTCATGCGAATATCATGGCCACTATTACTACAGTACTTACATTTATTTCTCTTCTTCCTGACCTCCTACGTCGGGGTGCTTCTATCTTCATCCGTTATCTTTCTGGTTTCTTCCTGTTACTTCCTTCGTCGGATGGTGGCTGCTGTGCACACACACGTCACGCAGGGGCCCCTCGACGTTTCCTACTTATTCTTTTTAGTTTTTGCCTCAGCTTGTCGTGCTTCACCTCCGTAGCCAGTCATGTGGCATTCACTACCGTCTCCATCAATACAAATGGCTTGTCCGACCCCATGAAAATATCTGCTGTTCAAGATCTCGCTGTTCGCACAAGCCCACATGTATTGGTTATTGGTGAAACAAAAAGCACGCACACTGTTGCACACCGAATCTCGCTGCCTGGGTATACCATTCACGAGAGCCCTGGCCGTCCTTCTGGTACAGGTCGAGGGGGAAAATGGGGAGTACTAGTCGCCACTAAGAAGAGTTGCTGCACCAGTATGCGTGTCCCTCTCCCTTCTGAGCTAGAAGGCCGAGCCGTTGCTCTTGACCTCATCATCCCAAATACACAAGGTGGAGCAGTCACCCATCGTCTTGTTGGAGTCTATGCTCCTTGGGATCCTGGGAACCCAATCGATGACTGCCAGGCATTTTGGCCTCGTATTACTGACACATGTATCAATTCTAGGAATTCGTGGTCACTGATTGGTGATCTAAATGCAACAGTGGCGGCCTTCGAGAAGAAGAGTACTCCTGGAGCTGCCGAAGATTTCGGAGATACGCGCCATGCTTATGAGAAGTTCCTCCGAGAGACGAGAGGATGTGATGCATGGAGCGCTATCCCTGACCGGTCATTGGATAAGTCGTACACTTTCCGTTTCAAATCGACCGACAACAGAGATGTCGCAAAATCCATCATTGATCGTCTCGCGTTCTCTTCAACGGGCGTAATCTCCTCAACCATACAAACACTCTCAGACTTCATTCCTTGCACGGATCATCGCCCTATCCAAGGGTCTCTCATTCTTCGTACTGCTGCTGACATTCATGAAGGCATTCCTTCAATCGATGATCTACAGATTCCCCGTAAACCTCGGCACAGATATCCACCCCGAGCTGAAAAGTTCCGATTGGAGGCGTTCTCTGCTAAGGTGGATGACCTGATTGAACAATCGCCCCTTTTAGTAAATCCAGGTCACCTTGCCTTATCAACCGATGAAGACTTCGAGAACGCATATCAGGAACTTTCCAATGTTCTCAAGACAGCGGCGGACAGCTCATTCATACTTCCCAAGTCTATCACCCCTCGGAAACCAACAAATCCAACGCTTCGACTAGTGGTGACCGAGATCAGACGGGTTAACCGTCTCATAGCATACGCCAAGAATCGCCTTCAGAAACCTTGGCTCCCTCTGTTACCGGCTGCTAATTGGGCCTTCGAGTATCATTCCGCTTTCCTTTCTTCACCGGATTGTGTTCATTCTGTCGAACACTTTCTCCGTTACCTTATCAACGCCCGCAGACTGCTCAATAAGTTTAGGTTTGCTGAAGAACGAAAGGAAAGACGGAAACGGTCAGATAATGCGGCATATTCAAAACTCAAGGGTGTTCTTACCGGAGGTTCACCCAAACGCCTATACCATGAACCTTTTCCATCACTTCCTCTCGCCCTTCTGCCACAACCAAATGCGCCAGTTGAAGATGTCGTGACTGGAGCTCAGGCTGTCAATGCAACAACTGTTGCATACTTCCAAAATCTATATCATCGAACGCCTCGTCCACAACAGGAGAAACCATGGTTGTCGACGTTTTCGGTCTCAGAAGCTCGCCTTCGGACAGCCAATGATCCATTCCAATGGCCGTGTCCCTTATCATTGGAAGATCTTCGTTTTCTTTTGAAGAGGGGAAACCGAAGACCTACTCCGGGGCCTGATGGATGGGAGAAATGGTGGCTCCTTCACATTTCCGATCGCGCGCTTCACATCGTGCAATGTCTTGCCAACTACATCATCACCCGTTCCCACTTCCCCTCATGCATCAAGCCTGTCTATCTTTCCACTATACATAAAAAGAATTCGGTCCTCTGCTTGCAAAATTATCGCGGTATTTCCTGCTCGAACTACCTTGCTAACCTTCCCTTTGCATGGTTATCATACAGATTAAACCCGTACCTCGCAAAGCACAAAACGCTGAAAAATCTGCAACTCTCCTTACCATCAACGGACAACAGCCACATCATTCTCGGAGATGCAAGTCTCCAACATGTTTATAGTTCCATTTCACATTCCTGTCCTTCATTTCCATTCTCAATCCCCTCTCGTGTATTTACAAACTTTGCCCGACATAACTACATCAAGTTGTCCGATGTCGGTAGCTGGGAGTTCACAAACGGTTGCCCACTACCCTCTCGGTTTATTCCCTACAACATTCGTTTTCACTCTGATTTCCCATATCTCAACCGTGACTGGCCTCTGCTCTGCAGTTGGCTATGTCAACTTCCCCTATACTTGTCATACTTATCCTTTCCTGATCCTTCCCTTCTCCTTCCAAAAATAATGCGGAAAATCGCCGCAGAAACCGCTATTTTAAGTCTTTCGCCCTCCCCTTTCCCTATCGATACTTCATTATTACCTATCTCCCCTTCATTGTTGGCTTCCGACGGTTCTTCCCTCCCGAATAACACCCACAAACAAACGTTCTTCGCCATCCTTACCAACGGTCACATCTCCCTCGCCTCCCTACTATCATACCAACAGTCTGCCTCCTCTCAGATTGCCGAAGCATATGCCATTCTAGCGGCACACATTAACGCAAGACAATCGCTGGAACAATTGCCTTCCCCCGACCCAAAACTCTACTCCGACCACCTTTCATCCATTCAAATTATCAACAGCCTTCATCGGAAACCCTCGTCACTATCGAATAACCCTGCTCGCTCTATTTATAAATGGATTCTAGAAGTTCGTCATTCTTTCTCTTTGTATGTACAAAATGATGTTGCAGTGCCTCCCCGGCTTCTGCATGTTCGCGCACACACTAACGCTACTGACCTACCCTCGAAACTGAACCAGGCGGTCGATTTTGCTGCTTCACATGCTCGCCATCTCCCCTCAGGTGCACTGCCTGTGCCAGTCCCTACTTTCGCCATGGATGATTACACGCCGCACACCACAGATCACGGATTCTTCGAATCCAACCTCGGATCTTTCGTGGAGAATGCCTACTTGCGTCTCCAGAAACCTCCTACACCCTCCCACATCCTGTCTCGACATCTTTACGATACCACTCCTCCTCCACCGTATCCATACATAGCTGCAACATCTGCGTACTCTGCTATGGTTCAGCTGTACGTGAGGAGTGGGCAGCTCGATACGAACATTTTGCTGACCGCCCGATTGCGTGGTGGCCATCAACCTTGGTGTCGCTTCGGGTGTCGGGCCCTGGAAACCACACACCATGTCTTCTCCATCTGCCCTCGTTTCTCCGATATCAGGCAGGCAAACACCGAAAAGTTAAAGGACTCTATCATCACCCTGCTCAACACATACGAATCATCGGAGGAAAACCACCCGCGCCTCTTCGGTGCTCTTGAATCAACCTTTGTTGACTCAGCTTATTGGCCAACGGGCAGAACAGGATATTATCTCGGTGTGATCCCGAACGTGGACAGGCTACTGGACAAGCGGCAACTACATCATCTGAACCCAAATGCATCGACGCGACTACGTTCACGCATCGCACAAGAGTGGCATACTGCAGCAATCCGAACGGCTGGATGGATTTGGGGAGTGGTCAGAAGGGCTCATTATGATGGCCAGCATGCTAATCGCGTGCCTCCTCCACCGCCTGTTGACGCGAGACATCTGCCATTCCATGTGCAGAACATACTTTAACGCGTCATTGGTTATTTTATCTTTATCTGATTTATTCTCTACAAGTACGTATTCCTTACTTACGATGATTCTCAGCGAGCCGACGAGGTAGTTGTACCTGAGTTACTTATGTAACGTAGTCGGTTTGTAATAATACCAAATACCAAATAGATCTTCTGAATCCGTGTATCGCTGAGGACGCGCAGAAAGTGTAGAGCAGGGAATGGAAGAAAGTTGTGGCGCAATGAAGCCTTCAAGAGGTAGGGCTGGTTCTGGATCGAATGAAGGTCGTGTGGTGGATTCAACCTGGCGTTTCAAAGGTCGCTGATCAAGGCTGGACAATTCTGAGGGACAATCACCGACATCCGGGCACTTCACGTATGTATACCAAAGTATTCAAGCAAGAGGGAACGAAACCTCATGAGCATGGCAAATGAACGTTCTTTGTGCTGGCCTGAGAGTGACTTGCCCAAAAGAGTCATCTCGGCATAAGCCGGCCCAACTGTACAGCTCCAAAAGGCATCCCGCCGTCGCCAGGCTCACGATTTAGAACCACCACAGCAGGCTGAAAGCTGCGATGTTCGCTACATACAAGAATTCGAGGGGCATCCTCTCGTAATTCTCTCTAGCGCGAACGGGCTAAGGTCTGAGTATTCTAATCCCCCTTGATCGGTTCTAGCTGGACCCGCTGCTAACGCAGTGTCGCGACGGACCAGAAATTCACCCCGTATTCCCTATCGTGCCCCAAGATTCTGTGCTTCTTGTACAGGGGAGGGTCCGGGTCTGTGGGATTTGAAATCGTCGCGGGGATCGGGCGCTTCAATTGATCCTGTTCTCTTCGGAGAGTGGTTTCAAGTGTTGGGTCCTTCAGTTCACTTCGCAGCTCGTCAGATAACCTCCATTGGTTGACGAAACTCGATTCAGACTACTCTTTGTCTGCTGTGGCAATTTTTTCACCTCGTAGGGCGTTCGCGCCAAGTAATTATGGTCCGATATTATGCAATGATTATGATTCTTGACGGCCGCTATCCAAATCAGGGTCTGAAGCGATTTACGTCCATTTCACCGTCAACAAACACTTTTCGTCTCCACTATCATCACGCATGTTCGAAGAAACAAGCCCATCACTTCCCCAGGAACTTCAAGATCTTGTCATTGATGCCCTTTTTAATGATAGCTCAGCTCAGCTCAATTTCAGCCTAGTCTCGAAGGGATGGCTGCGACGCGCCCGTCCGCTTTTTTTCGAGGGCTTTTGGGTCCGTATCTCAATTACTACACCCAAGGACCAGGCCAGAATCGATAAGCTTCTGGAGCTTCTGGAAACAGATGTCTCAACTCTGACCAAATACACGAAAAACCTTTGGATTCAAGGACTTGACCGAAGACCTACCAGTGAAGCCCCAACCGTCACGCAGTATAGCGTTCTAGAGTCATACCTTTGCCGCATATTGCCCTTCTTTGCATCCGTCAAGAAGCTCACAGTGACACGGCTGCATTGGAACAATTTGACGTCTACGAGTCAAGCAATGTTTTCAAACTTCTCCTCAGTCGAAACCCTAACGTTTATTCACTTCACATTCACCGATTACGAGGCTGGATACGACGCCATATTCGGTCTGATTCGGATCCCAACAGTCAAGAACATCGCGCTACACTCAATTGTCGGTGAAGGTAGATCCCAGGACGTGGCCTTCCCCGAACAACACCATCACATGCTACAGCAATTACAGTCACTCACAATAGAGCTGGACATGTGGACCGAAGCTCGTCACCCACTATTTCAACCTCTCCTCTCAAAGACATGCTGCCTGCACACACTCAAGGTCATCTGTGGCGACCACCACCTTGACTCTCTCAACAAAGTCCTACACCATCTCGGTGGCACACTAAAGGTACTCTCTATAGAGAGTTTTCCTTCATCAGCCATGTGCAATGGATATGAAGAATATGATGGCAGTCGCCTGCGCCTCTCTGTCTCCTCCAACAACCAATTAGAACAGCTGCAAATATTTGATTTCGAGCTCCCTCATTGGTCGCACACCATTCCTTTTCTTCCAGATATTCTCTCCGACACGATCGATTCCATACAGTCCAAGAGCTTTAAAGAACTCGTCTTTCGCGTCAAGACCGGGAGGCAAAACATCATCGACAGGTACCTAAGGGTAGAAACCATAGGAAAATGTCTCGGAGAGCCCTTTTCCCCGCTCGACGCGATTTTGGCAGAGAAGAAATCTACTATTCCAAAGATCCGAATATTCTTCGACCTATGGGATGAAAATGCTAGCCTTGCGAAGTGGGACAAAGAAACTCGCCGGAAGATAGCAGCAAGGGCTGCAAAGGAATCCCCAAACTTATGTCAGAACGGGCTGTTTGCGATCACAGTTCAAGTCGGTGGATACCTCGATCACTTTGACTTTGAAGGTGTCGACACGTATGGCAAAGCTGGATCTTCGGACGAGGAAGAAGATGGAGAGGGAGAAGGCGTTGTAGAATGGGATAGTTGGGACGTCTTAGGGAAGAAATGGTGGTAAAACAAGTTGTATCTTTGCGTTCTCAAGAGGCATTTTTTTTATTATCCGGTTTTTAAAAGTCTATATCCTACTAGCAGGAGAAGAACTGTACTCTTCCATTTCAGGCCCTTCTTCGTCTGTATTGCTGTAAGGAATCTTCCTTCGAAGAAACGGGTTGATTATAGCAAGCCACAATGTGATTATGTGAGGAAAAATGCAATTATGATGTTTGACGCGTCCTCTTAAATCAGGGTCTGATGCGAGTTGCATTTCTTGTGAACAAACAGCCATCGTCGACACCGCGACTGTCATACTACGCGTCCAAGTCCAATATGTCGGCCATCCAGCTACCTCAGGAACTTCAGGACCTCGTCGTAGACGCGCTTTTTGATGATTCACGGGCTCTGGCTGTCGCCAGCTTGGTCTCAAAGATATGGCATCGACGCGCCCGTCATCTCTTTTTCGCAGATTTTTGGGTCACCATCTCTATCACGCGAACCAAAGAGCGAGAGAAAACCGACAACTTAGCAGATCTACTGGAATCGAGCTCTTCAAGTCTGGCGCGGTACACACGAAAGCTTCGTATTGGAGGGCTCAGCCTCGCACGAGTACCAGACGAGGACGATCCCACCATCGCGCAGTATGCCGCCCTAGACTCATACCTTTCTCGGATAATACCTTCGTTAACGTCCGTCAAGGCACTCGAAGTGTATTGGATGGATTGGGATAGGCTGTCGATCAAAAGCCAATCGTTACTCTCTGGCTTCTCCGAAGTTGAAGCCCTGACCTTTGAGAACATCACATTTGCGGATTTTGCAACCGGATACGACACCATGTATGGCTTGGTCCGGAGCCAAACCCTGAGAAGGCTGACCCTCAGCTCGATTTGCGATTATAACAGATCCGAAGACCTTACTTTTCCCGAAAAACACCACCCTATCCTACGGAGGTTGCACACACTCACACTAGATCTGGATATGTGGATAGAAGCTCGCCACCCTCTGCTTCTGCCACTTCTCTCGATACCGTGCAACTTACACACTCTCGATATCGCTGCAGGCTCAGAGGAGCAGATCGACCTCATCAACAAAGTCTTACAGCATCTTGGCAGCAACCTCAAGGTATTCATATTTGCAAGCCCTCTTTCATTAAGGGTATTCAATGGCTGCGAAGAGTATGACCACGTGAACTGTATGCGCCTATCCCTGCGCTCGAATACCGAACTGGAAAGGCTCCAGTTATCAGACTTCCACCTTGTACGCCTTCATCCCCCCCAGGCCTTGAGCGTTCTTCCCCGATTCCTTTCGAACACGATCGACTCGGTGCAATCTGGTAGTTTCAAAGAACTTGTCTTTCGTGTTCTGTCGCTAAGTCAGAACATAATTAATGCATACCAAAGCCCAGAAGACATCGGATGGCGTGTTGGGCGACCTATTTCATCACTCGACGCTATCTTGGCAGGCAAGAAATCCGTAATACCAAAGGTCCGCATTCTCTTCAAACTATGGGATGAGAAGGCTAGTCTTTGGAAGTGGGTCAAGGAAACGCGACGAAGGATAGCAGTTCGGGCTGCAAGAGAATTTCCAAACCTATGTCGGAATGCACAGTTGGCCATCACGATTGAAGTTGGAAGATATCTCGACCATTTTGACTTCGATGACATCCACACATACGGAAAAGCTGAATATAGCGACGAAGAGGAGGATCAGGATCAGGAGTTGGACAATGGCAGGTGGGAGGACTAGGGAAAGACTGGCGACGAATTCATGTGGCACCTGCGCGTCTACTCCTGTTCGCAGATCCATATCTCTCAACTATCCATCATTATTCAGACTACCCCAGAGGCTTTTTGTTGTGTGATTTGAAGAATCTCTGGTTTCAGGAGGACGATAAAGTACTATATTCTTTCAATCCAGACCTCTCCCTGTCTATTCTAGTGGAATGAATATTTCTTGTCTTGGCCTATAATGATCTATTCACTTTCATTGTAGAACCTGAGATGAGCCTATATTTTGAGATGACCTGCCAACTTTACGACGGAAGAACGAGGAGAGGACAACATCAGGGCCGTTGGGCCTGAAGCTGGTCGGCAGCGTTGCAGTGCCACTGTTGCAGCCAGGTTCCGTCAGTCCCAACATGATCCCTCCAATGCTACCCAACGAAATCCGCGATCTCATTATTGAGCTCCTTATCGACCACCCAAATATGCTCAAAGACTGTCGTTTGGTTTCCAAGAGCTGGAACCAGCGTGCCCAACAACTTTTATTCCGGAATTTTGATGCCGAGATCAATGTTGGATCTGGCCTGGACGTCTGCGTTTCCCGAGCTTTATTGGACCTCCTAGAATCCCCTTACTCAACTCTGAAGAACAACATCCGCAACCTGTCTATTATAGGTGTAGCGAAGTTCTGGGTCATTTCTCAGGATCGTCTTGGAACAGACTCAGAGGAGGGATTCGGATTCTCACCAAAATGTTATGCCGTTCAACTCCTAGACGAGTTTCTACCGCGAATCCTTGCACTTCGCCTATCCGAAGTTGAACATTTTCGTTTGGAGAATATATACTGGACGAAATTCTCCCAACTGAAGAGCATCCTTTCTTCTTTCGCGGAAGTTACGACGATGACTTGGAGGAGCGTAGCCACGGAAGACGCAGAGACTTCCCGAGACGTCCTTCTCGGGCTTTTCAATCAGACGAACCTGAATCAATTAATCTTATCCAATGTTCATCTTCACCAAAATTCAACAAGTCCACTAATGCCATTACCCCTCAATCCCCTGCAGTTATCGTCCATCACCACTCTTGAGATAACTGTCGAAGAGACCGTCCTGCCTGTCCTCAACGCCTTCGTCACTGTTCCACCCCGAATCCGCAATCTAACGCTCGAAATGACCGAGAAGTCTGCCTCGCACAGCACAGATGTAGGCAATCTGTTGCATCATCTCGGTGATGTACTTTTGTCCTTGATGCTCGCTGGACCTCAACGTCATAGTGATACCTCTCACCATTCTATTCCTCCGACAAGAACTATGGCAATCTCGCTATCCAACAATCACGCTTTGGAATGCCTCACGTTCAAAGGCTTCCTCTTCCACTCAGCCCATCCAATACCAACATCAGCCAATCAAGGCATGATCCTTGATCTTCTTGAAACTATCAAAGCATTCACCCTCAAGGAAGTCACAATCTCTGCCTCCCTCACAGGGGAAGACGCTAGTAGTGATTTCGCTGGTATTTTCGATACGCCTACTAGAATAACCCCCGCTCCTCACCATACGCACCGATTTCGTTTTTCCTTGACCGGAGGAACGAAGAACACGCAACCTTATTATCGTCAGCTAATTGTATCAAACATGACTCATGCGGGGGTTGAACTATGGAAGCAAGGAAGGCTAGCTTGCGACTTGAATGGTGAAGAACTACTGCTCGTAAAATCCACAATGGTGAACGAGGTGGTTGTAGACGACGAAGGAATGACGTGCACTAATTGGCCACATTCTGAAACGCCGGCTGGGCCATTTCCTGGCGAGGAAGACGAATTGTGATGCCAGTGTACTTATATCGTGGTTTTGAGTTGATACGAGAGCAGGGTAGCAACGTATATTAAGTTATTTTTGTGGTACTTGGTATATTATCTACGCGAAATGGTAGATCTCCCATCTCCGATATCTTTTTTTAAAAAGAGGGAGATCGCTTGTAATCCTGCAGGTCCTGGGCCTGCAGTTGCGAAGGTGAAAAGAGGCAGGAGGCTGTGCAGTTCAGGGTCGCTTAGTCAAAGAGCATTGCTGTTGGCCTTGGTTCAAAGAACCACCATGAGCCCTCGAGTCCGAGTCCTATCTGACGACGTCTACGATTCCCTTATCGAGCTCTTCTCCAGTCGCCAGGATATATTAATGGACTTCCGTCTAGTGTCAAAGAGATGGAATCTGCGAGCCCAAAAGCTCTTATTCTGGAACTTCCATGTCACTCTCCACACTGGATTTCCTCCCCAAATCGAGCGTTCGCAAGCCTCGCTGGATCTTCTGGAATCCCCCCATTCAACTCTAGCGGGTGATATCCGTAATGTATCTATAAATGGTGATCAAGTCATATCCCCTAGCCCTCAGGCTTTGGCGAGCAGATTTAGAAGAGATCACACCCAACAAATTCTGAATGGATATCTGCCCCGAATCATGGCCTTGGGCCTGAATATACATGCCCTGCAGCTCTGTTTGAACAACTTGCACCTGGATATAATTTCCACGCTAATGAAGATTGTTGCCTCTTTCACGAAAGTCAGGTCAATGATCTGGAGGAACGTAACCATGGAAGACGCAGAAACTTTCCGTGACGCCCTCCTCGGGCTAGCCAACCACAGGCACCTTCACCAGCTATCCCTACACAGCATGCGTATTATGTATCACCACCTTAACCGTGCAACAGCTATACTCAGGCTGCAGACCACATCGAGCAGGCCAGCTCTATATTTGACCACCCTGGATATAACCGTGGAGGACGCCGTCGTTCCTCTACTCAAGGGTTTGGTCCGCATTCCTCCCCGCATACGCACCCTTGCCCTTGAGGCAACGAGGGAATCCCGTTTACACATGAAAAAAGTGAATAAACTGTTAGAACATCTTGGCGAAGGGCTGCAATCCTTAGTGCTAGGTGGGCAGTACCGATTCTTCGCCCTCCGGGGTCGGATTTCATCAAAGCAAATTTCGCTTTCGGAAAACAAACACCTAAAATCTATCACCTTCCGGGGTCACGAGCTTCATTTAGGTGGATCTACCGTTATCAATCCCATCCCCATCGTGGAAATCCTCAACATCATCGAGAATACCACCACCTTCAAAGAGGTCGTCATTTCTGCCTCTCTTGTAAGAGGTCACTCCGCTTGTGACTTCAGCTGCATTACAGAGTTGGCCGATATAATAGCAAGCGACAAATGGACATACAAACTTCGCCTGTCATTGACCGACAGCACAAAACATACTTGTCGTCGTCGTTTGATGGCTTCGGGCCTTGTAAAATCCGCGGAGAAATTGTGGAAGCAGGGTCGTCTCGATTGTGATATAAATGGAGAAGAGATATCGATGGAAAATACAGACACTCAGGATAATGACCTCGTTGACCGTCAAGAGAGGCTGGCGTGCATGGGCTGCGAGGTCGCAGGCAATTCAGATCCTGAAGAAGAGTCGTCATAAACATTTTCGATTGGGGTTCATAGGGTGCCAATGTACTTTTTTGGGAATTTTTAGGCTACGATGTTGTATGTAGAGTCACGAAGCAGGGTGACATGACCATTGGCTACGCGGTGCTGTATTAATGAGTGTGCCATGAGCAGCCACACCGTGACCGCCTGGTACGGAGGCGTCAGAGGCTGTGCAGGATGCGATGGCCATCTTTCTTTCCAACCAACATGATCTCTCCATTGTTACCCGATGACATCCACGATTTGATTATCGAGCTCTCATCCGTTCACCACGAAGTGCTCAAGAATTGCCGTCTGGTGTCCAAGACATGGAACCTGCGGGCACAAAAGCTGTTATTTCAAAATTTCCACATAACTCTTCACGTTGGACCCGATCAGTTCGTCGAGCGATCACAGGCATTCTTAGATCTCCTGGAATCCCCTCACTCGACTCTACTCGGTGACATATACGCCATATCTATAACAGGCGACGAACCCCGGCTCGTATTTTCCATGGGCACTGATGCGGGCAGATCTGAGAAAGACCGTACTCGGAACTTCCAAGTTCTGAGCGGATATCTAACTAGAATCGCCGCTTTGAGCCTGAACTCACACGCCAGACGGATCAATTTGAACTATGTATACTGGGACAGACAATCCCCTCTGCAGAGGATTCTTTCCTCTTTCACAGAAGTCAGGACGATGATCTGGAAAAACGTAACCTTCCAAGGCGCGCAAACTTCCCATGATGCCCTCCTTGGTCTTGTCAACCATAAGAATCTGGAGCAGTTGTCTCTACACAACATAGGCATTCAATTTCAGACCCATCACGACTATTCGGCAGCAATACCAACGGCGCCATCTTCTGCAGACGGGCTACCAGGAGCTTTGTCGCTTCTGACAACTCTCGAGATAACCGTGGGTGTGGCTATCCTGCCTCTGCTTGATGATCTGGTTCGAATCCCACCCCACATACGTAACCTGACCCTTGATACGACTCTAAAATCCCATTCATATAGTGAAAGTGTGAACAAACTGCTAAAGCATTTTGGCGACGAGCTGCAGTCCTTGGTGCTGAGTGGGCACTACTGCACTTTCGCTTTTCAATTTCTGGCCACTACAGAGGAAGTATTGCAGATTTCACTCGCAGATAACGGACTTTTAGAATCTCTCACCTTCAGGAAATATGATTTTCATGCGACTGCACACGCTTTTATCAACCCAATCCCAATCCTAAACATTCTTAACACCATCAAAAGCCCTGCTTTCAAGGAGATCGTACTTTGTGCATCTATTGTAGGGGGTCACTTCAATTGTAACTTCAGTAATGTTGCCGCTCTGGCTGCAGAAATGGCAAGCAACGCGAATTGGACTTACGGGCTCCGATTGTCATTGACTGACGACAAGCAACATAGCCATGATCATCGTTTGATCGCATCCGGGCTCGTCCATTCCGCACAGGAATTATGGGAGCAAGGCCGTCTTGCTTGCGATTTAAACGGGGAAGAAATATCGTTAGCATCTCCGGATAATCTGGATCATGCTGTTGTTGGCAGCCAAGGGATGTCGTGTACTGCCTGTGAGCGTCCTAGCTTGTTGCATACCCCCCTCTGAAGAGGATTTCGACGACTTGTAATACTCCCCACGAGATGTACAACGATACTGTGTGGTTCTTCACAATGTATTAGGTTACAATGTAGTAATTAGAATTAAGAATATCTATAGCTTTGCTGCGTGCTGCATGATAAATACTCGGATGAGCGGCTGAGTTCGATACACCGCTGATGTCATTTGCATCAAACGCTGCGGGCGCCTGATCAACCCTTTGGTTCCTACCAGTATGAGCTCAGTGAAGGAAGACTGGCAAGTTATCTGTCGAAAGAAGAAACAGGCACAGCTGAACTCGATACCATCTTCATGGATCATTGACGCTGTAACCGAAGACAATGTACTTGACGTCCCTCAGAAATGTGGTTTATTGACGGCCAAAGAGCTTGAGATAACCGAAACGACGGACATTGGCCATCTACTTGAAATGTTACACTCCGGCGAATGGTCTTCAGTGGAAGTTACCACTGCTTTTTATAAGCGAGCCATAGTCGCTCAACAAGTGGTATGTTCCTCTGCATCGCTGGCAATTCACCCACGCTAACGGATCTAGATCAGACCAATTGTCTTACAGAGATCTTCGTGGAACGGGCTCTTGAACGGGCTAGGAGCCTAGATGAACACCTACAGAAGACAGGGAAGGCTGTAGGGCCTTTGCATGGGCTACCTATCTCTGTCAAAGGTGGATTGTTACAGGCTTACCAGAGCCTATTATACGAACTCATCCATCTCCTAGATCAATTCATCATGAAGGATCTAGAAACCGTCATGGGTACATTTCTTTTGTCTATAATGCCTACTGGACTCTGACTTGCTGCTTCTCTAGGATACGCTGCTGGCGTAGGGAGATTCGCAGATTACGATTGCGTCCTGATCGAAGTGCTCTATGAGTTGGGTGCCAACCCCTTCGTCAGGACCAACGTTCCTCAGACACTGAGGGTAGGTATCTATATCACCTCCTACCGCTTTCTCGTTTGACCACGTGTCAGTGGGGAGAAACGTACAACAATGTTTTTGGGCGCACGACCAACCCATACAATCGACGTCTCACGCCAGGTGGGTCGTCTGGTGGAGAAGGTGCCTTGGTCGCAATCAGGGGTAGCCCAATGGGCGTTGGCACTGACATCGGAGGGTCAGTCATTTCCTTTGTTCCTCTTTCACTCAATTCAGCCAATCCACTGAATCACATCTAGATCTGTTCGGATCCCAGCAGCGTTCTGCGGCCTCTACGGACTTCGCCCGTCCTATGAACGCCTGCCTTACCATGGTGCCTCCAACGCTCTTGAAGGCCAGGAAACCATCTCATCCGTCCTTGGACCAATGACCAACTCGATGTCTGGAGTCAAGATCTTCACCAAATCGATCATCGATGCTAAGCCTTGGAACAAAGATCCTCTGGTCTTGAGGAAACCGTGGTCAGATGCAGAGTACGCGCTGGCGGAACATGAGAAGGGAGAGAAGATGTGTTTTGCGATTATGTGGGATAATGAAGTCGTTCGGCCACATCCGCCTGTGATCAGGGCTCTGAAGATGACGAAAGCGGCTTTGGAGGCAGCAGGTCATACAGGTTGGTTTTCTCATTTGCCTGGAACCTGTCCCTTGTACTGACATATCGAATGACAGTCATTGACTGGGTCCCCCATCGTCACATGGAGATATACAAGAACGCAGAATTGGTATTCGTCGCTGATGCGGGCCAAGACTACCGAACCGAATGCGAGAAGACGGGAGAACCGATGATTGAGAATATGAAGCCACAGCCTGACGAAGATTGGGAGATATTCCCTGGTCTGCATGCTGATCCCCTCTCTGTACAACTAGTGGAAGGCGCTGAACATATGACTGCTTATGAGGTACGTACTCCATACCCATGGAGTCTATGATAAGCTGATCGTACCTTAGTTATGGCAACTGCATAAAGAGAAACGGGACTTGAGAAAGTCGTACCTGGACCATTGGGAGAGAACGAAGGATGTCACTGGAACAGGACGTCCAGTCGATGCTATTATCTCGCCTGTTGCGGCGTACTGTGCTGTACCCCATGGTGTCAATATGTACGTCTTTTCTGACAGCTCGACGAACCCAAATGCTGATGATCGCACCGTTATTTCTAGCGATTGCTTCTACACTACTATTTGCAACGTCCTTGACTATGCTTGCTGCGCTTTCCCTGCGACATTCGTCGATCCTAAGCAAGACCTCCCTGAAGAACGGACTGAGTTCCACAATGAGGAAGATAAAGCTGTCCATGCGATATGTGGGTCATCCTGAAGCCCAAATGCGACTTGTAGCTGATTCCTCGCTAGATTCACCAACCTTATTCGCTGGCTGTCCCGTTGGTCTTCAATTGATAGGCCGACCACAAGAAGAGGAGGCCGTCATTGCGATGACTGAGGTTGTGGATGAGGCGTTGAAGAGGTTCAAATCAAATTAGTATGTATTTCTTTTTGTAAGATACTACTTGTAGGTGATAAATGAATTCTTTGCCGACTTTGTGCAACATGAGACCTTGTAAGTACGTAAATAAAGAAGACCATAGGAAGGATTGTGAATGTGAGGAGTCTAGTAAGTATTGGCTACAGTTGGATGGATGGATGGATGGTAGGTGATGTGAGGGTTGTCTAGTCCGTGGAATCGATTTTGGAGTCGTAAGTAAGAAGAAAGAAAGGAATGTCTATAATCTATTTCTTGCGAGTCAGACGAGCCTTGAGGGAGCCGAAGAGGCTTCCTGTCCTGATCCTGAAGAACCAGGTCATGACATAGATAAGGGCGATCTGAGCGGAAGTTAGCAAAGACAACATAGTCAAGATGGTGGATATCTCACATTGAAAGCGATATAACCAAAGAGAATGCCAACATTCCTCCAATGGTGCTCGTAGAAGATGTTGAAGCTCGCGCCGAGGAACTGGTCCGTCGTCCGGAAAGAGCAGAATTGGCACCCATCACTCGCCGAGGGGTTGGTGAGGTAGCCTCCAGCGTTCTGGATATATGTATTGAGGTATTGACCACAGGTCTGACCCGAAGGTGGGGTGAGGGTAACCAGTTCAACGGGAGAGCAGACGATGTCAGACCTGCCAAGGGCTTGACCAAGCAGGCCCTCGATGAGGTATGTGTAGGGCGAGAGCCTGTACATCCACTGCCACCAGCCGAGCTGTCTGAAAGGCTGGAGGACACCGTTGCTACAAAGTGTTGTTAGCAAGCAGAATATTCCGTGAAGCTAATGGGAGACTTACAAAGTCAAGACGAATGAGAACAAGAAGGAGAAGACAATGGCTGCAATCTCAGCTGAGCCACACATCGATGCCACAGCCATCGCGAAGGAAGTGTAGTACAGTGGGAAAATGACACCCAGCATGAGGTAGGTGTACCCGGCGCGCGAATTGTCGAAACCGACGGTCCAGAACCAGCACAAGAAGAATAGAGAGGAGCCAAGGATGTTCCATGGAAGCTCTGCAAGGAATTGAGAAGTGACGAGAGCTGTCCAGCTGTACATGCGACTGGGCCGTTCTCGAATTTCGTAGACTTTGCGCGTTTTGAGGAAGGGGACTTGAAGTTGGTTCGACAATGGAGCGGAGAGAATAGTGGCCATGTACACCGACTGTGAGAACAAGAATTAAAAGATAGCCTTATGAACGTGAAGGTATGAACTTACGAAAAGCTTGTTCTGGGTGCCCTGCTGAGAGTCGTTGGCTTTGAAGAAGGTGAACTATGGGAGCAGATGAGAACGGCGATGTAAGGAGTCCAGATTGGCCACGTACCCCGATAAAAATACCACCGACAATGTTGAGAACGAGTTTGGCCATGAGATAGGTGGGATCTCTCCAGTGAGCTCTGCTATCACGAGCAAATAGCTGAGTGAACTGATTGAACCAAGAGGTAGCGAATTCGCCACGGAAGCTGGCCTCGACGGCAGGTCGGTTGCGTCCTTCAGCGTGAATCTTCTCCAGTTCTTTCGCTGCTGCCATACACTCGGGTGAACCGTTCCAGATAGCATGCCTACATTCAAGGTGAATATACAGGTCATCATGTGAAAGGAATGAGAACGTACCAGTCTTCCTTAGAAGTTGCAGTCGCTCCGGCACCGATGACGTCGAGCATAAACTCTGCAGGATTCTCTGCGGGATCGCAAGGTCTTGATCCATTGCGCTCGAAATAATCAATCATCTTGGTTGCGTTATGACCCAGGTCACCGAAATATACAGTCTGACCACCCTTCCTGAGGAGGAGCAACCGATCAAAGATCTGGAACAGTTCGGCGGAGGGCTGGTGGATGGTGCATAGAATAGCTTGGCCATGATCGGCAAGCTTGCGTAGGAAGTTGACGATGGCCCAGGCACTTTGCGAGTCCAATCCAGAGGTAGGCTCATCCAAAAAGAGAAGGAGTTTTGGCTGAGAAGATCGTGAGTAGTGTGGGCTTCAAGTTGCGAAAGTAATCATACCTTAGCCGCGAGTTCGACAGCGATCGTAGTCCTCTTCTTGTGCTCAACACCCAGGCTTCCAATTGATGCATCGGCATGCTCTTCGAGGCCGCACATCTTCAAGCAAACGTCGACGCTATAGGGAATCAGAAATTGAAGGCGAAAGGGTGAATATAGAAACTTACTAGGCTTCTTTCTCAGCCATCGGAATATGAGGTGGTTGGCGAAGTCGGGCGGATACAAGCAGGGCTTCGCGGACGGTATCGGTAGGGACGTGGGTATCCATTTGCTGACAATATCCGCTGAGATGACTGTTAGTTCGAGCTCAAATATAGCGATCGCGTATAGCAAACTTACGTCTGACTCTGGAAATCTGGAGGAAGCCCTTGACCGTTGACAAATCGGTCACCAACAACGACACCAGTATCAGCGCGTTCGGCTAAGACGTTGAGGAGGGTGGTCTAGAGATTAACGGTCAGAGGAGAATTACGCGAGGCCAGTGATAATCTTACCTTCCCGGCACCAGACTCTCCCATGAGAGCTGTCAATCCACCAGGAGCAACGTATCCGGAGACATCGTCAAGGAGCACACGAGTTCCACCAGGGACAGGGACAGTGTATTTGATGTTCTGCCAAGAGAAGATATCGTGCATCGCGGGCTGCTCAGCGAGTGCTTTATCAGCCTCCTCGTTGTCGGTATTACTGGATGGACGGGACGAAAGCTTCTCTTCATCGGCACCGTGCTTCGCCTCTTGGATCGCAGGAGCTTTGGAACCGCGCTTGAAAAGAGTCATGAAGGTCTCCCCAGCGACAGCGGTGTTGAACTCGGAGAAGACAAGAAGGCAAGTCATGAAAGCAATGCCAAAGGCGATAACGATGCCAAGGTTCTACAACGACATGAGAAAGGCAGTTACCTGAAGAAACTTGAAGTACTCACCCTCCAAACGTTGCTATAGGAGTATCCATACGAGAGCTGTATGAAGCGATTGCCATCTACGTAGTTTTGACCCGGGACGGCACCAACTGTGGCGCAAACTTGGTTGTCGAGAGAAACGCCTTCGTAGCCGGGACCCATAGGGACGAGGTTGGAACATGTACCGTTGAGTGTGTGGAACTCGTTGGCGACCACGCTCTCGAATCCATATCGAAGAGGCTGCAAAACACGTTGTCAGGCGTCAAGCATCAGAAAGAGACACGGAACCACTTACGTTGATGTAAGATATCCATTTCAAAGCACCAATCATCGATGCCTTGGGGATAGTGTAACCAGTGTAGATAACCATGGCCAACAGGATGATACCAGAGACGGCTTGCGCAGTCGCTTCGGACCTGAATGCGGCAGCAATCCCACGGAACCATGCCTTCATCGTCAGGGCCATACAGAATAGGAACAAGAAGAACGTGCTACAATTGCAGTGAGTCAAGGCGTCTTGAAGTTGAAGGTCGTCTACTCACAAAAACTGTGCAGCTGATTGTTGAAGACCGACGATGAAGTAAAGGATTATAGCGAAGATGATCAGGATGAAGAAGGTGATTGGGATATCGACCAAAGTGAGTGCAAGTCTATGTTGGGAGTTAGCTAAGGATATCATAGATCGGGATCGTATACTCACGCTTCGACGAAGGGGTGGTACATAGCAGCGAGTTCATGGCGATGGACGATAGGACGTTGAGTGAAAAGGGCCGGAATTTCAGCCAAACTTGACAAGGCGGCAAACAAAAGAGCACTAAAGATGATTCTGTGAGTAAAAATCGATGGAAGAAGAAAAAGCGCCGTACAAGAAAAGAACACCTCCACGAGAGAAGTATGCAGATGTTGCCTGGGGGATATTAACGAAGACCGTTCCGACGATGACACCTTGTAGGACGAATGACCTGGATAGACGTGAGACTAAACAGTAGAAAAGGGAATATAGGACGTACATCAAGTTGATGATGGTTGCTGCTTTGTTGCCTAGGAGGATCTGTACCCGGCGTTTCATGACAGCTCGAACTTGCATAAGAATCGAGATAGTATAGGGTCTGTCAGAAGGAAGGTTAGTAAATATTCAAAGTCAGGGGGCAGAAGACATACGATTTCTTTCTCGATGTTTTGGCATGCTCAGCCCTCGCGCTCTGCTTGTAGGCCAATGCCTTCTCTGGCACGCCTACATATGCTTGCTTGTAAGAGTTGATATCCTCTCGGTTCAAGTCTGCCATCCTCGACTTCTGGAAATAGTCTGCGAACTCAGCAGCAGTTCGAGGCTGCTTGGTGTACCCTTCTCGAGGGAAACGACCATTAGGGTCAGTCACAGCGACGAGGAAGTCGGGGGTAGTTTGACGGTTGGCTGGCTGGTAGCCCATGTCGAGGAAGTATTGCTTGGCTTCGCGGGCAGGTCCGAAGTAGGCCATGCGACCTTCATAGATGACGCAGACCTTGTCGAAGAGCTCGAATAAGGTTTCACCAGCTTGGTAGATGGATACAATGGTGGTGAGGTGGTCGATGTCGGTTGCAATACGCAGAGCGCGGACAAATCTGAAACAGGTTGGTAAGAATTGAGTCGATGAAGCTCATGGAAGAAATGCGACATACTCGAGAGCTGTGGAGGCGTCCAGACCACGGGTGGAGCTAAACAAAAATTGAGCACCATGGCGGGAGCAACTAATTGTGGTACGTACTTGTCCCATGAATGAACACGACTCCTCGTCGCCAGCGCCTCGGCAATAGAGACACGCTTTTTCTGACCGCCAGAAACACCTCTAATGGCAGCGTCTCCGACCATCGTGTCCTTCACGTGTCGCAGACCAAAGATGGTCATGAGCACCTCAGACATCTTGTCGACGTACTCGTTGCGTGAATCTTGGAGACGGTGTTGTGGAACACGCGTCTTGGCGGCAAAGTCGAGGGTTTGCTTGACGGTGAGCGTGGGGAAGTGAACGTCGTCTTCTGGGCAGTACTGGACGTCGCCGCGGTAGTGGTCGTGGATTTGTTGAGGCGTCAGGGAGTCGTAGTAAACGTTGCCTTCGACCGAATGGTATTCCTTCCTCTGATTGGCCAATGTCTTGAGGAACGTTGTACACCCTGAACCCGGTCGTCCCAAAACCACTGGAACGAATTCAGCATATTGAATGAAAGAGAAATCGCACATAACTTACAGAGCATCTCCCCTGGCCGCACAACACCTTCAAACCCACTGAGAATCTCCCTGAGAGGGGGATGGCTGAGGTTGCGTATTTTCTCGATGGCGGAAAGCGGGTTAAGCACAGATCCCAGAGTTGGGATGAACGACGCTACAGAACCAAGGCCTAGCACCCCCAAGTCCTCAAAAACGACGCCAAGATCTCGAGCGCGAATCTCAGCTTGTTCTTTCCTGTGATGAAGGAATATTAGAGGTATATACGCTCCAAATGGAAAATGTACTCACTTCTTGACGACATGACGGAGGACCTTCTCAAGGTCGAAAGGCTCCCCAGGAGTGAGAGTGATGTCAGAACCGACCGACTCGAGTTCATGTTCATCATTCCGGGGATGGTGTTGTGAAGACATACGCGAAAGCGTACGGTTGAGGTTCCTCATACCGGCGGGGTCGAAATGGTCAACAGAGACATGAGAAGCGGTCGACCCCCTTCGAGGTCGTGTAGAGGGGCGTTGGAGAGCATTTTTCTCATCGTTGTGGCTAGGATGAGGGCAAGCAGTGAATGTACAATGAGCAGGATGATGAGACTCTAGGTCATTCTTCGTAGGTAGAGGGCGAGCCTCATCGACTTCATAACCATCGGCAGTGTTTGGCCTGTGGTTATTGTCCATGCTTGAGCTGAGCAGGACGTTGGATGAGTGGGGTGAAATAAGCGATGGGAAGGTTTCACTGCCCAAGAGTTTTTAAAGGACGGGACTGGTTCCCGTCGTATCGAAGTAGGCGTCATCCTTTAGTCAAGGGAAACTGACATAATCGGCCCGACAAAGAAATGATCGAAGTTGTGGGTGCGCGTCCTAATGCCCTTTACAAATCGGGGCCGTACCCCCTCTGACAGTTAGGCCAAGAAGACATGAACACCGTGCATACTGTACTGCGCACACGTTTGCAGGTCGTGGCAGGTATTTCAGAAGCACGGACGAGGGCGTGAAGACGCATTTGCTTGAAGTCTCATTGCCCCAAGTCGGATTCGGAACCAGTCGCGGGACGCGTCTGAATAATTGCTAGCCACATTAGTGGAGGACTTTCCGCTGGCGGCGTTCCTAGTCGTAAACCTAGATTCCGTCGTAAACCTTCTAAGCGAGTGACGGCCGGGTTGCCGTTGGACGTCGCTAAGCAGTAACCCTTATTTTGATGGAAAGTGGAGCTTTTCTAAACCTTAATCTGGAGGTAGGGTAGAGACCCCTCGTCCAGACCAAATCGCCCATTCTAAACCCTTTTTGATGGGATCCCATGATGGAATCTCTCCCCTCCCTGACTTGACGATTCTTCGACCTCCCATTTCTCAGTCGTGTGTTGCCTATGACAGAATGTTTTGCTGGAGAGAAATGTCGACAAGGAGTGTAAGGTGAGGTTCTATGCAACCCCCATAATACTTGGACCGCGAAGATTCGCTATGGCTCACGTTGAGTGAAATTCCCTTATGGGATAACCCGTCTACGAATATTGCGATCCTGGAACACAAACCTGACCTACGGATTTGAGCACCCTTCCACTTTCCCTCGCAACAAGGTTCAAACTCAGCCGGCTAACATTTAGAAAATAGGTTTATGGCGACGCCACCCACGGAAAGTCCTCCAGTGATGTCTGCCCAGTAAACAGCCCATTTTCGCTGGAATCCTGCTACAATTTCTGCTGAAAGTTCAAGGACTTCTCGAGGATCGATAAGCGAGCAGCTGGGCCGTCAGAACGCACGCAAGGCTGCAGTATTTTGCCGGCAAAATGGTGACTGGATGACAGTTATCAACAAGATTCAACAAGCCGAATATCCGATTTCTGTTGGCATGTGTTTGGTTCTAAGGCCTTTGGTCTTGGCTGAACAGCCTTGACAGTCGAATGGACTCTTCGAATGCAACTAGCAATGGACGCGTTCTTCAAGTCTTTTCGCTGCCACAATTCTGTGGGCATAAGAGGGCGTGCCACTGCACTCGTATATCTAGTTTGATTCGCCAAAGACTTTCGATTGCTATCGTTGCAAGGTTTTCTTCGTTCCAGCTTCTACACCACGCCAGATTATCTCCGCCGGATAAAAGGAGGGTGCCTTGCCTCTGAATACACGTGCAGGCTCTTTATCTCGTCCTATTCGCAGCCACACTTTGGCGAACGATACCATCAGCCGATTATCCATGACTACGAATGGCCGAACCTGTTTTATTCATCTCTGAAAACGTACGATTCTTTGGTACAGCACCCTCAGGATTTCGGTGCTCGTACATTGCAAACGAATAAAGCCCATATTGCATATTCCGCCTACGATGAACAATGTTCAGCAGGATCGCATCCCCATGGTATCCACAGGGAAGAAGGCCAAGGCAACTCTTAAGACTTGGGAATCGCCCAGCATCTCCTTCTTGGAGGAGGTGCGTAGTAACCCAGTGGTACTAAGCCGACGGAACGGATGTATTATTCGTGATGAACGTTAATAATACATTGTGCTGCGCTTTAGCACCTTCCAGAACATTAAATAAACCCCCGACTGACCGGCCATGCCATACCAGGCATTGTCCAAACCACCGTTCAGGCCTTCGTTCCGTAGAGGCATGAGGTAGTTGAAGGAACTCGAGAAATTTCACCAGTTCACTACCCGGCGAATTTGAATAGGTCATCCCCCGAACATAGCAAATCAACCTAAGATGACCTTGTGATTTCATCCACAATCCAGAAAGACGAATCCATCGAGGAGGCGCCGCTCCCAAAAGTATCCAACATGTATCACTGAAAATGTCATTTGGGTTTGATCTACCAATGGAAGCAATAGATGAAATACAGGATACGTTCAGTACCTTACGAGCGCAAAGAAAAAAAATGGACACCACCACCACCATCACCCACTCCCATGACACAGCTTTTCTACCAAAGATAGCTTCTGCGCCGTTACCAGCCGTACCACCTAAAATCCACCTGTCAAGAGAACATGTGAATTGACGTCAAGGCTCCTAGAAGGAATATGATATCACTCACCAGATTCGATGCCGTCGCGGTGCAGCTGATTGCATTGTCAAATGATACCGTTCCAGTGCAGAAAGACCCCGGAGAGCGCAAATACGAGTGCTGTGGATTTATACCATTGGATGATGGTATGGGTGAAGGAAGTTTATCAGTAGCTTTCGGTGGCGCTTGATTGACCCCGTCGGGACGTCATGCTGCTTTGTGCCGTCGGACGTTCACTTGAGCGAGTACTTGTTCCGTGTGTTCGCGAAAAGGCAGGTGAATTCTGCTTGCCCATGAAAAAATATCGGACGGGATGGCATTGCCTCGGGCATTGAGGACAATGGCATTAAACTTGAGATATATCAGCCTAGAAGGAAGAAGTCAGATTCTGACAACTGGACGCGTAGAAACACCAATACATACAGCTCGTTCGGTCTCGTCGCTGCGGGAGTCTGAGGAAGCGACCATGCAGATGGTGAATCCCCCAGGGCTTGAGCTCGAGGAGTAAGATTCTCGAGGCCTACACTTGGGTATCCTTTCATAGTGGCACAGACATGGGATTTTACAAGGCGTCAGGATAGCCAGTCTTGCTGCTGGTGCCTGCTAACAAGAACGTAAGCAAGTGTGAGATGTTGAGGGCACAAAGAATACTCACCTGAGGTGGCGGAAGGAGCGGTCACAAAACACTAAAATACCCCACATATAGTCCTTGTAGTAGAACAGAGTCCGATGAGCCCAACGGACTCTGGTATCCAATCCAAGATGCATACAAAGGAATGCGCCTAGGCCGATCGCCAGGGTCAAGTGAAGCCGACGGGTTGCGTGGAATGGCAATGCATGAACCATCGTTGCGGCATAGCACTGTAAGGCAGTCTCCGCACAGTCAACTTCTAGAACATTTGGACAGCGAGGTCTGTCGGCCATTGAGCCCTGCTAAGAAGAACGTAAGTAATTGCTGGATGCTGAAGAAATAGACTATCCTCACCTAAGATGGTGAAAGGTACAGTCACCGTAGAACAGCGAAATGCCTTCCATCTTGTCCTTGCATAGGAACATAGTCCAACGAAATTGATGGCCTATACCATGCGGTACAAGGTGCATACAATGAATGCATCTAGGCCAACCATGGTGGGCCAGGGTCCCATGAAGTTGACGGGTCGTATGAATTTGCAATGCATGAAGCATCGTTACAAGATCGCACTCCAAGCGTCCTCCGAACAAACGACTTCTAGAACATCGGACAGCGAGGTCTGTCGTCCATTGAACCCTGCTGAGGAGAAGGTAAGCAATTTCTATGTGTTGAAAGAATAGGCTGTCCTCACCTGAGATGCTGGAGGGAGCGATCACTGTAGAACAGCGAAACACCTCGCATATAGTCCTTGCAGCAGAACCGAGTCCAATGAGCCCAACGGACTATACAATGCGACCCAATATATATACAATGGGTGGAACCTAGACCGACCACGGGCATGTCAAGGTTGGGTGAAGCTGACAGCTCTTATGGGTTCGCCATGTATGAAGCAATCGCTGCCACATCGCACTGTATAGCAGCCTTCGACCAGTCGACCTCTGGACATCAGGCAACGGCGTTTTCCATCGAGGAGAGTCTGCGCCTGGTGACGTTCCGGTTGTGTTGGGCGCAGCAGTCGTCCGAGAGTTGTAAGCAGGTAGCAGGGTTGTCGGGGGACAAGTGCCTCGGAATGGTTGCAATCAGCTCTCTACCTCTGCTCAGATCATCGAGAACGATGGGTAAGAGAAGCTTTGCATTCAGTGTTGCGATGAGCGCCGTTCGATATGCTGGACTTTGGGAATGGCAGGGGAACTGGCATGACAGACTTGAAGAGTGCTTGCGGTCGCCGAATCTTGGGTCCACAATTGGTCAAGCAAGGCTCTTGTTTAAAGCCTCCTTTCGCATTCACGACCCCAAAGCTGAGGGTATGCAGCCTCGTTGGTTCCAGACGCACGAGCAAGTGAAGCCTGCGGGAGACATGGTGGCAGGAATAAAGAAAGAAGTGGCAGTGACCACGGTCAACATCTCAAACCAACCCTCATACCTACTTACCAACAATTCATTTCAATTCAACAATCTCACTATTCACACTTGTATGGTTTCTATTTCATGCGTCATTTTATTGTTGTGTTCGATATAATTAATATACGGGAAGAAGATTCAGTCATGCAGAAAACGTGGTAGGTAGGTCACAAGTCGGTTCCAGGTCGTAATGTATGTAAATGGCCATGGTCGATGAATGTCATCAAGAAAGAAGAAAAGGTAAGGTAAGGAGAACCATGATCGTCAACCACGGGTGTATCTATACAGGCACATCGTCATAAAGTAAGATGATGCACCAAGGGGGATAGAATTAAATATGAAAGTAAAAAGTAATAAAAAATGAAAGACCATCCACACAAACTTCTCCATACAGCTTCATATGCCAACCTGCGTCGACAAAATAGGCCACAGGAAGACCAAAGACCCAACTGAGCCAGCCCACGAGTTAACTGGTGTCATGACCGAAGGGGAGCGTACAACCGATGATGAGGAAGGTGTCGAACACGAACACGGGGGAATACATGACGATGAGGGGTTGCACGCCGATGCCGAGTTAAAGAAAGAGAGGATGACACCAGATCGGGTGAGCTAGGTCTAGTTGTTGTATTACACGATAGCTTGAAATTTTGAGATCGAATGCGAAGGAGAGAAAGTGAGGAAGGTCGGGAATAGATGAAGAGGGTTCTATGCGGTCCTGCTTGGGTTGCGAGCGAGGACGGTACCAGTGCGTTGAGCCTGGATGGAGGAGAATCGTTGGAGCTCCTCGGGCTTCATGGACACCTTGCCACCGAAGCCAACCTTGCGAGCAGCGCGCTTGATGAACGAGACACGGTTGGAGTACAGTGACTCGTGGATGGAGGCAGCGCGGGATTGGGTGCGGGTCATGGGGACACCAGAGACGGAAGCCTGGACTTGCTCGGCGACCTGGCGTTCGCGACGCTCGCGGAGGTACTTGATGATAGTGGCCTTCATGGCGAACTTGATCCAGTCGAGAGGAATGAACCAGACGATGTTCTACAGAAGTCTGGTTAGCGGCCGTCAACAAAATGAAAATCATTGAAGAATGCTTACCCAGATCCAGACGATACCAATCCATCCACCAGAGATAGGCTTGATGTTAGTGAAGCCCCAGTTGGCGTAGGCAGCGATGATCGAGGCGACGAGCTGAGCAATGCAGAAAGCACCCATGAGAGCAACAGAGGGACGCTCCATGAAGAAGAATCCGTGCGAACGGGTGACGAAGATGAGAGCCTGGGAGATCATGGCAACCTGGAGGTAGACGATCATGTGGAGACCAGGATCGTTGGCCTGAACGGGGCTGGTGTAGAGATCGACGCCGAACTTATCCTGGAAGAAGGTAGTCTCCAAGATAACACAGACGAGAGCGATACTGGGAATGAACGTCAGACTGTGGATATATGCGCAGAAAACGATGAAACTTACGTGGAAGCAGTGAGGAAGAGACCATAGGCAATAGCGAAGGCGAAAATCTCAGCCAAGTCCCAGCTGTCTGGTGTCATGGAAGGAAGGACACGATCAACGGAGAGGGTCATGATGGTACCGTCGTTGAGAAGGGCGATGATAAGAACCATGAAAGGAGGGAAGTCGAACTTGTAGGCAAAGGCGAGGATAGCGAAGCAGACGACGATACGGATGGTGACAGCGCAAGCGTAGATGGAGTAGTTCCTCATACGTTGGAAGATGACACGGGAACCGCGGATGGCGTGGACGATGGTGGAGAGACCGGGCTCAGTCAAGACGATATCAGCAGCACCACGGGCAGCATCAGTAGCACCCTCGACAGCGATACCGACGTTGGCACGGGAAAGAGCGGGAGCATCGTTAGCACCGTCACCAGTCATAGCGCAAAGATGGCCAAGACCTTGGAGGCGCTTGACGATCTCGTACTTGTGCTCGGGGAAAACTCCAGCGAAACCATCGGCATCCATGATCATGTCGTCGAGGCTCATGTGCTTTCCACCTGGAGGGGGTCCGTCCTTCAAAACCTTGGCGGGGTACATGTGGTCACCAAGACCGAGACGACGGCCAGTTTCCTTTGCGATAGCGAGCTGGTCACCGGTAACCATCTTGACCTTAACACCGAGAGCAATAGCATCGTCGATGGTTTGCTTGGTGTCGTCACGGGGAGGATCGAAGATGGCAAGGAGACCAATAAGTTCGAATCCGTTACCCTCGGCCTCGGGATCCTGACCGTCAAGTTCCTCGAATGCGACAGCGAGAGCACGGAGACCACGGGAAGCGTATTCCTCGACGTCGGCCTCGAGCTGGTTCTCAATTTCCTCGGTCTTGTTGCGGGTGCAAAGCTCGATGATGATACCGGTCATACCCTTGGTGACACGCTTGAGCTTGCCAGAGGATTCCTCGCGGTAAGTGATCTCGGTACGCTTGTCGACGGGGTTGAATGGCTTGAAGTCGAGGAGCTTAATGCCGGCACGAGCCTTGGAAGTGTCACCGATAGCCGAAACGACAGCGCTATCAATGGCATCCTGGTTCTCGGTACGGGAGGCGTAGGCAGCGAGGAGGATGACGTCATCAGCGGAGAAGGGGCCGTAAGTGCGAATGGTGTTGCGGTCGATGGTGAGCTTGTTGGTGGTGAGAGTACCGGTCTTGTCAGAGCACAAGATGGTGACACCAGCCAACTCTTCGATAGCGGTAATACGGGTGACGATGGCCTTGTGCTTAGCGAGCTGCTGGGCACCGACGGCGAGAGTGACGGAGAGGACAGTGGGCATGGCAATGGGGATACCACCGATCAAGAGGACAAGGATGTTGTCGAGGCCACGGCGGTACTTGTAGCGGAAACCGGCATACAAGCAGAGGATCTCAGCAACGACGAAGATACCGATGGAAACAAGGCAGAAAGACCCGATTTGGGCGAGAATCTTCTGCAAGTGACCAGTGGTGTCATCGTCCTGACCAACGAGGGAAGCAGCACGACCGAAGAAAGTGTTGGCACCAGTGGAGATGACAACACCCTCAGCCTCACCCTGCTTACAGGTGGAACCACTGAAATCGAAGTCAGTCATGACGTTTCTCAAAAACGGATATTTTTAGACTTACGAGAAACACTGGTCACCGAGCTTCTTGGATTGGGGAAGGGATTCACCAGTAAGAGCAGCCTGGTCGATAGAGACGTTGATAGCCTCAGTGAGACGGCAGTCGGCGGGGACGATATCACCAATCTTGAAGGAGACCATGTCACCGGGGACGAGGTAGGCGGATTCGATTTCTGACCAGGAACCGTCGCGCTTGACCTTGGCCTTAGGAGCTAGGGAGTCCATGAGGGCCTTGACTGCGTTACCAGCATTGCGTTCTTCGTAGAAACCGATGGCGGAGTTGATGAAAAGGAGGAGGACGATACCGACGAAATCTTGCCAGTCGGGAGCGCGGCCTTCACCGTTGGACAAGGCGATGGCGACAAGAGCGGCACCCTCCATGACCCAGGAAAGAGGGTTCCACATGAAACTCAGGAACTAACGAAAGGCAGATACGTCAGAGGGTGCTCCGCAGAAAAATGACATAGTAAGGCGACATACCTGTAGGAAAGCGTTCTGCTCCTCGCTCTCAAGCTTGTTTGGGCCGAAAAGGTCCAAACGGCGAGTAGCTTCTTCCTTCGACAGACCATCCTCAGTACATTGGAGGAGTTGGAAGACATCCTCGATGACAATGGTCTCCAAATCGACCTTCTCCTTATCGTAGAGATCCTCGGCCTTCAACTCAATCTATAAAGGATCGATTAGGCTCGTGTAATGTGAAGTTGGAGGGAAATAGACGAACTTGCGACATGTCAACGTTCGCGTCTGTGAAGAGTCCCGTCACTGCGTTAGAATTGTGAAAATTGGCTGTAAACTGCGAGCGACTCACGAGTTGGCTTCTCTTCATCGTGGCCAAATTCCTTGTACTCTCTTTTCCTCTTCTCAGGTGCTTCCGCGGTAGGAGTTGAGACTGGAGAATCGCCCTGTGGGCCTGGTTCCTTTTCGATGTTTGAAGACATGGTTGGTGTGGCAGCGATTTCTCAACCAACGACGACGAGGGGTGAAAGCCCTATAGAATGGTGTCGAATACCACGACTTTGACGACGAGAACGACGACGAGCGAGTCGAGGACGATGTTTAGTTGGGAGGAGTGGAAATGTCGACGGTCGGAGGATATGTTGCCTTTTATTTTCGCAGGACCCCAATTCAAACGATCAAACAAGACAACACACACAAACACTTTCATCCCGACCCGCGATTCTTCCTACTCCGTGCTGCTTCGACCCAGAAAAATACGGTTTTGCCTCAAGCTTTTCAACTATACTCTTGACTGATTATTCGGCTTGTTTTGAGCTCATTCAACTCAAGATTCGACGCTGTACAAGCTTGCCGTGTGTGCGGCAGAGGCGGAGTCTGAATGTTATCGGTCGGTCTTATGCACAGAAATAGATACAAGATCACGTTGCTTTCCGAATTTACCCTCCCTGATCAGATCGTCTGTTGAAGGCTCACCCGAGGCGGCGCCATTCCACTGTGGATGGAAGCTCGACAGGCTGTCAATTGTATCCCCTTGGCGCGGCGTTATCATTAATACCCCAGCCTCCTACTTCTAGTATAGTTCGTTTCAAATATAGAAAATCATCGACCCTCGTAACCCTTCTCCCCATATCGTTTAGTTTCGATAGTTGGCAGAATAGCTTGCATCAATGAGACGAGGAGACATCCTTGTGTCAATGTGTAAACCGTCCTTGCCAACGACCCGTCCGCGTCCGCACGCCCTCTAACGTCCACTGATAGGCATGATGCTCGTCATCCAGTAGCATTCTTCCCTCGAGTACACAGCTCAGGTAACCGTCCGACCCCGGTACCGTGCCCGGTTATGCTGTTCGAATGCGAGCGTATCGGATAACCGCATCATACTATATTATGCGTCAACTGCGATTACACTGGTGTTTATCATATCAGCAAAAGCCCCTCTAGAGTCATCCGTTCGTATTCAATACCACCACCACTGCCCCTTGAACTGATCCTTTCTTCGCATCTCCCTCCTCGAATCTCTGACATCGGACCGACTGGAGAGAAGAATGCAGTGGAAGGACCAGCGTACAAGCATTGGCAACTCCTCACGTCATTGATTTCTTTGCAGAAACGCTCCTCATCCACATCCCCATCGCTTGGTCAGCTTTTTTTCAAAGACAGCCGGTTAGCCAGAACCTTGCCGCCGGCTTGCCCACTCAGCCGTTCTATTTGGAGTCTACAAAAAATTCCATTCGACGGATACAAGGGTGTCGCTCGTCATTGTCCATATGATCGTCAATCCTCAAATTTTGTTCGTCGTCGCCGTCACCCCTTTCAGATCATCCGCTCAGTGCCAATGCCATCAGCCCGTCGAGCTCGTATCGCCGGACGTATTCAAACTCCTACATCCCATATCGGCTGCCTGGCTTCAAAGACAACTCCATTGCTCTGCTAACCCTCAGGCCCCTCCGAGAACGAATAAGTAGCTGCTTACGCTGGGCAGCGCGGTGTGCAACCCCTGTGGATTGTCCCTTGAGCATGAGGACCATCCGTATGCCGGCAATGAGCACAAGGTGCACATCACCTCTGCGATCCGCGTTCGGCATTTCCTTATCGGACTTCGTTCGGATGTCCGGATAACCATCAATTCCTCAATAGCCGATGGAAAGTCCCCGGTAATGCAATAAACTTTTCTATTCAACCTTTCGAGGCAGGTATTTCCTTTTTGAATATTCAGGCTCGTTTGCAGCTTTTGAATGAGTTCTCGAGGATTTACGGGAGAACAAGGATCTAAGAGACAGAATCAATCGTTGAAATACGTATCTAGACTACCGTCTTCTTCGCTTTGCTTCTTTGCTTAGGACAATTCAATGCCATGCTGCCAAGACCGCCTTTCTCGCTTTCGTCGTTGTCCAAGCATTCGTTAGTGCCACTCTTCAGCTTATCATGCATTCTTCTGAAGACTCTAGGCAACTGCTGTGGTCACCACTGATTGACACATCCAAATTTCGTGTGGCTCCGTGCCTATCCTACCGATAGCACACTCAGACGGTTTCAAATCTTAGGCTCGGCCGAAGGAGTTTTCCACTGCGGTGGCCGATGAAAGTCCTTCCAAGCCCTTTAGTCTGATCACATTCCACCCAACCTTCACTGGGCACCCTCATGGCCAATAAGCTTGTCTGCATTTCGATTCTTGCCAGCGGGTCGTGTGCCAGCGATGAGTCGCGCCCGTGAAAATCCATGCCTGCCATCCTCTGTTGGTTTCGATGTTGCCACCTTCGATTGCTCACCGTTGATTTAATGATTGACGCATCGTCATGGTGCTTTCTCGCGTCATTGTCACCCCAGAAGCCCAACATAGCTTCAGGTTCCTATCTCCATTGAAACACGCCGGTGGCGAGTGGCGGAAAGTGGCTCACTTCATACTCACGGTGATCGAGGTATCGTCACCAGATCAGTGAAGGGGACTTCTTTTTCACTCATCGTCGTGATATGACTCCACCACATGTTATTCCAGGCAGGTGAAAGACTAAACCTATTCCATTCCAGTCCATTCGATTTGAACCCAGTCTCCCCGCCGCGTCAAGATCCACCCGGTTTGCATTCGTGCTCACTGTTACGCATCGTTCCTCCTGTATGTAAGGTCCACACAATCCCCCAAATCCCCAATCTAATCAATCTTGCACACCTTTTCTTGGTCTCTCTTCGAGAAATTACGGGGTACACTCGTATCTCATCCTCTTGGCCCACCCGTCGTTCCGTAATATGGCGTATACAGGCTTAGAACGAACGTTTGAGGGCGAGAGGCACAAAGTGAAAGGGCGACTCAATCCGAAGCGACGTCATACACCGGTCCGATTCTCCTTCTTGTCCCTCTCTACCCTGCCTCCCCTCGTCTTGTGACCTTGTCAATGCTCAGATTGGCCTCGCTTTTCATTCCAGGCCGAACTCATAACGCCACGAGTCAAAGAGAGTCTCGATATGTTGAACTCCGTCTCGAGTATTCTTGTCAAAGGTCAACATAATTGCCCGACATGGGTATGTACCGATACACCCGGGTTTGGATGGAGTAAGGAATTCAGAATTGGAACGCGGAGGTAAATACTCGAGGTAAATACGCCATTGTGTATTTACGGGACATCGTTGGAGAGTCGAAGGCTTCCTTCCTTTTCACCCTCAAACGCTTTTACGCATCGGATCGTACGCAGAATTGATTTCACCGTGGGCTCACTCCAATTGCTATTTGAGTTGAGAAGTTTACTGGAAACCCTGTTTGAAATTTAGCTCCTTCGAAGATATCGTAAATTCAGGCCCTTTGGCGCCTCTAACTCTCCTGTGTTAGAAACTAATAGATATCTAGAATATCGCAAAGCTTACTTTGGCATTCAGTACCATCCTTTCAAGGACCCGCCCGGTACGGAACACTGCGACGGCGCTGAGGGTTTATTGCTATCGCACGAGCTAACTTTACAGCGGAAGATTTCGACACAGCTTACCGCAGTTTGAAGCTCCCCAATTTGACCCTGTGGACCCCAGACTTTAGACACATTCAAATATGAAGATGAGTCGACAAAAATACGTCAGACAAGTGAATTAAGGGCCACGGTGTCAAGGCACCGAATCTATTTTTGAGTCTCGTGCCTGAAGATAACAATATAATATCGATCCAGCTGTCCCACTGCGCCGCTGCCTACGCCCTCGATGGTGAAACGTTGTCCGTGAAAATCTGTATCATCGTAAGTTTGAACACCATTATCAGGAAGAACAATCGAAGAGCAACCGAAATGTGAAGAGCTGTTAGCTTTCTTTCGCGTCTATACGGTGGTATCCTGCTCGGGAGGGAAGTACGCCAACCCAGATAATCTACGAATTTTTGATAGAAAAGGTGCTCAGAGAGGTTCACCCGGCAGAAGCTAGGAGTACACTCTCAATCTTAGCGCGTCAGCTTCCATAGAACTTCTGGACGGCTCAAGCACGGCGCACACAGGATCATGGCACGCTGCATACAAGACGCTACAACTCATGGTCAAATATACGCAAACAGCCGCCTCTTTTGCGAACTCGCTCGTCCATGCCATCATGGCCAGACTTCCTCCCGAGATCTTCATAATCATCATTGGAGAACTCCGTTATGACCCCAAGGCCATCGCTAATTGTACGCTAGTGTCAAATGCATGGCTTCAGAACGCAAGGCAGTGGTCTTTCACAAATGTCATTTTCTTGCATGGTCATCCAAGTGCATCGAATGACGGATTCTTCGAGCTGCTGAGCGCCAAAAATTCGACCATAGCACCCTTCATTACCAGAATACAAGTTGGATGCCTCGAAGAAGATGAATTGCCCTCTCCTGATCGGCCAAATCAAGCTACCAGGCAAAGTTACGAGTATATCGATCGAATGTGTCTTGATCACCTTTCACGCTTGCCCAATCTACGCCATATGAGTCTGGACAGGATAACATGGGATTTCCTACTTCCAAACACTCGAAATACTTTGTACCGACTGAACTCAATAGCGTGGTTGTACCCATGGTTCGAAAACCTGCCTCAAATGATGGCGGTTCATAGCGACTTTCCCGAACTACGCAGCCTGCATGTGGTTGGGGTCGAGTATTCCGATATCACGCAGAAACCGATACAGGCCAAATTTGGACTCCAGCACATCTCCGGTGATCTGATCCGAGTCACTGTGAGTAGAACTTGGTCGTTACTGGGCGCGATTATCCAGCATTCTCCTCAACTCACCTCGGTAACCCTGGAAGGAATACACGATTTTGACGAGGTGTTGCTAATTTGTCCCATCCTCGAGCAGGTCGGAGCTCGGCTCACCCTGTTGGACCTTGATATCGGCCTGGAGATGGCAATGGCAGAAAGAAATGACGTCAACTTCACCTGTCCCCTATCCCTTTCCTCCTTCATTCGCCTGCAGGGTTTGAAAATCAGTACCTTCTCGCTTTATAGCGACGACCCTAGTGCCTCCTGGGCACATAACAGATGGTTCTGGCAGCTTCTAGAGAGCATAACATCGAAGAGTTTTCGAACTCTCCAAATCACAATCTTCCCACCTCATAAACTGTATAACATGGGGAGGTTTGATTTCAATGAACTACAAACCAGGCTTCTTAGCGGACGGTTTCCTGCCTGGCGGCTGCTAATTGTACACCTAACGCAGGTCGGCTGGATGCTCGTGGAGAAGCGGAATGCGTTTGCATCTGACGTCAAACGCCGTCTCACTCTTCTACGACAGCGATCGCAGCTCGAGGTGACTGTAGGCTAAGTGTGGAAACAAAGGGCACGTCGGATATGCCAGACCTCCGAACAGAGGAAGATAACGGTCGTTCCCTTTATAATATGCTTTGATAACATATGCAGAAGCGATCCTGTGCAAAAATATGCCCACACATCTATTTTATCCTAACCCTAGTTGGCAAAGTACATTGGAAATACAGATTAACATACTATATGGCGTGGTTTTAGGTTGGTTCCGATTTGATTCTATGAAGTTTGTGTTCCGCCGGAGGCACCTTGCTGAAATGCAAGTCCAAACCGTAATGGTTCTTCAAGTCTCCAAAGTCAATGTACGACCATTCATCCTCCCAAGTTAAAGGGATTGATTTCCTGATTCGAAGTTTATGATCCCGCCATGCATTGTCAAGAATCTTGGCTGTAATTGAATGGATTTGACCGGCGGTTGAAGTGGAATGGGAGGTTCGGCGGTTGAGGAGACTGAGGATAGCGGGTCCAGAGCGTGTCGAGAATCCAAGGTGCTCGACGTTGGGAAGCCATTGCCCCTTCCCGATTAGCGCAAGTTCGTCCACGTTAAGCAATGTCTGGACCTGAAACGTTTTCACGCTTCTCAGGAGATGCACGAGTTGAATGAATAAATTGCGGGGAATAGGAGAAGGGCGATTCGACTTTGACCACTCTAATTCCTTGAAGGATTCCACTGAGCATTGTGATGTCTGAAGGAAATCAGTCAGGTGGTCGGAATTCAGATCTCTGCACTTGATCTCCAGCGATGTCAACGAGGGTGCGAGGAAGGAGGCCAAGATCTTGGTGTTGGTAGCGTGAAGGGTCAATCTCTCCAAACGAGATAGGCATATGATGTTTCGGTTGTCCGAATAGAAAAGGATATGGTCATTAGGGGTGTCGAGTTCGATGTGGAGAGATGTAAGGTTTTGACATTTCTGGAGGGCCTGAGAAACGGTTCGCCATTCGAGCAGTCTCTGACTGGCACGCTCGACAAATCTGACTTTCAAGCTGGTCAAATTTGCCCAAGGAAATTGCTGTCGTGAAAGGAATGAGAGAACTTCAGCCTCCCCTGAAATGTCGAGGCGACATAGTTGGGTGAGCCCGCTGACGTCAAGGTCGTAACAGCCAGTGCACCATCCCCCACGCGGTCGAGGGGAGCGAGGAGTATCCACCAAATCCAAGGATAGAGATTTGAGCGCGTGCATTCCAGGGAATGCTGTCCGATGCAGGTCAGAGAGGCGTGCAAGGCGTGCCTGTGGCCATTCGTAGGAGAGACTCTCCAACCTCTCAAGGATGGGGGAAATCAGTATCGCATTTGCGAGATCGAGCATCTCCTCATTGATGGGGAGATTGGAATTGAGCAAGAGGGCCACGCTCACAGGGCCTGAAGAAGGGAGGATCTGACTCCCGTTCGTCAGCCGCCTTACCCAGTGTCTTCTGGGGAGGGCCGCGTGCCGATTCTCGGGGATGAGACTTCTGAGAGATCCCCATTCTATGCAGATTTTATTCCAGAGGGTGTGGCAGGATATGGCGGCACGTCTCCAGGAAGAAGAAACGTGACGGATGTTCCATGGGGACAAACGTGGTTTGCAGTCCACGGGAAAGTTGAAGAACACACGCTCGGGAGCATGTGCGAGATAACTGAGGGTAAATATCCGCTGGAGTATTTCGAAGGGAAGGCCTTTATGTGGAGCTATTGCGATATGCAGACGCCGCAATCGAGTGCATTCTCCTTGTCGTATAGCGTATAGTCGAGCAATTTCTTCGTCAAGACCGTCAACCTTTTCCTCGAGCTGCACGATCCGCTTTTTGACGGTTTGACATTCCTCGACCTCGAGAATGATGTCGTTAGAGTCCTGCGCTAGGTCAATTCTGGTCGGTTCTGTTTCGACCGGATCCATCTATCCCGTTTCTTTGAGTATGAGCCTTAGCGAGGCTTCTGCAAAATGTCAGGCCGAAAGCCAATCGAAGGATGACGAGACTTACGCTCACACGAACTTGAGGGTCAGAAATTGATACAAGTCGCGAGTTGAAAGAGGTCTGAGGAAGACCGAAGTCCTTTGAGAAGCTTAGGGATCGTGGTGGTGGCGACACAAGACGCGCTGTCTGCGATCAAACGCGCACAAAGGTCGCGTCACGACACGCGTTTTTTTTTTATTGATCGGTGGTTCTATTATGTTTTTCCCCAACGAGTATACAATAGGTCCAACTGATCATATCTCAAGTACTAATCGTGCATGTCCATAAGCCTAGATTATCCATCGCCTGCCCTTTTCTGTGGTGATATTGTCAAATCTGATCGAACATCCATATTGCTCTGCTGTTGTCCTCGCTAACTTGACTGAGGGGAAAGTGTTCTTTTCATACCAATATCCACGGTATCGGTATGCAACGACGATTCGGCGCAATCTTTTGGGTAGCTTCCCTGGGAGTGATCCCAAGCCAGTGATACGATTTTGCAGTAATTCGAAGGTGTCAAGTGCGTCATCGACAGATATGTTGATAGTCTCTGCGGAAGGCAATATCGCCCCGGAACCGAGACGAGCCATGTCAATTGGGCGGAAGAGGGTGTAGGTATCGAGTTCCTGTACATCCTGTAGAAGTTTAAGGAATGACTCCCATTGCGCTTCGCTGATGGGGAGGAGGTCGGGAGTCTCTGAGTGGGGAATTTCCACGAAGGAGGTCAACTTGCACTGGGATCTGATCAAAAGAGCGGTTACATGCATTCCGCTGAGCGATAGGTCAGATTTTTGAGAGATGGAAGGGTGAACGAGTCGAGGAAGGAGGGGGTGACCACGTGTATAGTCAGCGAAGTGAGCTCTGGCAGTACGACATGCACATCCAGGTTCCCTCGGAGGGTCTGGTTGCCCATTCTAATTATGAGTGTTTTTAGTTTGATGCACGGCTGGAAGAATGAGCAGAATTCTGCCCAGCGAATTGCGGGTACGAAATCAGCGTGTTCTGTCGAGAAGGCTCGGTAACAGAACTCGAGGTGAGTAATCCTCTCTGGTGCCCAGGAGGTGGCCAATATGCGGAAACCCGTCAACATGGACGCCAGACCACCAACAAGCTGCAAGGAGCTCAGCTTCGTGGCCGACTTGAACAGCTTCAGGGAAGGATTTAGGAAGACGACGTTGTCGAGATCGTCCCGAATGATTGGGTTCTCCTTTCCACAAGCTAGGCGGATAGCCTGCAGATGAGGCATTTTTGTGATGCAGGAATCTATGTAGATTGGCGCGAAAGCTTCATGGTTGCATGTCACCTCTAGTTGAAGTGAAGCCACCTGCGTCCGAAGAGGCAATGCCAAATCCTCGAGGAATGTCTGGATGCGCTCTCTACAGCTCACCACGTCATCGCGCAACCGAAATTGAAGGTGGACGGGCCCGGAACCAGGAGAATCTCAGAGGCGATGTTGAGCTGTTCGTCAAGTGCACGGAAGTCCTCGTCGATCCAACCTTGACGACGGTAGAACATCAAGTCGGACCAACCCCAGGAAAGGGACACGCTATTCCAGAGGCCATTGGTGGATAATGCTACTTGTCTCCAAGAAGAGCATATCTGCCTGAGGTTCCACGGGCTAGATTCCGACGAGAGTCCATTTGGGATGGACAAGAACCAATGGCTGGTGTCGGAGGGGAGGGTATGCAGGAAGATGAGGCTGAGAACCTCTGAGGGAAGATGTTTATGGGGTGCTATCGCAGTACTGAAAACACCAACTTGAATGTATTTCCCTCTCCGAATGGCACTGAGACGAGCAATTTCTTCGTCAATGGCGTCAATTTCGTCGTTAGTCTTCTCCATCTCCTTCTTCACCAATGTTCGAGCGTATGGCATGGGAAGGATAGTGTTCGAGGTGCCCGCGACAGCACCGATTTGGCTCAATTCAGTTGATTCATGGGAAGAACTTGAAGTGGGGACCTTGCACGCGTCCAGAATTGCAGAGGATGTTGATTCTTAGAATTGGTGGGATAATAGCTGCGCTGTTCGTACGACGAATACTGAAGTAAAATTTGTGGCCGCGAAGGCGTGACCAAGGTTGCTGCTTAGTCTTCGGTATCTCATGGTGGCCGTTGTAAAGAGAGCAAATGCATTTCCGAAAACGGAAATTCCTGCAACGCGTCGCCACTGACGCGTCAATTTTACACAGGTTAACGGCAAACTCGTTGTCCCGGACGAGCTTCCCTTAGTTGTACAGCGGCAATTACAAATTGAGGCCATTCCAGCTCAACCTGAATGCTTCAGGCAGTCTTGAAACTCCCAATACCCAACAATTCCAATTCGGATTAAATATATACATTGCATAATGAAGGTAATTCTGGCCCCGGCTTTCAACATAAACGCGGTTCAAGACACTGGCAAAGGTATGGTCATCTTTTCTCTAAAGCGCCCAACTGAGCTGTGTAAGAAATTGAGGTGAGTTCCCTGCATTCGGGCGTTTTCCGTGTCGGATTGCAGTCTCTCCCGCACTTTTCGTAGTAGCAGCGCTCCGTACGGTGGCCTATAAGCTACTCCAACCGAGTATATTCTGCTTCTCAACTTGGGCTGTTTGTAAGAAGGCAACCAAAACCGGTTCTTGAGCAGCTCGTAAGTCTCCGCAACGAGCTGGGAGTTCACCGCAATTTCCAGCCGTCTGGTACTGGGAAGTATCTTAGCTTCGCCCAACCGAGAAAGATCATCCTTGTCGAATAATGTCGCTGTTTCGAATTCTTCAACGGAGTGAAGATGTGCAAGGAGCTCATCCCATTGTTGCCTATCAACAGGAAGAAGCTCCTTGTTCCGAGTCTTGGAATTGGGGTATTCGATGAAGGTCTTCAACGAACACTGCGAACGATTAATGAGCTCAGCAAGCGGCCTTGATAGGAACTTGTCATTGGACTTGTAACGGAGGCAGGAAAGTGACGGAAGGGTAAATGTGTCGAGCACGAACTCGTCAGTCGTGGCCACTGTGAGTGATTCTAGATCGGGGAGAAATGCTTCCTGGGGTTCGGGTGGAAACGGGAATGAAGAATAAAGGAGTAATGTGAGTGATTTAAGCCTGCTACACTGAGAAAGGGCTTGGGAATAGAACTGCCAACGGTGCTCATCGTTAGGAAAAGATTCCAAATTTTGCAAAAGGTGTAGAGTAGTCAGATGACGGGAGATATTAGATGTTTTAATGAAGTGAAGGTACTGGTCGAATGCATGTTTGTCGCCAGAAAGGCTGAGCGTATGAGTTCGGGGGATCAGCTCCGAGAAAATCGACGCCGCCTTGTCAGTCCTGGGAGTAAACAGTTCTACCTCATCTGGGTCGCTTTCCCAATGTGGGAGCCAGGAAAGGCTCGTCATATTGGGTAAGCTGATTCTTCGTGTTGTGTAAGTGGTAGTGAAAAGGTAGAACATTGCTATACACCTGAACGACAGTGAGAAAATCCTATCTTGTCGAGGTTCGAGGAAGTCTATGACAATGTTAATCACCTCTCCATCTGGAGGTGCAAGATTGTCGTAGTCGTAGTCGTAGCAGAATTGTAGATACAATGGGCCATCTCCGGGAAGAATCATGGTTCCTGTGGTATGTATGCGAGCTTCCCAAGTCGAAAGGGAGCCCTTTTTCTGTCGTTTCTCTTTCTCAGTCCATTCGAAAGAGAGGTTGTTCCAGAGCGTTCTCGTTGAGAGGGCTATCTGTCGCCAATGTGAGCATACCTGACGTATGTTCCACGGGCTTGACGTGTGATTTAGCATCGATGGTATTGAGAGAGATCCTAGGGGATTGTCCGGAGTAAAGGGCCGTGTATGCTCGAAAATAAGCGCTAGAATTTCAGAAGGGAGCATTCTGTGAGGCGCGATGAAAGAGCGCAGTTCCTCCAGAGAGGCCTCTTTCTCCATACGTGTGGCTTTGAGGCGCGCTATCTCGTTGTCGAGGGCAACTATGTCGTCCTCCAACTTGTGAATCCCTCCGTTTATGTGCTGCTGTTCCTCGAGGGAAGCCATCCGAGGATCTGATCGCAGGGATTCTCGGATATTCTCGAGCTCGTCTTGATCATGTTTTTGAGCCATTTCATTGACGAAATATGGGACTGGGATGAACGTGAGCGAAGGAGTGTCGATCGTCTAGGAGGTGAGGGCAGAACAAAACTTGAACAGCTGAGGCGATCACCATCACGGCACCGGAAAACCCTGACCTGAACTTTAGGTTCCCACGACCGAGGTCAGAATCCCAAAGCAAGCGTTTATTCATATTAATATTTCACCTTTCGACTAAATTTCTATCAATGAAATATAATACACGCATAAGATAACGGTGATTGAAATACAGGACAATAGCCTCAAGGCATGCGCTGTTCTGATTATGTTAAATGTATTAGATTATTCTGAATATCGATACTGTACATCCTACCATTCCTTTCCCAAGCATCCTACACGCCGCCAGCCTCAACAATCCTTCTCTTGGCCCTTTCAGGGAAGATATTGTCAAATCTGACCGATGATCCATGTTTCTCTGCTATTGTCCGCGCTAGTTTGACTGAGGGGAAGGTATTTTCCTCGTACCATGATCCCTGGTAGCTAAAGGCAATAACGATTTGACGAAGTCTCCTGGGTAGCCCTCTCGGGCTCATTCCCGCGCCGGTGATTCGATTTTGTAGCGATTCAAAGGCGTCAAGTCCGTTGACAACAGCTATACTGATGAACTCCGCAGAAGGCAATATTTCCCCAGAACTCAGCCAAGCCATATCGATCGGCCGGAAAAGAGTTTCGGTCTCAAAGTCCTGAACATCTTCAAGGAATTTGATGAGTCGGTCCCAATCAACTTCGCAAATAGGATGGGGGTTGGAAGGTCGAGAGCGTGAAGTTTCGATAAAGGACGTCAACCTGCATTGTGACTGGTCGAGGAGACCTATGACTTGGTCGATCCCCATATTATCACCTGAACGATAGTTCAAGCTTTTAAGAGAGGGAAGTGTGAAGGAATCAAGGAGAGTGGGAGGGTACATTTGCGCAGTCAGGGAGGTGAGTTTTGGTAGCACAACCTGCACAGTTTTCGTTGAAGAAGGAATCCGGTTGGCAAATTTGAGTATAAGTGTAGCAAGCCTTTTACATGCTCGGAGGGATTCACAGAATTCGGCCCAATTGATCCCAGGGATCATGGCGGTTAGATGGCTTGAAATTTCCCGGTAATGCAATTCGAGATATGTGATCCGTTCGGGTGCCCATGGCGCAGCCAACATGGCTAATGCTGTCTTCATTGTCCCTAAACCACCCAAAAACCGTAGGGCACTCAGCCGCGCAGCTGAATCGAATGCTTTGTGACAGGGGTCAAACCACGTCGCGTCAAGATCTTCCACAGTTGTGGTCTTCGTTTTGCCACAGGATAGGCGAAGCGCCTGCAGGTTGGGCATCTCTACCATGGAAGACTCCACGAAAAGAGGCCAGAACGCTTCATGACTGCATTTGACTGATAACCGAAGTGAAACGACCTGCGTCCGGCGTTGGGCTACGAAACCCTGAAGGAAGTCTTCGATGATATCTGCGCAGTTTTCCACATCATCTCGTAACCTGAGGTCGAGATGAATAGGAGACGACTGAGGGAGAATTTGGGAGGCAATAGTGAAGTGTTTTGATAGGGTCGGGTAGTAATTGGATGGGGCTCCATTATAGGGCCGGTTATTTGGGCCACCCCAGAAAAAGGTTATACGATTCCAAAGGTTAGTGTTCGATAGTGCTGCATTTCTCCAAGAGGAGCATATCTGTCGTAGGTTCCACGGGCTTGCTCTGGTCGAGAGGCCATGAGGGATAGACAAGAACCAGGGTTCGGGGTCGGATGAGGGGAGAGTATGTGAGAAGATGACTCCTAGAACCTCCACCGGAAGGCGCTCGTGAGGTGCAATAGCAGTACTAAGGATGCCCACGTGAACGGATTTCCCTCTGCGGATGGCGCTAAGCCGGGCGATTTCCTCGTCGAGGGCGTCGATCTCGTCGTTGATTTCTTCTATTTCTTTCTTCAAGGTGACCTGTTCTGCTGGCGAGGGCACAATAGTATTTGAAGCGCCAGCAATGTCGTGAATTTGCCTACACCCATTCGAACACCACCGATATTCCGAATCCACCGCGCAATTGTCAAACCGGCCAATCTCTTCCATTTTTTGGGCAAGCAAACGGTGCGTGTAGGCCCGAGAGGTTGAAGGATGCTCGTTACGCAGTCGCCCGTATGAAATTTGAAAGGGGGTTGGTGGCGGTCAAGCTGTGTTGCAAGCGACCGTCGCGATTGCAGCAATATTTCCGAATTCGGAAGAATACAAATAAGGACACACAACGCGTCGCGTCAAATTTTCACCTTAGGGGCGTCTGTTGGTCACGGTTACGGTCATGTAACGTGAAGCTGATGCTGCCTTTTTCCTGGACAAAATGGCCTGCAGATGCCCTTGCGATTGGTGAAGGCTGTGATAGGAATTCAATTGACGAAGCAAGGAATCTTCACCCCAATCTTGACGCACTCTAAAAATACCCCAAACTGTCGAAATAAGAACCCAGTATACCTGACGCCAACCTTGCAGGGGAAGTCAAGTCATACCAAGCGTCTTCACTATTTATGACAGAATTTCCTCCTAAACCTCTTCAACTCGTCCAGTGTGAAATTGAGATGAGTTCCCAGCGATTGGGCACACGATATATCACGCTCCAGCAGGGCATGCATGGTCGGAAGCCCGGTTTCTGGATCTTCCAACTCCGGTGGGACGTGGGCAGGGTAGGCTACTTCGACGTGGTATATGCGATTGATGGCCTTCGCCTGCCTGCTTGAAGGCAAACAAAAGCGATCCTTGATCAGTTCATAGACCTCCATAACGATATCCGGTTCCACGCGAATGTCTAGCTTCTTCACATTGGGGAGTATTTGGGCTTGGCTTAATCGCAAGAGGTCGTCCCGATGGAATAATGTCGTGGTCCTGAGTTCTTCAACCGTGTCAAGGTGGGTAATGAGTTCATCCCATTGTTCAGCATCAACAGGTTTACCGACCACCCTGTGTGTATCGACATTGAAATCGATGAAAGTCTTCAAGGAGCATTGTGAACGCTTTAGCAGGTCAACGAGCTCCGGCAACAGATACGAATATCCGGGCTCGTAGCAGAGGTAGGATAATGAGGGGAGGGTAATTGTGTCAAGTACAAAACCAGAAACCGTACCCGACACTTGGAATGATTCGAGGTCGGGGAGAACTACGCTTGTGTGACTTGACCCCTCCCGCGATGAACGGAGTGGGACATGGAAGATTAGAGTGAGCGATTTGAGCTTGGTGCACTGGGAAAGCGTTTGCGTATAGGCCTCCCACTCGTATTCTAGGTTCCATGGGTTTTCATAATATTGATGCATCAAATGCAAGGTGGTCAGATGGGCGGAGATCTGAGATGTCCTAATGAAGTGGAGGTACTGGTCAAATGCCAGGTTATCACCTGACAAATCGAGGGTTTGAGTTCTGGGGATCAAACTGAAGAAAACTGTCGCTTTCTTGTCGGTTTCTGGGGTAAACTGTTCCACTCTGGTTGGATTGGTATTCGAAGCCGGGAACCAGGAAAGGCGCCTTAGATTGGGTAGGTTAATCCTCCGCGCTGTGCAGGTGGTCGCAAAAAGGTAGAACATTGCTCGACATCTAAACGAGAGCGATACGATCCTGTCCTGTCGTGTTTCAAGAAAGTCTATGGCAATCTTAATAACCTCTTTAGCTGAAGGTCCCATACTTTCATTTGTGTAGTCGTAGCAAAGTTCCACGTGTAACGGTCCATCTGCTGGGAGTACGGTCGTTCCTGCAATGTGCATACGACTTTCCCAAGCTGCAAGGGAGGCCCTTGGTCGTCCTTCCTCCTTCACGAAGCATTCAAAAGAGACGTTATTCCACAGTGTTTTGGTGGAGACTGCTATCCTTCGCCACTCTGAGCATACTTGACGTACGTTCCATGGGCTTGATGTCTGGGTCAGCATGGACGGTATTAAAAGGGACCCGAGGGGATTGGAGGGAGTAAATGTCCTCGTGTTCTCGAAGATGAGAGCCAGAATTTCAGGAGGAAGCAATCGGCGAGGTGAGCTGAGAGAGCGCAACTCTTCCAGGGAGACTTCTGTCTCCTTCCGTTTGGCTTGCAGGCGTGCTATTTCGTTGTCAAGAGCGGTTATTTCCTCGTCGAGCTTCTGCATCTCGGAAGATATGAGCCGCTGTTTTTTGAAGGAGGACATCCCGAATGACTCGATCGTGCAAGGAGTCCCAGCAGACGAAGCAAACGCGACAAGCCACACCAACCCAGGATCACAGCAGATAATACGTGATTTCCCACGACCCAGAGAAATTGTCAGGAAACCCCAAAGGCGAGGTTTATTATCATTTGGACTATTACGGTACTACTTTAATATGAAAGATAATTTATGCATGGAATATCAATGCGAGTTAGCTTGACCCAGTCGGAGGAAGTTTCTTCCTAAATCTCTCCCGCCCAGTCAATTTATACGCGATACGAGTACCCATTGCCTGCGCTTTCTCCCTGTCAGCTAAAAGCTTCAGCCTCTCTTGCTCGTTGAAGAACAAGGTCTTCTCAACATATAGGATGTCCAGCGTGTGTATTCTTCCAGTCCACTGAGCTTGTTCGACCGATGTTGGATGCACCATCCGCTTTTTGAGCAGGTCGAAGATATCCAAAACGACGCCCTTGTCGACTTGGATATCTAGCTGCTCCAACTTCGGGAGTATTTTGCCTTTGCCCAACCGTTTTATGTCGTTTATGTCGAATAAGGTCATTGTTCGGAATTCTTTGACTGGGTGAAGAAGTGTAAGGAATTCGTTCCATTGCCGATCACTGATTGGGACACGGTCGACATCGTTGAGGTGGATGTATTCAACGAAAGTCTGCAACGAGCATTGCGAACGTCTGAGGAGAGAGATGAGCTCGTCGATTCGGAAGATGCTGCCGGATTTGTAACAGAGGAATGATAGGGAGGGGAGGGTGAATGAGTTGAATACGAAGGGCTCAACGGAGTAGAGAGTCAGTGATTTCAACTCTGGCAGTGTTATGTGTGTTGGAGTCATCATTGGCGGCTGGGAAGGTGCCGCCAATAGTCGAGCATGGAGGAGGAGGGTAAGCGATTTGAGTTTGACGCATTGGGAAAGAGCTCGCGCGAAGCGTTCCCAGTACGACCAGCCAAATTCCGGTTCGAAACCTTCATATAGGAGATGGAGGGAGGTTAGGTTGGAGGCTATTCCGGAAACCTCGACAAAATGGAGGTATTGATGGACCGCAGGACTATCCCCGGAGAACTTCAAAGATTGTATCTTGGGTATGCGTTCGAAGAATGCTTCCGCGTAGCTAGTTACGGGATTTAGCTCGGCTTCATCTGCGACGTCCCTTGCCCATAGCGAGACACATGAGAAGTGTTGCAGGTTGGGTAGGTTAAGCTTGTGAGAATTATAAAGGGAGATACATTCATAGAATGTTAGGACCCATCTGAGGGTTAGAGACGTGACTCTCTTTTCCCGTGTACGAAGGAATTCCATAGCGAAGTCGAGTGCGTCATCCGGTACGGTTGATTGCTCGTCGTCGTGATCGCAGCAAAATTCGAGATGAAGTGGACCTTCGGTAGGAAGAAGAAGACGGCCTGCTTTTCGAATTCTGATCCTCCAACGGTAGAGAGGATCCCACTTGAAGGATGACTTCTCCTTATCAGACCACTCGAAAGCGACATTGTTCCATAAAGTGTTCCTAGACAAAGCCACTTGTCTCCAATACGAGCATACATGTCGTATATTCCACGGACTGGATCTGCGGTGTATCATGGATGGTATTAGGAGTGGTTTCGGAGGATGTTGGGGATCGGAGAGAGTATGTTGAAAAATCAAAGCCAGAACGTCTGGGGGAAGTTTTTTATGAGGCGCGATTAGACTGTGCAGTCGGTTCACTGCAGCGTTCTTGCTCATCCTGATTGCGTAGAGGCGTGCTATTTCGTCGTCAAGAGCGTCCATTTCTTCGCCGATCTTCTCTGCTTCTTGAGAAATGACCTGTTGCTCTGCAAGAGACGGCATTTCTTTGTAAGACGAACCAATAACTTCGCCACCAAGAAGGAGCTCTTGTTGTGTACGCAAAGGTTGTAACGACATATTCATGGAGCTACCGGAGGGAAAGGGCTTTGAAGGTCACCCAGATGAGGAGGAGGTCATGGACAAAGGCGCCAATGAAGCGGAGAATTGTAACAGGAGGCGCCTCGTGGCAGTGCGGTCGTGGAACCGAACTTCCCATTTCGGTCAGGCAGTAACAGATGTAAATAACGCGTCAAATATCGGGACCGTTGAATGTCCAGGATCTCTGCTATGATTTTGAGTTTCGACCATTGGATTCAACAGAGTAAAAGTCGCTATTCTGCCCTTATTGCATCCCGGGTGCCATACAGAGAGCTCAGCGGGACTTAAGAAAAGATTGGCCAAGTAAAGCCAAACAACGCGAGGGTCACGTGATTCACGAGCACCTTTGTGGGCGCTTGCGGTCCCGTCGTGGCCTTGGTCTTACCGAACATCACTGGCAGGTTCGCTGGAACTTGAAGCCTCGCGTTTATCATGGCTAGCAGGCCACAGCGCTCAGCAGCAAACACAGGTGTTACAACAACGAGGAAACCTTCAACCAAATTGCCTAAAGCTGGAACCACCAACCCAACCACCGATGAACTGGCCGACAAGTTAGCGTCAACGCTTCGAATTACTTCGACATCTAAAGGGAAAGCGAAGGCTACGGCGGAAGATGCGAAGACAGTAAAGGTGTCAGATGCAAAGGAACAGAAAAGGACATCGATGAGGGCAGTCAATACGGCTTCCCAAACGCTGTCGGCTGTGGCTCAAAAAGGCTGGAAACTTTCTTCGGTTTCAATACCATCGAAGGACAAACAGGCTCAAGAGGCCAAAAAGGCTGCTGATGAAGCACAGGCTCACATCAAGACTCTTAGAGGGATCTGCCAGGATGATATCGATGTTGAGAGAGCAGCCATGAGCATTCTGGGCAAGCTGGTGACTTTAGAAATGGTGTGAGCCCTTCTTATATTCGACACTAATTGTGACTCATATTCGTCAAGTTTGACCATGCCCAGAGTTTCCTCGGACCTATTCATAAAGGTCTCTGCTCCCTACATGGCGTGCCTGAGCAGTCTACTGGGCTGCTAAGCTTGCTTTCGATCCCAATACCTTCATCCCCATCTCAAGACACCATATTGCTCACCCTCACCTCAACCTACTTCGCACATGCATTCACTGTTCTAACACATCTTGTGTTCAACCCTCCCAAATCGACCGCATCGAAGTCGATACCAGATATCCAGAGCTATGCGGATGCCTTGTCGCTTCCACAGCCACATACCCTTCTGTCGTGGATACCTACATTTTCTTCAATTCTAGAACGGAAGCAGATCGACCCCATCCTTTCCCGGGCATATACCGCTCTGACGAAAGCTTGCGCTGGTGCTGGTGCTACTACACCTCCGTCAGCCGCTCAGCCGAGTGCTGATCCGAAAGCACTCTTTCAGCTTAGGATGTACGCAGCACATTGCTTACTTCTGACTTCACCTGGTATAATTGAACCGTCAACATTCTGGGATCAAGTAGTGAAGTTTGCTGCTGTCTTTATGAAGGCGAAACCACCCGTGCCTGAAGAAATGGTGATTAAGCTGGTTCTGGCCGCATTTGATCAGCTACATCGAAGTGTGGAGTCTAGGTCATTGGGGACGGACAGGTTTGCTGAGGGGAGGGGATGGGTGGAGTTTTGTGAATACTGGATGGGGTTTGCGAAAAAGGTAATTCATATCCGCGACGATGAATATTTGGCTAATTCATTTGATTTTAGGCAGGCGACATCCGCTTGGTGGATCGTATCGCTAACCTGATACAAACGACGACGCCGTCGGCATCGTCATCAGCAGCCTCGTCACCTCAGTCCAGTGACAAGCAGGCCTCTGAAGGGACTGCCAAGGACACGAAGTCAAGCAGTTCAACAACCAGCACCGTTGAAGCATCTCGCTTGTTCGCTTCTTTCACGCAGACAACTACGGTTCTGGAACAGAATGGTCAAGGTGAGCTAAATTTTGAGCACATATCATAATTATATTGACGCCATTGTTCTAGATGCTGCACAACGCCTCAAAGAGGTCACGTCTCAGCTGCAACCGTCAAGTACCCTCTCGCAGACTATACGCCTTTCATATGACCCATCGGTCAAGGAAGAAGATTCACGGACAGGTCATAAACTTGATCGAGCCCTCGAGAGATTGCGGAGGGCGACAGTGAATTTCCTAGAAACGACTCAAGTGGGCGAAGAAAGGCGAGCGATCGCACAAGAAGTCCTAAGGAATATCTCAGAGATCTATAAGTCAATCTCTCTGGAGTTGGTACGTTGGTCAGGTCCATCATTGCCATCTACACCTGGCTAACATTTCGTTGCAGCCAAATTCCGATATCCTTACCAGGACCGTAGACACATACTTTGTCCTGGCCAAATCTTCACTCGTCGTTGCAGACGCACATACCTACGTCCCGGCCCACGACTACCTCTCCTCTGCTGCTTCGATCATCAAAGCGCTCCCAGAGGAGAAACACGCTCCACTCAACGTACCCAATTTTCTGCGGTGTATATCAGGAGCATACCACAACCTTGGAGGTTCCCTATATCAAGCAGAACGCCATGGGGCGGCGGTTGGATTTCTCAAAGATGCTTGCTCTTTGGGTTCGCAGGCTCTCGAGATGAGAAGTGCACAGACGTCCACTTCGACGCCAATGTCTATTGATGAGAAGGAAAACAAGAACGAGGAAGGTTGGAAACAGTTGGAGGAACAGCTGTATAGGAGATGGGAGCTTTTGGGTGTATGCCATTCAAAGATTGGTGAACGACAGGTTGGCCAGATTTCTGTATGGTACTCATTCACGACATTGACAAAAATTTCGCCAACAGGAAGCCTATCAAGCCTTCACAAAATCCATCCGGTGGTTCCCCTACGTCCAATCCGGATTTGTAGCATCCGCCAACAGCGTTGGCGCAGGCAACCTTTCGACTTTCTGGGATTCGGGAAGCGGGGTACGCCAGCTAGGAGCCTTAATTGACCGAGTGACATACCTTGGTACCAACGACCTCCTACTACCTGCGGACCAAGTGTCGTTGTTCTCAATAGTCTCAGAGAAGCTGCAGGCTGCTACAACTGGCCTGCTTCTGGAAAGACAGATCGATAGTCTAGAGTCAAGCCGACATAAAGGGCCTGTCAAGAGCGTTTTGGCGCATTTGATGATCGATGCGTTGAAGGTTTACACGAAGGACAAGATGCCGTTGAGGAGAGCGAGGGTGTTGTCAAGATGTATGGAGTTGACGTATCATATTGGGAGTGTTGGATTGCTGGATAAGCAGCTGGGTGATGCGGAGACCGTGGCCCAAGAAATCTTCGATTTGCTCAGAATAAAGGTGAGCCAGGCCGTAAATTGAATGCCCGAAGCTCCTATCTGACGCATATATGTTTGCAGGATCTGGGCAAGGATCAACATCTTTCTCACCTTCGACCTCAATACCAAGCTATCACGCATCTGTGGCTAGCGTTACACGCTCACCGACGACCTCAACTTGACACCGCTCGGATACAGCATATTTCCGACCAAGTGGAGTCAGCGTGCGATATCCTTAGAGCTGCAAGTTCAAGTACCAATTTGCCAAGGAAATCCACTACACCGCGCAAGACGGCATTGAAGCAGATTCCTGTGTCCAAGTCGTCGCCACTGGCGTCAGCACCTAGTACAAGGCAGAGGTCTGTGAGAAGTTCTACCAAGAAAGCGGTCGCCAGCAGTTCGGGGACGAGGGCGAGGACTAGAACGACAGCGGCGAGAAAGCCGCCGCCTGTCGAAGAAATCGCTGCTCAACCCGATGTGCCGCCTCCAGTGACACCCGCACGGAAAAGCAGGAAAGGTTAGGATGGCTGTCCTGTCATACCGCGATATTACTGATTTGCGACCTTAGCTGTGGAGAAATTGTTGACGGATCCCACGACACCACCTAGAGGAAATCAACCAGTGACTGCCTCTGATACCCTGCAAGTAGTCGATCTTACGAAGTTGCAGAGCCTTCTGCGTATGTTTCTGTCCATATCAACGATGACGGAAGCTAATCCTCTTATAATACAGAACTGATTGCTCAGATAACAGGTCTCTTGGGATTGACTCTCCTCAAGACTCGGGTTCTCGATCTGACAAGGAAGCTCTCTGAGAAGACGGATGGCATTTACAGCGACGGTCATTCATTCATCTGCGACTCAGGCACCTTGCTGACGTTAAGAGCAGATTATATCAGGGCATCAGTAGAACTGGCGAGGGAGTTGCTCGTTTGGGGCAAGACCAAAAGAGCAGCTGTGATCTTCAATAAGGTGTCCAACGTGGTTCGGTCTGGCGGTACCTCAACGGAGTCGCGGATTCTCTTCCTGCTCCGCTTCGCCGAGTGTTTGGCCATGCAAGGGGTTGCAGATAGGTATACTACATCGTTGCCCCTTAGACCACACATCTAACGAAACTTACAGCGCTGCTGTCTATTTGGAAGCTCTTGAGCTATCGGATGATTGGGAACCCGAGACCACAGGATCTACTCTTCAGAGGGTACATGCAAGGGTCAAAAAGCTAGAATATGCAGCTACTGCTTCGCAGGTGTTTGCTTGTATACAAGCATGCAAGGTTGATCTGGTTTCCCCCATTCTTCCGTGCGAAAGCTAAAGTCAGCCTTGTTGCAGAACAATATGCCTGCTTCCATCACCTCGCTTCTTCGTTCTTTGAGGTTGTGGACACGCGCTTCTGAGACACTGTCTCGCTTGGCTGCATCAGCGGCTCCCACTGCACCAAAGGATGACGAGGAAAATCCTTTCGAAGTTTCCAAACCCTCGACTCCAATCACAGAGGGTTCCCAGACGCCTGCAGACCTGGCTATGACTCCCTCCAAAACCTCAACTCGTCGACCAGCTGTCGATGCCATTGAATGGCGTGTAACGGAAGGCCTTTTGTCAAGTACACTGTCATTGTGTCAGGCGTACCTTACGCGAGGATCAGCCAGGGAAGCGGAGTATTTTGCGCAGAAGGCACATGGCTTGTCTGAATCTCTGAATTCACCGCCGGTAGTAGCTCGGGTACTAGCAAGAATGGCGGAGATACAGCTGTACCGTGGGGACGCGGAAGCATCTCTACAGAGCCTAGAGCAGGCTGGAAACATTCTGCAAGGCTCTCAAGGGATCGACGCCGTTGAGGTACAAAGGCTTCAGGGTCTCTACCACGAAAAGCTGGCCAAAGATGAGGATGCATACGAAATATACGAATCAGCCACGAGAATGATCGAAGAACTCGACGAGTTGTTCGCCTCCTCGGAAGATGCTGCTTTCCGGTTTGTACTTTTCCCCCTGATACCCAGATGCCTGCTGATGATAATTCTACAGGCGGTCGTCATTAGGGGCCTCACCTGCTGGGTCAAAGACCTCGAAGGAAGTGGTACTTCCACGTCTGTTGACTATGACTCTACGGCACCAGGGTTCGTTCATACTCTTCCACTTTAGTCAATGTGCTGATCGAGCGTCTAGCCTGGTTACTGCGTGACGATGCCGAACTCCAGTGTGCGCTACTCGAAAAGTTTCGAAGGCTTGCCCACTCAACGGGTGCAGAGGTCTGTCGTTGAACACGGCGTTTAACCATGCTACAACTAATCAATCGAATTGTTTCATAGGCAGAGCACAATGCACTTCTTGCGCAACTCGCTCTGAACAACGTTCAGAAGCGTTTCCACGACGATATGTTCTTGAGTTCCCTAGCGGAGTCTGGTAAGCATGTCGTTTGAGTCGATGAGTGGGTGCTCATTGCGCGTTGCAGCTATTGCCCTCCCCATGGGTATGTGTCACATCGGAGAGGCTTCAACAAACCTCTCGGTTCAGGATATTCAGAATGCTTTGAAGACCGCCGAGGATTTCTATTGGACTACTCTGGACCTCACCTTCCAGCAAGGCCATGTTACGGAAGTCCGGGATTCTCTCGTGTCGTTGGCCCTTGTTCAAGCATTCCAAACATCTCTTGGAAAATTAGGCGAGAATGGATCCGTTTTAGCCGCTTCTCTCTTAGGTGGGTACAATAACTTTTGCAAAAGGTCGGTTTCTGAACAAATTTTATCTAGATGCATCAACTGCAATCACGCTTCGGCGTGAGATGCTTGAGACCATTGACCTCAAATTTCCTTCCTCGAGGACTGATGATTCGGAATGGCCCCGCATTGGTGCCGATGGCCACCTCGTATCACGGATTTCCCAGAAGGGCCCAGCAAAATCCAGGTTTCTTCGGACAATTCCACTGGGCGATGATGTTGAGATGCTGGACGACAAGGCCTCCATAAAGAATTTCTGGGAAACTGTCAAGAACCGGTACCAAGCCCAGATCTCGGACCCGAGAACTCTGTCGGTGTCCCGCACTACTGGCCTACCGCTCAATTGGACTATCGTTCATATCAACGTGACTGAGGATAAAGAAACACTGTTCCTCTCGCGCCAACAGGGCGGCCAAAGCGGGCAGCCTTTCGTCTTCCGTGTTCCCCTGAAAGGTCGCAGGTCGGAATCGGATGCTGGCGAGGAGGAGAACCTTACATTCGAGGATGCTCTTCAAGAACTGCGGGAGATCATCCAGCTGAGTGATCAAGGAACCAAAGCTGCTAGGCATGTCAAACGAGACGACCCAGCAGCACGTGCGGCTTGGTGGAAGGAACGCATTGCACTCGACTCGAGGTTGCGATCACTTCTAGAGAACATCGAATTCTGTTGGCTGGGAGCATTCAAGGTAAGCCTAATCACACTTCAAGTGGACCTTACCTGACTCCTCCTTATAGACAATTCTGAGCTCACGCAGAACAGTAACGGCCTCAATTTTATCCGAACTTCGTGTCGGCCTCGAGAAGGTATTCCGCCGGGCTCTTCACGCTCCCGAGAGACGTCCACGGTCTCGCTCAGCCAGCCACAAGAAACAGGCCTCCCGCGCGCAAAACCCGAGCCTAGACCATGTCACGTTCGAGGACGGTCTCTTGGAGTGTCTAGCAACTCTGTCTCCCAAGTGCAAAGATGAGGAGCTTGAAGACCTTGCTTACTTCGTTCTCGACCTCTACCAATTCCATGGCGTCCCCGTTGCCATCGCCGAAATTGACATGACACAGCTTGTTGTCGATTTACGCTCAGCACTAGAGGAGAATAGCCAAAGGATGAGCAGGCATACGGTAGAAGGGAAGGATGAGGAACATATCTTCCTCGTCCTTGATCGAAATCTCCAAGGAATCCCCTGGGAGAGCATGCCTATCCTGAAAGGTCGCAGCGTCAGCCGTATTCCTAGTCTTGATTTCCTCCTAGACAGGGTGGAGTTCGCCAAGTGGAAGCATGGTGACCAAGAAGTGTCGACGTCAACACCGCCTGGTACGGCCGTTGTCAACGCCAGGAAAGGATACTTCATCCTGAACCCCAGCGGTGACCTCCGTGGCACTGAAGAACGCTTCAAGGGATGGACTGACGGAATGAAGGCTGCAGGTTGGGATGGCATCAGTGGACGTCCCCCTAGCGAGCAACAGTTTATCAATGCCCTCCGAGATAAAGACCTGGTCGTGTAAGCTCTACCTTTCGTCCTCTCTTGGGTTGGTTGCTAATCACCAATTTATCTAGGTACTTTGGTCATGGAGGTGGCGAACAGTACATTCGCTCGCACAAGATCAGAACCCTGCCTACCTGCGCTGTCACCATGCTTTGGGGCTGTTCGTCTGGGATGTTGTCCGAAATGGGAGACTTCGATCGCGTCGGCACTCCCTATCACTACATGTTGTCCGGATGGTAAGAATTTTGCTTCTGTGTCAGAACGTTCTCTAACCTATTCTCTAGCCCTACACTTGTCGCCAACTTGTGGGATGTGACAGATAGGGACATCGACAAGTTCTCTCAATCCGTCTTTGACAAGATACATCTGGATGGGGCAAGCATCCTCAAAGGTCCTTCCAAGGATCCAACGTCCATAGTGGAGGCCGTTGCACGGTCCAGAGACGTCTGCAAGCTTAAATACCTGACAGGCGCTGCACCTGTTGTTTATGGTATTCCTTTCTATCTTTAGTTGTTATCGCTGCCATTTGCTACTATGGGACATTTACATACTACTTGCATGATATCCTGTAATCTAATTCAACTCTCTGTATCAACCACTACGCATCTTACTGTATTCCAAAGTACTCCTGTCCCGGTCCACGCTGGTAGCGTGCCCCTTCCGTGTCAACTTAAGTCTCCTTTCCCTCCGAATGACACGAGGCTTTCTCGTGACGTTCCCTCCATTCTCTGTCAAGGATACCCATCTGTATCAGATCTTGCCATTCTCCATCCATGTACAGCACCTCTCTCGTCCTCCCCTCTTCTACAAACCCGCTAAAATTCAGCAATGAGCAATTGAGAGGTAAGCGTGGCTTGAAAACAAACACTGATTTATATGCAGCAATGGCTCGTTTGTTCCACTCGTAAACCGTCAGAGTCAATCGATGGGCATTGAGACCATAGAAAGTATAATGGACGAAGAACCGCAGAATTTCCTTCCCGTATCCCTTATTCTGGAACTTCTGGGCTAATCCAATTCCAAACATCGCATCACGACTTCTTTCGTCCATGTAGAAGAGACCAGCAAAACCAACGGTCTCTTTGCTTTCTAACTCTTCAACCATTAAGTACATCAGGGACTCGTTGGCGGTCTTGGTTATGGTTTCCCTCAGTGCCTCCTCTGAATCCGGTATGATGTGAGCCAGAGGGCTAGTGATCCACTTCATGACCTCGACATCACTGTACAAAGCTACCTGAAAATCAACATCCGACGGCCTGAAGGCTCGCAGAAGAAGTCTCTGGGTAGTGAACATGATTGAAGCTGAAAGGATGAGGTGGAGATAACGGTCGTCTGGCGACCATCTCTATTGACCCTTATAGGTATCCTTCGCATCCGAGTGTATGACTCTATGGACCACCTGCCAGTGAACTCTCCGTGATCGTACTGGATTCCCCTCAACTTGTTGCCTCGGAACGTTCTTTCCACTCTCGTTCAAGGATGCTCATCTGGACGAGATCTTGCCATTGTCCGTCCATCCACAGTGCCTCCCTTGTCCTGCCCTCCTCCACAAATCCACTGTAACAGTAAAAAGTGAGAAGTCTAATTTGCGCTGGAATGGACAAAGGGGAACTGACACAGATTTATACAGAGCAATGGCTCGTACGTTCTTCTCGTATACCCCCAAGCTCATGCGATGAGCATTGAGATTGCGGAACGTATAATCGACGAAGAACTTCGTCACTTCCGTTCCATATCCTTTGTTCCAGAATTTCCTAGCCAAACCGATCCCAAAGTTTGCATCTCGACTCTTTCCTTCCATTCTCATGATCGCAGCAAAACCGACAGGTTCTTTGCTCTCCAATTCCTCCAGAACACAGTACATCACGGCCTCCTTCGCAGACTTGATTACCATTTCCTTGAGGACCTCCTCCGATCTGGGCACTATATGGCCTGATGGAAGCGTAATCCACTTGACTACCTCGAGATCGCTGCAAAGTTCGACCTGAAAATCGGCATCCGAAGGCTTGAAGCCACGGAGAAGCAGTCTTTCGGTGGTGAACATGACTGTCCAAGCTCAAGTTGAATTGAGGTAAGATGGCAGTCGACGGGGATAATATACCTCAGCATGTGGACCGTGATGATTATCATGTGGTCAAGAAATATACAGGGCAAGGAATAGTACAGGATCAAGCCACAGGAATACGGAAGGAGACAGTGTAAAGTACATTAGCTACGAACTACAGTCCTGAAGGAGGTGAATAGTGTACATTAACGGCATTGATAATATCGAAAGCGAAAGAAAATCCGGAACTTAAATTATAACCCTCCAGCCAATAGATCATTCACTTCATCTTCATCATCCTCTGAATCTGAATCCCTCCTAGTCGAATCCATGATCGAGTCAAAAGTGTTTTCCGGCTCAGGTGTATCTTCTGGGCCTGGCTCGAGTCCATCCTCCTCATCCTCCTTCTCGGGAGGCTCCTGTTTGACGACCGGACTCCGCCTAGGGAAAGCCATAGTATGAGCAGAGATATCGCGATACACACGGACTACACACCTGTTAGTCATGCGTTGAATTGACGGCCGGCTAGGGAGGTCTTCGTCATCATCCGAACTTATCTCAATCACCTCAGTAGGCGGTTTCTTCCTAGAAGGCGTTCAGTATGATAGGGATGTGCCTGAGGTAAAAATGCTTACACAGCTGCAGGAGGCGCGCGGCGAGGACAAGCTGTCGGAGGAGTGCGAACTGCTGCTGGTGGGCTGGTTTCCACCACATCGGAGTCGTCACCATTGGGTGTCGATAGTCGGCGTCGCCTGGTGAAATAGTTAGATGCATTATCGCTAGCGGAGTAGTCAGGGATACTGACTTTGCTCGAGGTTGTCCTCGCCCACTTATGCTCCCTGCCGAAGCTGGAGCGCTACCAGCCTCTGTGACATGCGTGATGATGCTGCAAGAACGTCTAGAAGTAAACAACAAAGTCGTCAGCGGGTTGTAGCTGGACATGTGTCAAAAGGCCGACCGTTTCCTTGATTTGTTACGCGTTTGCACTCCAGCTTCGTCATCGTCAAGGGGTATAATGTCGTCCAAGAAAGCGAACAGCTCGCTGTACATCTCTAGCTTCCTGAAGTTCTCCTCGGTCATCTCCTCGAGCTGTTGCTCGTACTTCTTCAGGATGGTATCTCGGAACTTGTTGTATGCATTTCGAGTCGTAGCATCTCGGAACGGCCGATACTGTTACGAATGTCAGCATTCACAACAATGAAGACAGCAGGGAAGACAGCAGGCAAAACGCACGGTAGGGATCCTATCCATTACAAGCCTTAGTTGCCTGATCTGGTCAGCATCAACGCTGTCTGGCAGATACAACTTTGGCAACAGTTGATATAAGACTTTGGTATCGTCCTCTTTAGCTGGCTATGAGCGACGGAACCTTGATGGAAATTGACAAGCGCGTACTCTCTAGGGGTGCCTTGGAATAATGATTTGGTTTAAGGATAACCTTGAAGATATCCATTGCGAGGTTCAGGTGGAGGAAGTCAGCCTTTTGCTTATCACTGGTTGAGGGCTCAGGAGCATGACTGCATAGACCAGGAGATATGAGCCAGATTGTCGGTACCGAAGAATCTGCACTGGCACTCACGGAATGACGACGAGCTTGGTTGGATCCGTCCAGGTAAGGAAGAGCCCAGCAACTTTGGCAGAGGTGATGGATATTTCATCTTCGGACAGCTTTCTCCTGTCCTCGCTCAGCTCCAAGAAGGCACCGACAAAGACCTGGTCAGAAACGTGTTGATTAGATATCATTCTCGACTCCGTAAACGAAGGCAATACCTCCTGTATTTTCTTCTGTTGCGGATGTGATGAATAACAATAGAATTGGAAGAAGCGCGTCAGGCATTGCCGAAGCTCTTGGTTGCTGATCGTCTCTTCCGAGAAGTACGACAACACCAGGAGGGTCAGCACCTAGAAGAATGATGAATGAGCATTGCATTATCGGAGTCAAGTAATACAAACATCTTTGGGTTCCTCAATTCGTCCAGCAAGGACCAGCTTTGCAAGTCCCATCGCAAGTAAGGCCATCACTTTGGGGTGTTCGTGTTCTTTTTCTTTGAAAAGATCTGTGAACCAGGCGATGAGGTCAAACTTGGGAGTCTGGTCAAAACTCCTGGTATCAGTAATCGACAGACCGAATGAAAAAGACATGAACATACTTCGTTCTCTGACAGCATTACTTTGAGAAGGTGGTCCCCATGAGCCCCGATGGCGTCAAATATGACTTTGAGGATATTCGACTTGATTGCGGACCGTTTGCTAGCGCGGTATTCGCGGACGTACAGATGCATGCATTGAGGGGCAATATCCTGATGATTATTCGTCATATTATGCAAGTAGCGATCTTAAAGAAATATACCTACCATTGAGATCAGAGAGGATAAGCCAAGAGCAACCATGCCTCTCCTCCGAAGTATCAAGGAGTCCTGTCGTTGCATATTTGGAACAATAAGCTTCTTGACAAGGCTTGTCAAGGTAGAATTCTTCTCCGTGGTCTATCATGATAGTCAGTGTCTCCAGTCTCTAACTTCCGAATTCCAGCATACCCCGTTGACGCGTTCTAGCATGCCTATGCATATATCGAGGCATCTCAGTTCGATTTGGTCCTTCAACGTTTTTGCAGGGCCGGACATCATCTGCACTTCATCGTCTTCGCCCATCGCTCTGAAACTCTCCCGTCTTCTCCTCCGGGCGGACGCGGAGTCATACAAGTCTCTGAATGGCACCTAACCAAGCCAGAGACACCATCAGCCCAACATACTCTGTCCGTTGCAAAAAATGTCTATACCTCTTCCTCGAGAGGATCTTCGGGTTCACGAGTTCTCATGTCTTGAATAATGTCGGCCACGGTACGAATCAGGGTCATCTTTGAGGATTGTGTCTCTGCGAGTACGTCTAGGCACCTTGCAACGAGCACGAAGGGCAGATCTTCCTGGGAAAGCATGTCACCTGTGGATATATGCCAGTCATTAACATGATCATCAGCGAAAGGCGGCCAACGTACGCATAAGCGTATGCATTGTCCTCCGCCCAATCTCATCCCCATAGTCCAGATTCACGGCAATCTTCAATAGCTCGGTCAGAGTCTGCTCCCATCTTCGCCGCTCCTCTTTCCGCTGCTCTTCTTCGTCATCGTCATAGATCATGATAACTACCTCTTCGTCAAGGTCGAATCGTAGATTCTTGATGATCTTGTGATATAGTGATTTTATCGCAGGGGCGAGAGAAGAGATGTCAGGGAGCATATTGCTCAGCCTTTCAGTTTCTTTCTTAACCTTGCAGTGATCCACGAAGACGCGTGCAAGGAAAGCGGTTTCTGGTGTGAGTTTCTTCCAGTAAGAGCCTGTCAAATACAGTCAGTTTATCCAAAATACTAATAACAGGCGCATCCCACCACTTACCGACAAATTTCAGGTTCTGGTGAAGATCCGGTCTAGATGCGAAAATACCGAGCAAGGCTTCTGCAGCCAGAGAATCCTGCTCCTGTCGCCCAAAGTGCCCTCTCTCCTCCTCCTCCCCATCTTCATCATCCTCCTGTATCGTGACTGGCTGGGTCAGGTCCAGTATACCTAAGAAGTCCAGAATACGACCGGTCGCTTTCTTCTCTTCATCCGTGAGCTCCTCGTCTCCTCCAAGAGCTCGAGCAGCCAGAGCCTCATCGTCTTCTTCCTTCTTTACTGGGAACGCGTCATCGTCGGTAGGAGGCGCGCTGGCTGGAGCCGAGCCGAAGTGGTGTGTCAATTCTTCCTCGCCTTGAGGTCCAATGTTGATGATATCTACCCAATGTGCAAGCAGCTTGGTTGCAGCAGCTTTGACTCCAGGTTCACGGTCGCGAAGTCCGTATCTGATGATTTCTTCCCGTTGTTGTATGCTCAATGCCCTTGGGTGCGTACAGTTCATCACAAGCTTCGTTTGTGGTTTCTTGGGGGCAGCTTTTCCTGATTCCGGTTCAGGTTCATCTTCAGGTGGAGGGGCGGGGACGGATGCTACGGCATCATCATGCAGTCGTTTGTAAAGTCGTTTGCGGATGGTGGTATCCGTATCTCTGGCCCTCTCTATGAGAAAGGGTAGACTGTCAGAGGAAACAGGAATGTTGGCGACGATTTCGCGGCGAACTTCACTATACAGAGCAGCATGAATATTTCATGTCAAGGAAAGAGAAAGGAAGAAGGGTGCTCACGCTGACGGATCATGTCTCATAGAATCAATGAGATGGCTGCTAATTCTGACGACCTTGGATTCGGGAGGTTCATCTTCTTCACCTTCATCTGTGTCGTTGTCCGAGTCCGAGTCGTCAGCCTCTGGTTCAACAGTGTCGTCCGTGCGACAAAGTTTACAAAGAGCTTGGGCAGCTTGCATACGTACACCAGCATCTTTGTCCGTGAGCCGTCCAACGAGCAGACTTTTGAGGGTATTGTACTGGTTTCCACTACAAAAAAGCAAGATAAAGAGTCAGGAGCTTGTTGGGGGAAAATGGGTTGGTGGAAGCGTACTCGACCTCTCCCAGGTGGGAAACCATTTCGGAAAGTATATGTGCGCCTCTGTAACGTTTGACCTTCTCTGCGGATAATGATGGGAACAACTGCTTGAGAAGGCGGGCTGTAAATCGGCCAGCCGTTGTTTCCTCTTCCTCATCTTCGTCGCCGTCTTCGGCCTCTTGCCTGTCTTCAAGGGCTTTGGGAAAGCATCAGTGAGGTAAGAGACATTCACAACGGCCAGTGCTCACCCTTTTCATTGATATGCTTGACGAATTCCCCAATAAACCTGCCTATGTTGTCCGCTTGTCGGACTCCTTTCTTCACCTCGACCACCCTATTGACCATGTGAAGAAACACCGTATTAAATAGACCCTCTCCAACGAGCTTAAAAGCTTCGCCATTCCCCGTCTTGATGGACTGTTGACAGGCAGCTGCCTCGAGCTGCAGCTTGTGCAGTCTTACGACATTCTTTCGGTGATTCGAGATGGAGGTCTGTGCGTCGTCGAAGATCTTTGGGATAAGATTTTGAAGTTTCTCCTGTAGCTTTTGCGGGTCTTGCGCAGCGGATGTGCTCGAGGACGCCTCGGAACGTGTCCTCATTGTTGGAGACGCGATGAAAGGAGGGAGACGCGACCCTGCTGTGGCCCTTGCCCAGGATTCTTTGACCACAACCGGTCACGCGCTCTTCGGACGCGTCAATTTTAGTCATGTGACTGACGCGTCAAAACCTTGAAATTTGGGCTGTCGTTTCGCGAAAAGCATTGGCCAGCAGCTGTTCAATTCGTGGAAGTCTGCTGCTTTTATGCAGGTCCAACGGAGGCTTCGTGGGCGTTAAGGAGAAGACCAGAGTGTGCAATGAAATGGAGCAAGCGCTGGCAGGTGACGATCAAAAACCCAAAAGGCAATTGACTCCCAGCTTCTCAGGCCGGAACAGAGTCACTATCACCGTTCGGCTTTCGACTCAACCACGATCTTGACCCCACCTGCGCTAAACCTTCGCTTTTTGTGCTTAGACGACGCCTAGACAGGAAGGGGCTTGAGCGTTGTATTCATTCTGTAGGCATACACTCTCCGTCTATATCGGAGCTGGTTCTGGCCATGAGGAAGTCGTCCCTCATCTAAGCCTTTTCATTTTAGCTATGTTGTACAGAATTGGACGCCCCTGAGCGTCTATCTCCACGCAATCTTGCGGCGAGTCACAGCGATGCTCTAGTCTATCTAGAGTTTTCAACGGATGGCATGTTTAATGATCCAGAAGTCAAATGGCATCAAATGAAATGACACGAGCTTCCGCCAGCTACTGCTCTACTGCACTCGGAGACATTTGGAATCAAACAAGAACTGGGCGAACGAGACTCTCATGGCGAAGGCTCTGATACCAGATAAGGCACCCTGATTACTGGCTCAGAAATGAGTTATCCAGGAATTCGAGGTGATAGGTAGGCGTAATGCATCATTCCAAGTGTCACTCCCAAAGGACTGACAGAATCCTAGCCAAAATTACCCGGGATATTTACATTGAAAAAGAGACTAGAAGACCTTAATCCCAGATATGTCGGAAAATCCCTCAGCGCTCTGAATTTCAAGTTGTCATAACCAAATAGCTTTATAATGTGTTATAGAGTTTCTTTCGTTGGTTTATCGCACACCACGGTCCAACAACCCACGATCAAGCCTCCAATGGATTTCGTTCATTCCATGGTCGGTCACCTCCTGGACGAATTCATGCTCTTCTATGGATTCACCAAGTCAAACCTGAAATTATTGCCCATGCTTGGCGTTAGTGTTGTCGTTGGAACAGCGGGCCTAAAACACGTCTACGAGGGATCAGCAGGATCGCTCTATCCCGTCATCCAATCCTTCCTATCCATAGCCGTGTTCTACACACTTTACCTATACGTTTTCGACATCTGTGGTCAGCTCTACGCTGGAGAGGAAGACAAAGTCAACAAACCCGATCGCCCACTTCCTTCCGGACAAGTTACAACCCATGGCGCACGCATACGCTGCGTTGTCCTCGTTCTCCTGTTTCTATCCATGGGACTTATATATCGACCTCTTCTTGGCGTCATCGTGGTATGGATCATCAACTCCTCTGTGCTAGGGTTGAGTACCTATGGATCTCATTGGTTCGTCAAGAATAATATTGGAATGGCCGTAGGAAGCTGGGTGTTTTGTGTTGGGACAGCGATTATTACGGATTCGATGACGGATGAACTCAATAGGAAGATCATATTCAGCAGTCTTTGGTTAGGGCCGTTAATGAACTGTCAAGATTGGAGGGACATAGAAGGTGATCGAAAGGCGAGGAGGTATACATTACCTCTATCCTTCGGAGACGTCGGTAGTCGATGGGTATATGCCTGTGTTCTGGAGCCAATAGGTTTCTTCTTTCTCTGGAAAGGAGGAATATTTCAAATGTCGCCCGTTTTGTTTACCGTCCTTCACGTACTGATTGCCTACCGATCCGTACGTGGAGGCAATTACGGGAGTCGAGAGTATGATAAGGGAACGCTCAATGTAAGCAACACTCGATATCTTTACTGGCAAACCATGACGGATTTCTTTCCAGATCACCATGTCCACGTTTCTCTACATGGTCTTTTTGACGTACTACGGCAACGCACTGGGACGAGTCGGCGGAGAAGTGGAGATATTTGCACATTTTATTCGTCCGTAGACTCTGCCTTCCCATGCCTGTCCAATCCGTAGTATCGATCGTAAGACGCGCTAATTGCAGGGCCTCCTTGTGCAGGCAAGGCCGTCAGAGACGTGTTTCGATGGCCTGGGAGCGTTTAAACTCTTGCAAGGCTATCGTGACCAAGTGCCCGAAAGGGAAGTCCATTCCCAGGGGCACGAAGAACCCAGAAATCCGAAAGGCCATCGTCGGGCTTTCAGCTGAACCACGCCAGTCGCTGTGTATCCTGCCCTTCGAACAGGAGGAATTTACAGGCGTACACGAAGAATGTATTCATATTAGAGGCAATGCGGCTCATTCGCTCAATCACGAAGAAGTCATACAAACTTTGTTGGCGGAACGCCTATCACTACTTCAAGGCCTGGCCTCTCAGTCGGGCTGTCACACGTATCGGAACATTGAGGGTCCCTTGAGCCCTTGCACTCAAAAGTTCCATGTTGATATAACTCAACCTGGGATTCAAGCATTCAAGATCAAGGCAGGTTCCGACGCAATCCATATGGTCGACGAGGATGTTGGTCAACATTTCCGCCAACGTAGCAATCACCCAAATCACCACGCCTCGAAAGTCTCGTTCAATGCGGATTAACTACCCTTCGACCCTTTCATACAACTAGTCGCCTATCGCCCTCAATATCAAAGTCCCGTCTTCCAATATGATCAGACAATGACAGGGAGAACGCTTGCCCACGGCACCCATTTTCTTCCTGCCGATCTGACGTGTGGCATGAACCACCTTCAACCATATATATCGCACCAGGCAAATGCAGACTCAGCCTCGGCGGTATAGGTAAACGACATGTACAATATCTCTCTCGTCAAAGGAGTAGTCCTCGCTGGCATAACCATCGTTGGCACTAGGTACCTTCTATGGAGCCGTCGACACAAGGATCTACCACCGGGCCCGCCGAAGCTTCCCTTCATTGGGAACCTTTACAGCATGACCAATGGCTTGGACTGGGTGCGCTTCTCCGGGATGTGTCAAGAATACGGTACGTTAACAAGTCACGCCGGGGTTACCGAAACTGACGAATGGCTCATAGACACTGATATCCTCCATCTCGGTGGACTCGGGCTATCGATCGTGGTGTTAGATACCTACGATGCCGCCAAAGAACTGCTAGAGAGGCGAGCTGGGATATATTCGGATCGGTATGTCCTCACCTCAACGTTACTGTGACCTCAGTGAACGTTCTAACGGAGCCTCAACGTTAATTCCCTCAGCCCACCCACGACAATGGTTGACCTGTAAGCTAATAGACGTTCTTGGGGATGTGGATTTGCAACTCATGCCAGTATTCCAGGGCAGGTTTCAACAAAGTTTTGACTCTCCTTCCTTATGGTGACCGATGGAGAGCTGGCCGACGAATCTTCGCCAAACACTTTGGTGCAAGAGCTGTCAAGTCTATCCAATCTCAGCAATCGGAAATAGTCTACGCACGACAGTTTCTCAAGAAACTCCTCGATAGCCCCGAGGGATTCCTTCGCCACATCCAACAGTAAGTACAGTGACAATCTGCAGTCACTGAAACATCTGACCTCGAGTCTAGTCTAGTTGGTTCTGTCGCCATCTCAGCTGCATATGGTCTCAAACCGACACCTAAAGATGACCCCAATATCTCTGCTGCCGAGAAACTCATGAAGCAACTCTCCGACATTACGGACCAAGGATTCTTTCTGGTTGACCTATTTCCAACCCTCCGATTCATACCAAGCTGGTTCCCTGGTGCCACATTCCAAACTATTGCACATAACTGCAAGCAGGACATGCATATAGTTCGGGACGGAATCTTTGAAAGGGCTATGAATGCGATGGTGCGCCTTCTCTCTCTCTTCTGAGTACTTTTTTGCGGTGTGGTGACTGGTATTGGGATGTAGGAAGAAAACAAGGATTATCTTTCATCTATGGTGTCTCATGAGCTCCAAGACCTCGAGGCGGCGGGAAGGCAAGGACCAGAGTCCATTGCTCTGTTGAAAGACCTCGCTGCTACCGTCTATCTCGGTGAGTCCGCCTATGGTCAAGTCAACACACAAGAGCTCATTAACCCCTAGGGGCGGCTGATACGACATGGTCTCTCCTTTCGACGTTTTTCCTGGCTATGGTATGCCATCCGGATGCTCAAAAGAAGGCGCAACAAGAAATTGATAACGTACTCGGCGGGCGACTTCCCGAGCACCGGGATCTCGATCAGCTGCCATATCTGAAGGCCGTTCTAATGGAGGTTATGCGGTGAGTATAATAAATTCTTTGAGGAGCGGGAACTAATAACGGATCCAGGTGGAAGCCAATTCTTCCGATAGGTAGATATATTCTCTGCATGGTCATCGCCCGACGCCAACAAGCTGATCTATACTCTAGGGTTCGTGCACGTTTCTACAGCAGATGATATCTATAACGGGAAACAGATCCCGAAGGGCTCTTTGGTGTTCTTTAATACGTGGTGAGTAATATGAATCTTCTATCACGCGATCGTCTGAGGTTCATTCCGGATGCTAGGGCTATGGCCAATGATCCATTTGTCTATCCAAATCCGTCAGAATTCAGGCCAGAGCGGTTTATGAAAGATGGAAATATAGATCCCTCGGTGCGCAACCCGCTTGACTTCGTCTTTGGATTCGGAAGGAGGTGAGAACCAAATTTAAACATCGTCGGTCGATTTGAGCTTAGGAACTGACCACTAACTTTATCCGCCTTAGAATCTGTCCGGGGCGTCATACAGCTCAGTCAACGTTCATGATCACGGCAGCGTCGGTACTTTCAACCTTCGATCTTCTCATGCAACGTGGTGAGGCTGGGGGACCCATTCATCCGAAGCAAGAATTTCATATCTCGTTGATTTGGTAAGATATTTCGAGGCTCAGCATGTTACTAGCACCGCTAAAATTGATGTCTCTAGCCATCCCAAGGAATTTCCTTGTCGCATAGAGCCACGGACACCTCAAGCAAAACAGTTGACTGAGATGTGGAATGCTCTTGTCGGAAAACCTGGCGGCGCCTGATCCGAGAAATTGCCTGATCAGCGTCTGATCAGGCGAGGGCGGTCCTGAACAGCTTGGTCGGCGTCTTGATCAGGCAAGGGTCGACTTGGTCAGGACGGCGCCGCCTGATCTGGTGGGAATGCCGCCGCGAGCGAAATTTACCATCAATTACCATCCTAATATGGAAATCTACCATGTTAAAATACCAATTCTCTCATTGTATCGACTCCTTACCTAGTCCATGTGGCCGCAAATTGGTTCTTTTACATGGTGGGCCGAGTGTGCCCAGCAGTCGGTGGAGTGCTTGCCACAGACGTAATAAGATGCTGTACGACTTGCTCACGCGAGCTCCGTTAAACATGTACACACACGACGACAGAAAACCCTAAGTCCTTCGGTTGCTTGCCAGCCGACCGTCTAGCGGGCTGCCTGATCAGACCCTCAGACCTGATCAGGTCTGCCTGATATAATAACGTTTGCCTGATCTGGCCACGATCAGGCAGGTTGCCTGACCCATCATGATCCCTCCCGATCAGGCGTTTCCAGGTTTTCCGACACTCGAGGGAGATTCTGCGACATAGCCATCTGTACGCCATGATGAATAGATCGCCTCTGATTGGCTGGACTGACGCCCAGAATGGAAAAGGTTTTTCCGGTAGTTGTTGATACCCGGATACCGAGCCATATCCTGCCCTCGCCATCCGAGTCGTGCCACGACCTCTACGAACCTTGCTGTACTTGCCATGTCCCACTCATATGCACTGTCTCTGAAATCAACTCAATATTGAGATGCTTACTTAGGGGAACTGAAGGCATTCGAGGGCTTTATTGTTCAAGATTAGCTGAGCGAGCCTTGGTCTTTCGGAACCCGCGGACAGCGAGCTTTCCAATTCATAAGTGCGCGACAGGTCCATATCGGAGACTAACTCCACCAAACTCATCCACTGGCAGTCGGCCATGAGGATGCCATACAAACTTGACGCCTACTCCGATGCCGCCCTTACTGGAAAGCTTATACAAAGAATCGGGCCGACATAAGCGTCTGTTTTCCAAAAATTCTTCATGCTCATCCAACGTTGCCTGGAGCTTTATGGCATGGACACATTCCATTGGCGCTAGAGAACCTTTGATTCTCTATATAAGCCCCTCTGATACCGCCAACGTATCTTCAACCCCACGTGTATAAGAGCTGCCATGTCCCGTATCCCTTCCTTTGAGACCAGCATTATTCTTGCTAGCTTGATTGTCCTAGGAACCAAGTACCTCTCGTGGCGTCGCAGAGTTGGGGACCTGCCTCCAGGCCCATCAAAGCTTCCCTTCATCGATAATCTTCACAATATCCCTGATGTCGTGGATTGGGTCCGCCTGTCGGCTATGTGCAAGGAATATGGTGAGATAAAGTGCGAATATGGAAGTACCCTAGACACTAATAAAATATTAGATACCAGCATCCTCCATCTAGGGGCTTTAGGCAAGTCAATCATAGTAATTGACACCTATGAAGCTGCGAAGGAGCTACTCGATAAACAGGCGAGGATTTTCTCGGATAGGTAATGTTGATCCCATTTCGAGTCTTCACGTTGTCTTTCTTTACTAAATTTTCGCGCAGGCCCGCTTCAACCATGTTCAATTTGTGTGTAAGGTCTACTAGCACAGAAACCATGACTGATAGCCTGGGTGTAGATGCGGATTGGGTGGTGTACTGCCTTTCTTACCGTACGGGGATCACTGGAGACGTATGAGGCGCATGTTAACCATGCACATCGGTGCTCGAAACACATTGGTCGAGGAGCCTCATGAATTGTATTTCGTTCGCCGCTGCATCAAACAGCTTCTCGATGACCCTAGTCAGTTTTTCAACCATACGAAGTGGTAAGTATACAGTGCGCTGATCGTCATCCCATTTCATTCTTATGTCTGCCACTACCCCTTCAGCCTTGTGGGCTCGATAGCCATCTCATCAGCATATGGGCTCACGGTACAGTCCATCGACGATAGGAACCTTCAGGCAACGGAGCAACTACTGAACAAAACGACCGAAACGATGGAGAAGGGTGTATTCCTCGTCGACGTCTTTCCTTGGTTGCGACATGTACCTGAGTGGCTACCTGGTGCTTCTTTCCAGAAGATTGCAAGAGAATCTCGGGCCCTAGCGAATGACGTGCGGAATTCGATCTTTGATCAAGCCGTGCGCGAACTGGTTTGTACCTGCTCCCGTCTCCCTGAGAAAATGACTGAGGATACGGTAGGGTCATCGGAGAAACTATTCGAGTTCTCTGGTTGCGCGGCACCTCCAGGAAGGGTTAGATGATAACTCTTCCGAGTGTGACACCGATATGCTCAAGGACGCGGCTAGCACTATATACATCGGTATGGGTTATCGTCGCCGAGCTAGAACCAACATTTGATACAAATTCGTCTAGGTGCAGCAGAAACTACCTGGTCCTCTCTTGTCACATTCTTTCTAGCAATGGTCTGCTATCCTGAAATTCAGAAGAAGGCTCAAAAGGAGATTGATAACGCTGTTCGAGGAAGGCTGCCTGAACACAGTGATCTTGAACACTTACCGTATCTCATGGCCATTTATCTCGAGGTTATACGGTACGTTTCGCCATCTTACTACCATAGGACCTCCTACTAAAGCTTCAACAATCGTCAAGATGGAAACCCATTGTGCCTATGGGTATGTTTGAGCTGTAGATCACTGTGATGTGAGTTCACTAACGTTTTCGATTGGATGTCTAGGCTTTCCCCATAGTCCCATGACGGAATACATACACGAAGGAAAGCGAATTCCAAAGGGATCCCTTGTCTTTCCCAATCAATGGTCATCATTTATGTCTTGCTCTTTCAAACAAGCTACTCACGGTATTGTTAGGGCAATGCTTCAAGACCCAAATGTATATCCAAATCCTGACGAGTTCATTCCCGAAAGGTTTCTGAAGAACGGCAAAATAGACGAGTCGGTGCGCAGCCCGCTCGATATCGCATTTGGATTTGGAAGAAGGTGCGAATCAGTGGTCATCGTTCATCGCAAGTGACAGATAGCTTATACTCGAACAAACCCAGAATTTGCCCTGGACAACGTGTCTCACAATCCACGGTCATGATTACTGCTGCCTCGGTCTTATCGTCCTTTGATCTGTCTATGGCCGTTGATGAACAGGGAGATTACATTTGGCCAACGCAGGAATACCACCTTTCCCACATCTGGTATGCTTGCTTTTACCTGCGCCACCAGGTTGTGCGTTAACATGCGACGTGACCAGCTACCCGAAAGAATTTCTTTGCAAGATCGTACCTAGAAGTCCCCAGGCTAGGCAACTTATTGAAGCTTGGGATATTTCAGAAAGCGATTCACCGTAAGATCGTAGAGCACCATATGTTCCCGGTTATCGGTTTTAAATACATGCCGGAGGGCTAATTGGTTGGGCTCATTATGATACCTAGAATAGAAAAATCTCTGCGGTAGTTGCCGTATTCTGTTGATCTGCAAATATTGAACCATCACTTTCTCACCACGCCGTGACGATCAGGTTCAAGTTAGCGTTGCACTCAACATGTCCTCCCTCAGACGGCGATGCCTTCGAAATGCAAGTGAGAGCTGGAGTACTTGAAGAAGAAACTACACCGGTGTGTAGCAACCATAGACCTAGAGTTTCTGCGGCCAAAATCGCGAAGACATTCGAGGGCGTTACCTTTCAAGACTAGCTCTACGAACCTTCGTCCCCAGGAACGCAAGCTTTTCTATCCACAAGTGCAGGGCTCTTCCGCATCGGAGTCTAACTCTCACGAAGCCCATCCAGTCGGCCATGAGGAAGCCAAATGAACTTGACGCGTAGCCCAATGCCGTATCGATGAGGGCTCCATTCGCAGAGAATCGGGCGCCCATGAGCGTCTGTTCCCGACAAATGACGAGTTAACATGATTTCATCTAGGACTAGGGAAGGTTCTGGAAGGAATTCCTATGGCGCTAGAGGACTCTCAGTTTTCTATAAAACACCTCTGATAATGCTAACGCATTTTCAACCCCACTTCTATACTCGATACCAGAGCAGCCATGTCTTCTATTCCTTCGCTTGGTGCCAGTGTTATTCTCGCTGGCTTACTCGTCCTTGGTACTAAGTACCTCTCGTGGCGTCGCAAGGTTCTGCATCTGCCTCCGGGCCCTCCAAAGCTCCCTTTCATCGATAATCTTCACAACATGCCTGATGTACTCGATTGGGTCCGGCTATCGGACATGTGCAAGGAGTATGGTGAGTTGCAGTGCGGAATACAGGGTTACTAGACCCACGATACACTAGATACCGATATACTCCACCTCGGCGCCCTAGGCAAGTCAATTGTGGTACTGGACACATACGAAGCTGCGAAGGAGTTACTTGATAAACGCGCAAAGATTTTCTCAGATCGGTATTGTGCATTGAATATTCCACTCATCTTTATTACTAACACCGCGTTTTTGCCCAGACCAATTTCAACGATGTTCAACCTGTGCGTAATCGAACTACAGCTATCATTAGAGTAACTGATAGCCTAGCTGCAGATGCGGACTGGGAGGTATAATACCATTCTTGCCGTATGGAGACCGATGGAGACGTATGAGGCGAATGTTCACCGCACACCTCAGTGCTCGAACCACCCTCATCGATAAACCTCGCGAAATATACTTCGTTCGCCGCTGCCTCAAACAACTCCTTGACGAGCCAGCACAGTTTCTGGACCATACGAAGTTGTAAGTACACTCTTATTGTTCCGCCGTCTGTTTGACCGATCATCAATCGTGTCGATTCAGCCTTGTGGGATCGATAGCCATTCTGTCCGCATATGGCCTCACACCGTCTTCGACCAATGACAGAAACTTGCAGGCAGCAGAGCGACTATTGGACAGATTAAGCGAAACCATGGAGAAGGGGTTCTTTCTCGTCGACATCTTTCCCTGGTTGCAACATGTACCAGAATGGCTACCTGGCGCCTCTTTCCAGAAGATTGCAAGAGAGACTCGGGACTTTGTCAACGGCGCTCGTAATTTGACTTTTGAGCAGGCGATTAGTGAAATGGTTTGTACCTTATCATCCTCTAAATTAACCAATGCGCTAACGAAGCCATAGGATGGTCAGGGCCATCAGTCAACTTCTCTGGTTTCGCAGCAGCTTCAGGAACTTGGATTGGATTGCAAGCCATCCGATACTGAGATGCTCAAGGATGCTGCTCTTACTGTATACATCGGTATGTATCACAGCTTTAGCAGACGATGATCCGAGGTGATAGATACTCGTATAGGTGCGGCAGAAACCGTCTGGGCAACTCTTGCCACGTTCATTCTAGCGATGGTCTGCTATCCCGAAGTCCAGAAGAAAGCGCAGCAGGAGCTTGATCAGATTGTTCAGGGAAGGCTGCCTGAACACGATGATCTCAAGAATTTACCGTACCTCATGGCCGTTTACTTGGAGGTAACGCGGTACGTGGGTCTGCCTTACTCTAATAAGCTCTTCAGCTCAAGCTCCATCGAATTTCAAGGTGGAAACCGGTTGCGCCTCTGAGTGAGTTTAACGCTGAAATAACGTCATTTTAAGTTCACTGATGCCCTCGATTCGATTTCTAGGCATCGCTCACGTTCCCGTGACGGAATCCATCTATGAAGGGAAACGGATTCCGAAGGGATCCCTTGTCTTCGCCAACCAATGGTTAATATTCGTGTATCTGTCTCTCGCAAGGTATTGCCACTCACTATGTATATACCCCCAGGTCAATGCTTCAAGACCCAAACGTCTACCCGAATCCTTCGGAGTTCATTCCGGAAAGGTTCTTGAAGGGCGGTAAGATCGACGATTCGATGCGTAGCCCCCTTGATATTATATTCGGATTTGGAAGGAGGTAAGCCCTTGCTATGAACAAGATGAAGCATACCTGATAAATACTGGAAACGCAAACCAGGAGTTGCCCAGGACGACCTGTTGTACAGTCTACTATTCTGATGACCGCTGCTTCGGTGCTTTCATCTTTCAACCTGTCGATGGCTGTCGACGAACGCGGAAGTTTCATTCGGCCCACGCAGGAGTATCGCCTTTCCATCATCAGGTTCGTATATATTCATACGCCATGTCAAGCCCGATCCTTACCTTCAACGACACTATAGCTACCCGAAACCCTTCCCTTGCCAGATCGTACCTAGAAGCCCACAAGCTAGGCAGCTTATCGAAGCCTGGGATATCTCAGAAAGCGAACCTTGACTGTAAACTCGAAGACCGCTTGTAATCTGACTGGATATCTCGGATCTACATTTCATTTGTACCCTTTCAATGATGACGTCGTTCGATGACTCTCGGCAAGTGGAAATCTTTGTGCTTCGCGAATGCAATGTACCGATCTCCTGAGAAATGTTCCGCTCAAAGATGATCCATAGAGGGCAAGGCTTTCCCAGGCCCGGAGGCAGTCTCGGATTCACCTCAGACCAGCCTCAGACTCTTTTGCTTCGAAACAGTTCGCACTCTCTACGCAGGCAACATGCTACAGAAATAATTTGTCTACAATAATTGTGCCCAATCCGAGGTGAGTGCTCAATATTGACAGAATGTTCCCTCGATCATGGATCATTGTCGCTCAGCATAATATCAACGATATTCTGCTACAGCTCCAAGCGTAAATTGAGAATATACATCAACCTCAAATTGGCGCTTGGGAACACCACTTTCATTCCTCCTGTTGTACCCAACCCGACTCTCTAGAAGAATACCGCCGACGTAGGTGGCTCGGGCATAGTGGGTGCCAATGTCGGCAATCCAAATCGCATCAGGATTCAGCTTGACCAACCGATGGCTCCTCTACACCAGCATTATGCTGTCCCCTGCACAATTCATATCGGGAGTGGGAAATAACTGTCCCAGCAACCTCGGATTTCTGGCTTACAATTGGTACACCCAACTTACATGGTACCAGGCGATAAAGCACAAACAGCTAGATGCACTCTGCCTGCTGTTTCCCCATCTGAATACCGTCCTTGCCATCACATATCTTGGAGGAATCTCAGCAGGCAACATTTTTATGGGAGTCCTTCTTGGTGTTGGAACAGCCGGAGTTCTGGTGCTGAATAGCGTGTCAGCCTGGACCAGCTGGGTCACAAACATGCAAGATGGCTTCGGTATATATTGGTTTTATTTCTTTGGGTGGCGAACCATCGATCCCACCTGGCACAGGTTCATTCTCGTTTGGCAGATCTGGAACGCAGTCGCAGGGGTCATTGCTATCGTGGCAATTATCTGGGGAGCCGTCTGGATAGCGAGTTGGAGTGATGACGACGAATTCTTTGGCTTTAGTGTCAAGGATATAGCCATATGCAGGTACCCTGCCATTCCCGTTGGTGCTGCTCTTATGGCGATTGTTTTTTGGCCTTTGGTGTTATGGACTGAGCTTCTTGTCACTCGCAATCATATTGAGTCGGACACAGACAGGATCGCAGTATGGCTTTTCATCGCACAAGTTGTCACTTTAGTCGCTCCCCGTTGCCATATCGTGTAATTGTACGAGTTAATCGATCTTGATATTTCAGCTTGATAGGTTACTTGGTATAGTGCCTCGAAACTTTGGTTTTGACTTGAACGCTGGGAGAGAGTTCCGTCGCGGCAATTGCCGATTCTCAACTCAGGCGAGCTCTCCGCCTACCTCCATGATGTCGACCTACGGATTTCAGCACAAACCCTGTTTACAACAGGCTTCAAAGTCTCTGCAAAGCTAACTTCAGAACATGGGACGTTCGAACAGGCGCTCAGCTGCTTTCTCGAAAGAAGGCCATCGTTCTGATCAGATCCGAGTCAATTCAATTGAAAGGTCACGACTTATGCATTTGTGTGGTTGGCGGCCGACTTTCGCATGGGCGCTTGCCTTCTTTCTCTCAGCGATCTCGAGCCATCGCAAGGCTATCTAGATGTCAACTTCCCTTTTTTCTTTACTGGAAGAGATGCTGGATTATCCATCACTTTCAACAACCCTCGGTGTTTCTGCACTTGCAATACTGGTGGCCAGGTACATTACATGGCGCCAAAGCGTCAAGGACCTGCCTCCTGGCCCAAGGAAGTTACCTTTCATCGACAATCTACACAACATGCCCACTGGACTGGACTGGGTGCGCTTCTCCGATATGTGCAAGCAATACAGTAAGTTTCACAACCACGGATCGAGCTTGTGAGGTCTGACCGATGATACAGATACAGACGTTCTTCATATGGGCGCTCTTGGGAACTCCATTGTCATCCTAAATACGTACGGGGCTGCAAAGGAGCTACTTGATAGGAGAGCTGGGATATACTCCGATCGGTATGAGTTACCTTCCTTCACGGACTCTGTCGACAACTGATATCTTCCATAGTCCGAAGTCCACGATGTTCAACATGTATATAACTCACAACAATTCTACGTCGCAGCTTTTGCTGACATCTTACAGGTCAGGATTCTCCGGTGTACTGACGATCTTGCCCTATGGAGACCGGTGGAGGATATCTCGGCGTATGTTTACGACATATTTTGGGGTTTCAACTGCCAAGAATGATCAATCTCGCGAAATATTCTATACTCGCCGTTGCCTCAAACAATTGCTGGATAATCCCGACAATTTCTTCAGTCATACCCAACAGTAAGCGCCTCCGACCCTTTTCGCATCGGTAGCGCTGAGTAAGTCGCAGTCTAGTGGCCTCAATAGCCATCTCTGCGGCATATGGACTCAGCGCTCGACCTAAAGATGATCCCAATATCCAGTTGTCTGAACAAATTGTCCAGCGAATGAGTGGGATTGCTGAAAAGGGACTTTTCCTTGTCGACATCTTCCCCTCACTTCAATATCTACCTGAGTGGATTCCCGGTGCTTCTTTCAAGACGGTTGCCAGAGAATGTCGAGATCTCCTGTGTCTCGCTCGTAATTCAATATATGACAGTGCCATAGCTGAAATGGTCGACTGCTGCATCTATCTTTTCCCTTTCCAGAAGCTGATCAATTAGTGCAGGAAAGCACCGGGAAACAATCAGATTCACTAGTGTCGCAGCAGTTAGAAGAGCTGAGGCTCAGTGGCAAGACGTACGAAATCGAGTTGCTCAAGGATGTGGCATCAACTGTTTATCTTGGTGAGACTGGTGAACACTGGCGCTAAACTGACTATGGGTTGACATGACATCAGCCGCAGCGGACACGACCTGGTCTACTATAGGCACATTCTTCCTAGCAATGGTGCTATATCCTGAGGTTCAGAAGAAAGCACAGCAAGAACTTGACGAGGTCCTTCGAGGAAAACTTCCTGAACATAGCGATATCGAATTTCTACCTTATCTCACCGCCATCTTCTTAGAAGTTGTTCGGTACGTATCTTTGGTACTCACTTCCCACCGCTGTGGTGCTGAAATGTCCAATTTAGGTGGAAACCCGTTGCCCCGATTGGTCCGTTCTTCTTCGGTTTGGAGGCGGCCACTGAATCCGCCTAGGTTTCTCGCATGTTCCTGTGTCGGACGACATGTATAAAGGAAGGCGAATTCCCAAAGGGTCGTTTGTCCTTCCCAACCAGTGGTATTCTGAATCTCCTCATCACAGACCAAACTCACCTGACCAATTCGTGGGTAGGGCAATGCTCCACAACCCGGAAATCTACCCCAACCCGTCCGAATTCATCCCAGAAAGGTATCTGAAAGATGGGAAGATAGACACCTCGGTACGGAGTCCGTTCGACATTGCATTCGGATTCGGACGAAGGTGGGCAGACTCAGCGACTTATGTTACAGGCTATGTAGCTGACGTTTACCTCTGATTTATGCCAGGATATGTCCAGGAAGACGTGTCGCACAATCAACCGTCATGATTACGGCTGCCTCTGTGCTATCGACCTTTGACATTCGTATGAAGGTCGACGAAAAGGGACAGGACATTCGACCGACACAAGACTACCATCTCTCGATTGTCAGGTTGGTTAAGAACCTCCCCCATAACTAGCTGCGATACTGAGAACCATGGCTAGCTATCCAAAGGAGTTTCCTTGTGATATCGTACCCAGAAACCCCCAAGCTCGGCAGCTTATCGAGAATTGGGCTGCCATTGACGGCGACTCTCCACCTTGAGGATCGTATTCGAGTAGGGTGGCTTTATGGAAGGAATACGTTCATACCAATCTTTAATTTTACTTGTAGCTTTGAGTATCGTACACATCTCCTCACTGGTATCGCTGAACATTGCTTCAAAGTCGAACCTTGCCCTTGCTTATGAGCCATGCTGAGACGGGAAATATATTCCCACGCCGCTCTCTTCATCAGATTTCTATTGCCACGCGCGTTAGTTCTGCATACCTTCTAGCCTTCAAGTTCTAGCTTCGTTCTAGCTTTCATATTTCCTGTCACTACGAACGGGACGCTGACAGCTGCAACGCACGGTAATATGTGTCCAAGGATCAAATAAATTCCCTTCAATGCGTGACCTCTGAGGACGCGACCTCCAGCAGTCGGCAATTCAAATGGTTCCGTTATCGTCCACACTCTCTACGCTGGTGGCCTCTGTTGGCGTCACAATCCTGGTTGCAAAGGTTGTGTCATGGCACTGGAAGGTCAAAGCGCTTCCCCCTGGACCGCCGAAACTTCCCTTCGTTGACAATCTGTTCAACATGCCTAATGGGCTTGACTGGATTCGATTCCATGAGCTAGCAAAACAGCACAGTAAGTGATTTCTCTCTCGTTTGAGTCAATCACTGAGGAGAATGGATAGATACCGATATCATTCACTTGAGTGCCTTGGGATTTTCAATAGTGGTCCTTGATACGGTTGAGGCTGCAAACGAACTGCTGGAAAATAGATCAGGGATATACTCGAGTCGGTCAGAGGTTCTGCTTAGATTCAAGGCCGAGGCTCCTTGGCTGATTCTTGCCTCATAGCTTCCTCTCAGTGATGATCCATGAACTGTGGGTGTTCAGCAAGATAGTATTTCTCGCACAACTGACAGTCGGTTTTCCTACACGCATAGATCCGGCATCGGTGCCCAGCTTGCTCTTATGCCTTACGGGAATCCTTGGAGATCTGGTCGTCGGATGTTCACCAAATACTTTGGCGTAGGAGGTGCTAAGGTCAACCGGCCGAGAGAGCTCTTCTATACTCGGAGATGCCTTTCACACCTACTAGAAACTCCCGACGATTTCTTCCACCATCTCCAATAGTAAGCATTTTGCTAGCTATGTTCCTTATATCTCGATCTTGACGACTTGTTTCAATCAGCCTTGTAGGGTCCATCAGCTTAGCGACAACGTACGGGCTTCAAGCACGTTCAAAAAATGACGAACACATCAAATTGGCGGAGGACTTCATTTCCGTGATTAACGACATCATGGGAGCTGGCATTTTCTTAGTTGATGTCTTCCCCATCTTGAGATACGTACCAAAGTGGTTCCCGGGCGCAACATTCCAGCGACTGGCGTTGAAGACCTCAGCCTTAATGACCCAGTCTAGTGAAACACTGTTCGGGGTTGCAGAAAGGTCAATGGTACGTCCCACAATAGAGTAACACTTGATCTGTGCTGATTCTCGGGTTTTCTGCAGGATACTCCCAATTATACACCATCTTTTGTCACCGACAGCCTTCAGGAAATGACGGACATCTCGGAGGCGCAGCTCGTCAAGGATGTTGCCATGACGGTCTACATAGGTAATTTTCGCTGAATATCATTTACAAGCCTCCTTTAACTCGGGTTATTGGTAGGGGGAGCGGATACAACATGGTCTGCTCTTGGCTCGCTCATGCTTGCAATGACTTGCTATCCCGAAATCCAGAAGAAGCTGCAAGATGAGCTCAATTCTGTGCTACACGACAAGTTGCCAGAGCATGAAGACATCGAGCGATTACCATACTTGACTGCGGTATTCATGGAAGTAATTCGGTAAGTCTTTCATATGGCTGAGCACCCTTTAGCTCACTCATTCGTGTGCGGCTAGCTGGCACCCTATAATACCTCTCGGCACGTCCCCGACTCACAAAGGCAAGATTATACTGGTACTGAATGCTGACTTGTAGCGCCTCATTTAAACACAGAAGACGACATCTATAAAGGCTTTCTCATTCCTAAAGACTCGATCGTCATTGCAAACCAGTGGTGAGGATCACGTTTCTCCCACTTGTCGCTTGTGTTCATTGAATTTGTCAGGGCAATGCTTCAGGACCCTTCTATCTATCCAGAACCGTCTAAATTTGACCCGGAACGCTTCCTGAAAGATGGCCAGATTGACCCGTCCGTGCAAAATCCTTTGGAGATTGGGTTTGGGTTCGGACGAAGGTAAGATCTCGAATATAGTATTATGGCGGAAGCCTCGGGTCTAATAACAGAGAAATATAGGATCTGTCCTGGAAGGTCGATAGCTCAGTCGACCTTCATGATTGCTGCCGCCTCTATCCTTTCTACGTTCAACGTGAAAATGAAGAAGGATAAGAATGGGCGTCCAATACCACCTACTCAAGATTATCACGATAGGCTGGTCACGTAAGTCCTTCTGGAATTACGCCACTCAGATCATGCTAACATATTCTCAAGCCATCCAAAGGACTTCCCATGCGTGATTGAGCCACGATCTCTCGAAGCGAAGCGGTTGATTGTCTCGTGGGTTGCAGCTGAAGGAGATAGCCCTCCCTGAGACTCGGTGTGCGACTCAGGGGTACGGTCACAACACCATGCTATGCCACCCGTATGATTCTGTGAAATGTGTACTTTATATGAACGTTCAGTGATGATGGTGCATGTGCGATGGATAAACCGCAATGTGCCCGCTTCGACGATTAAATTCGACATTGATAAGGTTTAGCCAATCAGAACGCCAGAACGAGCTTTACCACGGTCACGTTCTCAAAGAAGTCAACGAGAAGCGGACGGGCGACGAGGTCGTTGTCAATGTCAACGTCGATGGGCCACCGGCCGCCTCCCAAAACGCCAACGATATTGCGAGCCTCCAACAAAATCCTAGGCGTATAGCCTTTAAATTAGCTTCCGTGATGATCAGTGGCTTGCATGACGAACACCTCACAAAGAGCGAAAGTCCGTGATGGTGGCAAGACTCTGGTCCACAAGGATTGCACAGTGGATCACATAAAGGAAGCTTGTACAAGATCGATCTATGACAGCCCTCCTGCAATTTGTCAACTTCATGGCCACGTCTTGGATACCTCTAGGCCTCGCCTGCGGCGGTGTCGCGTATGTGGTAGCGGAGAGCCTTCTGAGAAAAGGATCCCAGCATCAGTTACCTCCAGGTCCCACAAAACTTCCTCTACTGGGTAATGTCCTTGATCTGAAGAATGGTCTGGACTGGGAGAAGTTTGCCGAGTTTTCGAAACAATATGGTGCGTATTCCAAGTTTTCATTCGTCAACCTAAATCGGGGCTGATGTGTTGTCCTGTAGATTCCGATGTTATACACCTAAGCGCACTGGGCAAATCAATTGTTATACTCAATTCCTACAAGGCTGCTCAGGATTTACTTGAGCAAAGATCTGGGATCTATTCCAGCAGGTCAGCACTCGGACGGAATGGGTTTTCCTTGACTCTAACCCTCTGTTTTACAGACCTCACTCGACGATGTTGCACGAGCTGTACGTCCATTTAACTCCCGTGATACACATGTACTGACCGGATAACAGCTCAGGATGGACCGCCCAGTTTTCGTTCACCGAATACAACGACAGTTGGCGCGCAGCTCGGAGAATGTTCACAAAGCACTTCCGTCTTGCGAACACTGACCTGAGCCGACCCCGCGAGATCTATTATGTTCGCCGGTTCTTGAATCAGATACTCGAGAAGCCTGACAACTTCCGACACCACATACAACAGTGGGCATCCTGCATTTCTCTAGAGCAAATGGAATCGTCACTTACGGCCATGACTAGTCTCATCGGGTCCATTAGCATCTCCATGACATATGGTTTGAAGACTCGCCCGGTTGGGGACCCGCATATAGCCCTAGCGGAGGAAGCTGGGCAGGTTCTGAGCGACACCGCTATCAAGAACTACCTTGTCGACGTTCTGCCATTCTTGAAACATGTGCCGGCGTGGGTTCCAGGAGCAGGCTTCCAGACAATCGCAGCAAACAACAAGCGATTGATCGACAGCGTCAAGAATGATACATTTGAAGCTGCTAAACGCAACATGGTTCGTGACTGATTTATCCTAGTCCTGTAACGAGTCTCATATATTTTCTACAGGAAACCACCGAGTACTCGCCTTCGTTCGTCTCGGAGGCACTACAAGATCTTGAACTCCTGAAGAATCACGACGAAGAATTGGATTTGATGAAGGAGGTTGCCACCCAGGTTTACCTAGGTGAGTTCAATCCAGTCTTTTTACTAACTTCAGAGGCCAACTAAAACTCGTAACTAGCTGCGGCCGATACTACAAATGCCTATCTGAGCACGTTCTTCCTCGCCATGGTCATCCACCCCGAGGTCCAGAAGAAATTGCAGCAAGAATTAGATAGTGTTCTTCAGGGCAGGCTACCTGTGCACGAAGATATCGATTCGCTGCCGTACCTGAATGCAGTTCTCCTAGAAGTCCTACGATGGGAAGTTGCTGTACCTGTTGGTAAGTGCATATACCGCTTTCTTGTTCATGGCGTTATAGGCTCATCTTTCTTCGCCAGCCATTCCTCACCTGGTAATCATGGACGACGTCTACAACGGGTACCATATCCCGAAGGGCTCTATCGTCATCCCTAACCAATGGGCAATGCTTACCGATCCTGAGGTGTATCCCGAGCCGATGCAGTTTAAGCCGGAAAGATTCCTCAAGGACGGGAAGATCAATGACGCAATACGAAGCCCAACTACTTCAGCCTTTGGGTTTGGCAGAAGGTCAGTCACTCTCCCTGCATTGTTCAACCTTTGACACTTATGATTTTTCTCTCCTTCAGAGAATGCCCAGGACGTCATATTGCCTTGTCAACGCTTAGAATGACCATGGCTTCTGTCCTCTCAAGCTTTGATATCCTCAAAAAGAAAGACGCAGCCGGAAAGGTCATTCAACCTACGCGAGAATATCCCTTCTCCTTGATTCGGTGAGGCGACCCCGCTGTGGAACATCTCTGACATTCGCTAACGGTGAAACCCTAGTCATCCGAAGGACATCATTTGTGATATCAGACCACGGTCAAGTAGCGCGGAAAAGGGAATAAGGTCATGGGCTTCGGTTGAAGGAGAGCATCCTCCTTAATTGATACCGCATATGCAGCTTTGTTTTCTTTACTTTTCTTGTAGTATTGCCAACGTATTATTTGCGATAATCTTTCTTGCGTCGTGCAAAGGCCATCATCTCGAGCCAATCAAGTACATTATGGTGTAGTGAGGCGACGATGCCACTTGCCAGTGCACACGGCATCCTCCGAATCCCGACAACGTCGGCAATTCTGCAGAGGTTTGGCACGTCCATATGAACCGCCATGCCATGCCATGCAGAATCTTACCTTTGCTTTTTGAACATCTGTCGACGCCTATCTCTCGAATTCAGCAAGCTCTACTTAGGCTGAATTATAGCCCAAAGTAATCGCAAGAGGTCCCAGTAGTGCTCGTTATTCGGGGATCGGCCCAAAAGGTCCATTGGCACCGACCGCAACGCCTTCCGAGTTTGTTTCAAGTTGGGGACTAAAATACCAACCTGCGACTTGATTTTGGAGTCTGTCGATCGCGTGGCCGCCACAAGCGGAGCGTTGGGATCCTATAAAGCTGGATTTGATCATTGTTGGCGTTGGAGATTTGCTTCTTCCTGCCAACCTCAATGGTCACACTCTGGCTCGTTTCCTTTGCTGTTTGCAGCATTCTCATTTGGCTGGTGGACAAATTCATTCGACAGCCTTTATCAACGAGGAAACTACCGCCCGGGCCACCTAAACTCCCTTTCCTTGGTAATGTGCTGGATTTGCGCAACGGGTTGGATTGGGAGCTGTTCACCAAGCTTGGACGCCAATATGGTGAGTAGACTACCTTTCAGAGCTTCCCACTGCGGCAACTAACTTGCTGGGCTGAATTGTAGACTCCGATGTCATTCACTTGGGCGCACTTGGCAAATCTATCGTCGTGCTGAATTCATACAAGGCCGCACAAGACTTACTCGACCAAAGGTCGGGCATCTATTCAAGTCGGTGAGTAACCAAATGGCAGAGCTTCTGTTACGATCAAGTCCTCATTTCTCGGCTTTGTAGGCCTTTCTCTACCATGTTGCATGAGCTGTATGCTACATTTCCCTACATAAAGTCATCCCAACTCACCCAGCGTTAGTTCAGGATGGGATAAACTCTTCACCTTCGCTCAATATGGCGACCACTGGAGAGCTGCGCGCAAAATATTCACAAAGCACTTCCGGGTGTCAAACACCGTCGTGAGCCAACCCCGTGAAGTCTTTTACGTTCGTCGGTTCTTGGGTCAGCTCCTTGACAATCCAAACAACCTCAAGGATCATATACACCAGTGAGCGATCTGCAACGATTCCACCCGCATATAGTCACTCATGAAGCCTAGTCTCGTCGGCTCTATCACTATATCTATGACATACGGCCTTCAAACTCTACCCGTCGATGATCCACACCTTACTCTGGCCGAAGATGCTTTGGTGTACTTGGGCAACACCGGCGTTGGAAACTATCTTGTCGACCTAGTACCAGTCCTCAAATACGTTCCAGCCTGGTTCCCTGGGGCAACCTTCCAGAAGATTGCTGCAAAGAATAGATACTTTATCAACACCATCCGTGATACGTGCTTCGCAGCAGCAAAGAAAAGCCTGGTACGTTCAATCGCATACATAGATCACTGGATGTATGCATGCTTACATCGATACAATCCCAGGATACTATCGACTGCGCCCCTTCCTTCGTGTCTGAAGCCCTTCAAGATATTGAACATTCCAAGAACCCCGAGGAAGAGTTAGCTTTGATTAAGCTTGTCTCCAGCCAAGTTTATATTGGTGTGTCGTGAGTTTTTGAGTCCGTTACGCATTATCCTTACTCCATCTACAACAGCTGCAGTTGATACGACGACGGCGTCTATAGCCTCATTCTTTCTCGCTATGGTCTGCTATCCCGATGTCCAGAAGAAAATACAGAAAGAATTAGATCGTGTCCTTCAAGGCAGATTACCGGTGCAACAAGACTTTGAATCACTGCCTTACCTCGACGCCGTTCTGATGGAGGTACTTCGGTGCGTGTGCAATCCTTCAACGCAAGGATACAGTATCCTGACACTTTGTACAACAATTTCATAGATGGGAACCGGCAGGACCTATTGGTGAGTGCACTTTCTCCATCGCATTATCATCACCAGACAAACTTATCCTCGATAACTAGGTGTTCCTCATTCTGTGATAGCGGATGATGTCTACAACGGGTACCATATCCCAAAAGACACTATCGTCATAGCCAACCTATGGGCAATGCTCACAGATCCCGAAGTGTATCCCGATCCCACCGAGTTCAAGCCAGAAAGGTTCCTCAAGGATGGGAAGATTGACGAATCGGTACGAAGCCCCATCACTACGGCGTTTGGATTTGGAAGGAGGTTAGCCACTATTTCTCTACTTTAGCCCGAATCTGATATTCACGCCGCTTCTTCTCTCCTTCAGAGAATGCCCAGGACGGCATATAGCCATGTCGACGCTCAAGATGACCATGGCGTCTGTTTTGTCTAGTTTCGACATTCTCAAGAAGACAGGTGCAGATGGAAAGGTTATTGAGCCCACGAGGGAGTATCCCTTCTCCTTGGTTCGGTGAGGGGATTTCTTATGCACTATTAAATATTCACTCACGACGAAACCTCAGTCACCCCAAGGACATCGGTCAGACTTGTGACATCAGACCACGATCACGTAGCGCAGAAGAGGGAGTACGAACATGGGCTTCGATGGAAGGAGAGCATCCTCCCTAGGATGGACGTGATTCATACAGACCTGATAGTACGATGTATTCCGAGGCGTATAGTAGAAATCTTCGCAGAGTAGCTGAAGCCTTCCAGCCAACTCTGTTGCCTAATTTGCCTAATGATTGCACCGGCGTTTGCCATGGAGTCCAAGAACTCCAAGAACCTGGCATCACGAGCAACTTTACCTTGATCCTTCAAGTTCTCATAGAGTCCATCCGCCAGTGGCTTTGTCAAACGGCCGCACGAGTTGGGGCAACCTAGTATAGCCACTTAAGGTAAAATCCTGGCCCAGTCATCGTCGCCGATGGACAGTACAGGTGATATATAAGTTGGTGCTTACTTTTCTACTTCATATGTTTCCGGTTTCTCATCTCGTCATATTCCTTAGCCGAAGATCCTGTATACCCTCGATGTCCGAAGCCAGAAAGGTTAATTCCGCACAGGACCTGGGGCCATTATATTAAGAGCGAATTGCGGCATGTCGAGCTTGTATAAAGGAGAGCTGGACCCACATCGACAGTAGACAATTTGCCTTCTCCTGCACCACTCATGATAACGTCTTGGCTTGTTCCATTTGTTATCTGCAGTACCGTTGTCTGGCTAGTGGACTACCTCTTCTCAACGCCTTCACCGATTAGGAAATTACCGCCAGGGCCACCAAAGCTCCCTCTCCTCGGTAATGTGCTCGATTTGCGCAATGGACTGGATTGGGAGCTATTCGCCAATTTTGGGCGCCAGTATGGTAATTACATTGACCACCCATTCTTCAAACGGTGTTCACTAACTCGCCTGACTAAATTAGACTCAGATGTCATTCACTTGGGTGCTTTGGGGAAATCGATCATCATACTGAATTCGTGCAAGGCAGCTCAAGATCTACTCGACCAAAGGTCTGGCCTCTATTCAAGCAGGTGAGTGACCGAATGACTGAGTTTCTGTGAAGGATGGGCTATAATTTCTTGGTTTTTCAGGCCTTATTCCACCATGCTACACGAGCTGTACGTTACTTCATTCTACACACAATTTACTCCAATTCACCATGAGTTAGTTCAGGGTGGAATGGCCTTTTCTCGTTTGATCTATATGGAGACCGCTGGAGGGCTGCTCGCAGATTATTCACGAAGCATTTCCGTGTCTCAAACACCATCATGAGCGAACCGCGCGAGGTCTTCTACGTCCGTCGGTTCTTGAATCAGCTACTCACTAGCCCGAATGAACTCAAGCACCATATTCATCAGTGAGCGACCTTCATTGATGACAACTGTATATGAACGCTAATGAAGCCCAGTCTCGTCGGATCCATAAGTATATCCATGACGTATGGCTTCAGAACCCTACCAGTCAACGACCCCCACCTCACTCTAGCAGAAGAGGGTTTACAATACTTGGGCGACACTGGCATAGGGAACTATCTCGTTGATTTTGTCCCAGTCTTGAAATACATCCCAGCCTGGTTCCCTGGAGCAGCCTTCCAGAAGATTGCCGCAAAGAACGTATACTATCTGTGTACCATCCGTGATACGTGTTTTGAAGCAGCTAAGAAATACATGGTTCGTTTCATGGACTGCCGTTCACTGTGTTCCCAAGGGCTGACATAGGAACAATCTTAGGGCACAGCTGAATCTTCCCCTTCTTTCGTGTCCGAGGCCCTTCAAGATATCGAAAACTCCAAAAACCCCAAAGAGGAGATTGGTTTGCTGAAAGCCGTCTCGACTCAGGTCTATCTCGGTGATTGCTATCTTCACGTGTCGCTACTTGTCAATCTGACGCCATTTTTTTCCAAGCCGCGGCTGATACGACAGCCGCCTATCTGTCCACATTCTTTCTTGCCATGGTCTGCTACCCCGATATCCAGAAAAAACTGCAGAAAGAACTAGATCTTGTCCTTAACAGCCGACTACCTGTGCACCAAGATTTGAATTCCCTGCCTTACCTCGACGCTGTACTTTTGGAGGTGCTCCGGTGAGTAGTCTACTATTTGACATAAGGGTAGCGTCTCAGTCAATGCCCCGATAGGTGGGAACCCGCAGTACCTATCGGTGAGTTACCGTGTGCTCGGTCAGTTGCACCACAGTTGCTCATATTGTTGCTTACTAGGTGTTCCTCACGCTGTCATAATGGACGATATCTACGACGGCTACCACATCCCGAAGGACTCAATTGTCGTCGCGAACCAATGGGCAATGCTTAACAATCCAGAGGACTACCCCGAACCTTGCGAGTTCAAGCCCGAGAGGTTCCTCAAGGACGGCAAAATAGATGACTCGGTACGAAATCCTACGCAGTCAGCGTTCGGATTCGGGAGAAGGTGAGTAGTTACGTCGTTCACGGAGTCATGCACAGGTTTACTGATCTCACGTCTTGACTTTCAAGGGAGTGTCCTGGACGGCATATTGCTATGTCGACGCTCAAATTATCCATGGCATCGACTCTAGTGACTTTCGACATTATTAAGAAGAAAGACAAGGCTGGCAACACTATCGAGCCCAAACGAGAATATCCCTTTTCTTTCGTTAGGTACGTGCCTTTATTTCATACCTAGTACGACCCTCTGTTTTGCTCACCATCGCCATCAGGAGTCCTAAGGAGATTCAATGTGATATCAAGCCACGGTCACGCAAGGCGGAAGAAACGATAACAACCTGGGCTGCGGTCGAAGGTGACTACTATCCCTAGGAGGCATTTTCAAAGAATATAGATGTGTTTGGTATTATATTGTTGCAACGTTGCGATGATACAGATATTTATGTGCTAATGAATCTCAGATTAAGCCTGCTTGTTGATCTCCTGCTGTGCCTCGCCTTTATCGTGGCGGAGGTTACCTAGAATGGCCGTCCATCAGCAAGCGTCTCTCGTGTCAGTTTGAATTCCTCACCTGAAGTCTCCTGCTGACGGTCACCAGTGACTGCACCGACGATGGCGTCTTTCTTGCCGGCTACGCGGTCCTTGGTACCCTCTGCGTAGCCTTTCGCTTGAGCCGCCTTATACTCGGTTTCGCCTTGAGCGTGTTCGTCCTTGCCAGAATTCTGCCATGAGGTAGCACCAGTCATGTTTCCGATAGCCTCGACGACATTGCCTTTGGTGGAGTGGTATTGGCCGGAGGTTTTGCTAAAGCACAGACGATGAGTATCTTCTGGGGGTAATTTCAAAATAGCCCAAGGCTGACCTTGGCTCGTTGTAGGAAGACATGTTGAGATAGATGTGTGTGAAAGGTTGCTTTGTTATGAGATGGAGATGTGATGGATAGTGAAGATTCTTGCCCATTGAGGACAGCACCTTTATAGTGTTCCGGGGCTTCGGGCAGAAAGTGATGTCATAACTATAAGCTCAAAGCTCCGGCAAGGAAAGTTGACAGATGACACACGATCGTCCCGGTATGCCTTCATTGAATAGTTCAAGCGACGTCGTCGACGTAGGTGAACAGCATTTGAAGTCTGAGGGTGGCGCATTGTAGAGGCGCTCGCGTGAAATCACCAGTGACGTCAGGATTCCGGTTATTACGAGTACTGTCCCTTCTTTCGACGAGGGAAAATCTTCAATGTAATTGGGAGCGTCCTAGAACTTCCTGTAAGCAATCTCAAGCTCGGTTTTGAACGGAGTATTTGTACGTCATTGTGACTATTCTCGACCAGTGGCCGTTTGACCTCCTGTTCGGCTGATGTTGACACAGTCAGCCGCTGGTGCGAGCTGAGCAAATTGAATTTAGAGACTGACTGCCAGTTTCGAACATAGCGTTCGGTAGATTCTCAGATCGATCCAAGAGGCTGACTTGGACCAAAGTTGTCTCATTTCTCACTTCAAGGCTTCCATCTATCTCAAGTTTCGATTTGCCTCCATCTAGTCGACTGCGCCCAGTGCTAAGGTCCGGGGACTCGAATACGACATTTCTAGAGCTAGATTTCGTCATTTAAGAACGCCAGTAAGGTATCTGAGGAAATCTCGAGGAAATTTAACAGATCTTAAAGCCGACAGTTTTCGAGGATGACGCAGATTGCCAAGGATAAAGGTAACAGTGCCACTCAAGAAATGACATCACCGTAATTGGGACCATGTTCGCCTCCAAGTGCCGAATGGTGCCCAGGTATATAAGGCATGGTGAGCCAAGGACGAATCGTTCACCACCTTCTCGACTTCACATTCAACAAACCCGAACAACTACACCAAGTACAATGTCGTCCTCCAATGAGCCCAGGTTTGTCTTGAACCTTTTTCGGCATCAAGGAGGTCCTTATCATCTGCTACAGCAAAGTTTCTGGCCAATTCTACTCTACCAAAGGCAACGTCGTCGAAGCCATCGGTAACCTGACAGGTGCAACTTCATGGCAACAATCCGGCAAGGAGGAGCATGCTCAAGGCGAGGCTGAATACAAGGCTGCTCAAGCCCAGGGCTACGCCGAAGGCACCATGGATCGAATGGGCGGCAAGAAGGATGCCGTTGTTGGTGCTGTAACTGGCGATCGTCAACAGGAAGCCTCTGGTGAGTATTTGCAGAAATTAGCATACACTCAAGCTCACCAAAACTGTCAGGTAACGTCCGCCACGACAAAGGCCGGGCTCAGCAGGATCTCAATAGAGAGGTCTAATTCAAAACTATATAACATCACAATTACTACCCAGACTATAATACAATATAGCAAGCAATGTCTATGCTAATGCATGCTGTAAGAACTAGTGTAATTTACCGGCTTCGTGTATCGCAGGAAGACACAGTTTTTGTAAGAAAATCGAAGTACCTGCAAAAGGAACTATTTCACTTTCGAGAATGGTTATCCTCACGAACGGTATCTCAGGGAACCTACTCGTGTCCGTTAGCGCTGCTTCAACGGGCTGCCATTCGAATTTCTTGACAATCTTATGGAGTTTTCCGGGTTTAGCAGATAGAGAGAACGATATTTGGTGGAGGTTCGAAGGCGCTGGTAGAGACGAAAGGAGACTTGAAAGCCACGGGGAGGAGGTGATTGATGCCTCTAGATGAAGCTGGCCGATTCTTAACATCCAAAGAGATATACATTTAGCGAGTGAAATTTGGCTTGGAACACCCGAGACTGGGGAGGTATGGGTTAGAATAAAATCTTAGGAGAACCGACCTGTGACTTACAATGGGTATAAAAGAAATTTGCAATATTGAGGTCTAGCTCTCTGAGGTTCGGTGCGACATGGTCGATCAACCTCATCGTCAGGTCGAGATCACCGTGTCCCGAAGGAGGACTCAGAATCTTGAGGCTTCGGACTTTCCAGCGATGGTGAATGATGAGCGGCGCGACGAAATCCTTTTCAAGCCCCTTTCCCCCGTGAAGTGAGATCTCAAATTTGAGAGTGGGCTTCGGCTTGAAGCGAATTCTGGGAAGTACGTTCCAACTAATGTCCTTGCGTTCAAACATGATGTTGTGGAGTCCACAGATGTTGTCAAGGTTAGGAAGGGTATGAAGGAAGGAAATGAGTGCTTCGGAGGAGGGGAACGTGGCATTCGTTAGGTGTATTGATGTCAACTTCAGAGAAGATGCAATGGTAGTCATTGCTGGATGTTGTGGACCGGATTCGAATCCAACCCCCGAGAGGTGGAGCGAGCGTAGGTTTGGGAGTACGCGTGATACGGACACGACAATATCCAGGATAGTTGGTCCTCCATGATGACATCCAAGGAAATGCGGCTTGCATGTTTCCATTCCGACGTCGCTGATATAGGGTCAAAGGGTGCAACCTCGTCTGAATAGAGGCCTCGCCGCTTGTGTAGACGGGAAATTCCATGCGCATTCGTTTTTTGTATAGAGGAGGAGAGGATTCTTGCGACTGGCGAAGTACCTCCACCTGGATTTCCGTAACCATTCCTTCGACACAAGTGCGCAAGCAGCGAGGGTTCGGTGGTCGTGATCCTGGACCAAGCAGTCCAGAATCAAGTCTTCGAGCTCTGACAGCGACTCCACTGAACAGATAGGCTTCGAGCGGAACACCCCGGTGATGTATTTTGCACTAGCTAGCAGGAATCCCATGCTCAAGAGGTCGCAGGTTGTCGAGGCAGGGAGGAAAATGTTACATGGGATGTGGTAACGACGGAGACCAAGTAGAGACGCGCCCTGACGCGCCAGCAGCTTTATGGATTCGGATCGGCTTGTGGTACGCGTCTCCGAGGCGTGGGAGTTTCGATTTCGAGACTCGATTCAAGTTTAACGGCGAATGTCATGATCACATTCTCAGAGTAGCTATGGGATATTTATAACATTCTTCGCATTCATGGGCTAAGGCAGGTTCGCAGGAGAAATTTGAGAATATTTAGACGTCTAATTAGGGGTGATTGTCAACTTTCCGGCTCTGTCGATCAAAGGCAGGTAGTCCTCTCTGAGACGTCTCTTCGTCTCTGCGATAACGCCTTTCTTTCCACCATACAGGCCGACGTGCACGATAGGTACTCCCTCGGGGAATTTCTCGGTGTCGGTCAGTGTTTCCTCGATAGTGCTCCAGTTGAAGTGATCCAAGTTATGCAAATTATCGCCATGTTCCAAGTCGAGGGAAAACCTTACTTTCCGGAATTTGGAGGATGTCGGTATGGATGAGAGAAGAGTTGATAACCACGGGGAAGGAATAGACGATGACATGATGTAGAATTTCCCGATGTTTAGAACTGCAAGGGATTCACATTTAGCGAGTGAAATCGGGCTCGGCTCTCCAGGGGCTGCAAGTTGAAAGGGCATAAAGAAGATTAACAAGTGATGATGATAAAGATACTGGTGGCTTACAATGATCATATGAGAAGGCTGCGACTTCAAGATCGAGTTCCACCAGGTGTGGCGCAATATGATTAATCAACCTCTCGGTCAATTCGAGGTCCTCGGGTTCTATAGGTGGACTGACAATCTTGAGTCTCCGCACTTTCCAGGCATGATGTATGATGAGCGGCGCGATGAAATCCCTGAAGAGCCCATCTTGCCCATCAAGAGTAATGTCAAATCTGAGGCTGGGTTTGGGTTTGAAGAGAACTCTGGGCCTCTCATGCCAGCTACTCGACATGGGCACGAGCATAACGTCAGATAGTTCACAGGTGTCATCGAGGTTAGGAAGGGAGCGCAGGAGGTTGGTAAGAACGTTGGGTGACGGTAACGTGACATCCTTCAGATGTATCGACGTTAACTTCAGGAAAGATCCAATAGCGGCCAATCCTGGGTGTTGTGGACCTGATTCAATCCCGACACCCGAGAGATGAAGAGTTCGCAGGTTTGAGAGCACGGGTGATATGGATATGATGATGTCGAGAACGGCTGGTCCTCCAAGGCGGCATCCGAATATTTTTGGCCTGCATGTTTCCATTCCGATCTCGGTGATATAGGGCAACAGCGTGCACTCTGGGTTAAACAAGGGCTGCGCTGCTTTCGCAGATGGGAGGTTTCGTTCACACTCCTTTGCTGTGTAGAGGAGAAGTGGATCTTTGCGACTAGCAAAGTACCTCCACCTAGATTTCTCCAGCCACCCTTTCGACACGAGTCCACACGCAGCAAGAGTGCGATGGTCGGAATTCTGGACCAAGCAGTCCAGGATCATGTCCTCAAGCTCTGGTGGTAATTCGAGCGACGAGTTGGACTCTGAGAGGAACATGCCAGTAATATATCTGGCTCCAGTCAGTAGAAAGCTCATGTTCGCGTTGTGAAAGAGGTAGCAGGTCGTCGAAGTAGAGAAGAAAGAGCTACATGGCCTGTGGTAACAGGAAAGATCGGACTTTGAGCTGAGTATTTGGAACTCGGATCGGCCTCGTAGCACGGCTCCGAGGCGTGGGAGACAAGGACTTCAATGACGCATGTGTTATGACTCATGCACGCCCTTCACAACAGTCACCGCCGCCTTCAAGTTACTTAGGTGAACCTGAAATGCTTGAACCCGTTCAATTTCAAGTTCAGGATGAATTCGGGCTATTCAATCCTGCGTCGCCTCTTGCCAGAGAAGGTAAACATGGCCTATTGTGCTCTATGGAAACCAAATCTCATTCCATTCTTAGCAACAAACCTATTCTCGACCCTTCACGCAACCGCCGACAGTACGGAAGCCAAGAAACAACACGCGTACGCAATAATTCGTGAAGAAATTGCATTCTTTGAATGTGTTGCTGCCCAGGCCGAACAGGCAATAGTTTCATGGAAGTCAAAATTTAATGCTCTCGCGAATGTTCAGAGGCTTCCGGAGGAAATCTTGGCGCATATATTTGTCCTTCTTGCCCATGAAGATCAGCCTTCGACCACAAAATGGATGAGGGTTACCCGCGTATGCTCGCACTGGCGAGGGATAGCTCTAAGTCATCCGGAGATCTGGAGTCGTCCCGACTTTCGAAATCCCAAACGCGCCAACGAGATGATCAAACGAGCAAAAGCATACCCTTTGATCATCGACTTTGCGATTCCTGAACCCGTCGCCGGCGGGCCGACTATGGATTTCAAGCCCGTACTTGAAGGAATCTTCGAGAACGTCCCTAAAGCAAAACAGATCGTCCTTCGGAACTGCCAGTGTCGCCCCGGTAGCACTCGTTTCAACTCTATGATGGAGCTCAAATCCTTCTTGAAACGGTCTGCTCCCCTGCTTGAAAGCCTGGAAGTCAACAACGGACCAAAAATGGGTCCTGCCACTTTCCCTGAGGGCCTTTTTTCTGGAAACATCCCCAGGCTACGCCAAGTTACTCTCCTCAATTGGCTTCTCCCTCAAACAAAATCGTCCATACTTCCATTTTCTGGAATTACAAGCCTCAAGATTGTCATCAACGGAGGGGATCTACACCACCCTACCGCCGATGCATTTCTAACACTTAAATACCTGCCGAAACTCCAGGATCTGCACATCACTAACCTACTTCGCACCATACCTGTCGATCCACCGTTTGACACCCCATTCGAACTACTTTGTTTGAAAGAATTGACGGTCTTTGATTCTTCGAGTGGTTGCGACGCTTTCTTTCGGTCGGTGATCTATCCGCCCACTGCCACGATCAAAATCGTGTTCACCAAAATTGCCCAAGTAAACTTCACTCTAAGCTGGTTACTGGCCTCTGACGAGGCCACTGAGCGGACCATCGAAAAGGTCAGCCATCAAATGCACGCACCGATTCGCACTCTCAAGATAGGTGAAGGTAGTATGCAACAACTTAGTGAACTAGATGTGTACACCGGGGTTCCTGGCAAGTCGAAGTGTCACCTATCGTTGCAAGGTGTACCACCACTTCCGATTGTCGAGGGAACGTTGGTCGACCTTCTCCCAATCGCAAATCTCACCTCCCTTGTCTACGAGCTTCCGAAATCCTACGAGGAGCTTTGGGAGAAGCTTGGCCAGCTACCAAACTTGCGAAGCCTCGAGGTGCATGGCAACCACGAAGGTCTTTTGATAATCCTTGGGGAGACGAGACATGCAATCAGCACGGAGACCATCTCAGGGAAATCATCTGAGATCTATTTCCCCTCACTTTCAACACTGCTGCTCGACGACTGGAGATTCTGGGATGCTTCCGACCGAATCAACGAGAACTTCGGCATGATCGGAACATATTGGTTCCCTCCCCCTGACCACCACGTTCATTTGGCCCTACTTACCGACGCTCTACTCCTTCGACGGCGAAACAAGCAGGATCTCGTGCAGATTACGGTCGTCAACTCGACTTTTACGCCCAAGCACGCAGCAGTGGTGGAGGAAATAACTGCCGGAGTGACGAAATGGTTATTTAGGGAATCTGGAATAGCTACCGCTATGATGCCGTGAACATGATTCCCTGTGCTCCAATCTATACCATGATCTACACCTATATCATCGCTTGTATGATCTCATATTATAATTGTAGACGGCGATAACCACTATCCGACAGTAAACGAGAAAGCACAGTTCAGGCTGTTAGCCGAGTATTTGACCCGCATTACCTCTTTCCAAAGACCAGTTGCTAACAAGGTAGCTTGCACCTGAGAGTAAAGAGTTCTTCCGTTTGTTCAGCAGAAGGCAGCAATTTTGTTCTAATCTCGTGAAGAGTGGTCAAAGTCATCGACCGAAGTGTTGACCAGGCCTTTGGATCGGGTTGTCGGAAGCCATCCGCGACGTGGGAAAAGTCTCATTAATGACATATCCGATATCGTTCATAACATGCATGACATCTCTCGCAAGACTCCGGCGCGTTACTGACAGTGACACAGGCGTTGAGTCCGTTAATTCTGACTCTGGACTAGTTTTAGTTCGAAGAAGTCAATAATGGCAACATACACCTACCCACGACATTCTTACCCTCGGCCAGGTAAGCATGGACTCTCACGTCTTTCGAAAATGATTCTCACCCAATCTTGGAGACAGAGCCTTTTGTACTCCATGTTACTGCAAGCTGCCCTGAGGCGAAGAAGCAACACGCTTACGCTATCATTCACGAAGAAATCGCGTATCTTAAATGTGTAATTTCTCAGGTCGAAAAGGAAATCGCCACGTTGAAATCAAGTTTCAATGCTCTCTCCGCAATACACAAACTCCCGGGGGAAATACTGGGACATATTTTCCTTCTGCTTGCACACGAAAGCCAACCGCCTACAACAAGCTGGGTCAGTATCACCCGTGTATGCGCCCACTGGCGTAATACAGCCATGAACTATCCGGAGATCTGGAGTCGACCTGACTTCCGAAATACCAAGCGTGCCGTCGAGATGATCAAACGAGCGAAAGCATGCCCCTTAACTGTCGACTTCACCATGCACGATATTACACGAGTAGTAGCCGGCTCTCCGTCTCCGTTCGACATACTGGTAAAGAGCATCCCACAAGCCAAACAGCTTGTCTTTCGTTACTGCCAATGTCACCCCGCGGGCTCTCCTGCAAGCGCAGGCTTAATCCCAGATCCCCAAGCGTTCCTAAAACGGCCGGCTCCCCTGCTGGAGGGCTTGAGTCTCACCAATTCACCATTCATGTTACACGCCACTCTACCAGAGGGTGCTTTCTCCGGAAACATCCCTAAACTACGCCACATCTCTCTTCACAATTGGTTCTTACCCCGGACGACATCATCTCTGCTTCCTTTCGCTCGAATTACAAGCCTCAATATGGTAGTCAGTGGAGGATATATGCGTTATGCCTCAGCAGATGCATTTCTAATGCTCAGGCATCTCACCGAACTTCGGAATCTGTCTATCACTAATCTACTCACGTCTACACCCATAGGTTTCGATACCTCATTTGAGCTACCTCGTCTGAATCGTCTGACGGTCTTCGACCGTTGCTATGGCTGCGCAGTTTTCTTCCGTTCTGTGACCTATCCGCCTACCGCGAGCGTAGAAATTGGCTTCTCAAGAATTTTTCAATTGGGGCCAGATACATTACTGGCTGCCGAAACCGCCATTAATCAAACCGTTAGGAAGGCCAGCAACCAACTCCCTGCACCCATTTCTGCTCTCAAGATACGCGAGGACACAGTACAGCAGCTCGTTGAAGTAGATGTGCACACGAACATACCTTGGGGCCCCGACAAGCCGAAATGTCAACTATCGCTGCAGGGAGTACCCCCGCTCACGATTGTTTCCGGAAGGCTAAGCGACCTTCTCCCACTTGAAAATCTCACCTCGCTTGTCTATGCCGTCCGGAAGTCTTCCGAGGAACTCTGGCAGAACATTGGCCAGCTACCGAATTTATGGAGCATTGCGGTGCACGGCAACCATGAAGGCCTTCTGACAGTCATCGGTTCAACAAAACACGGAACGGGCACAGAAACCATGTCGGGAAATAAGTTCGATATACACTTCCCCTCGCTTTCTGTACTGCTTCTCAACAACTGGAAATTTTGGGATGCCAGCGACCGAATCAACGAAAATTTCGGCATGATTGGAACAGATTGGTTCCCTCCTCCGGACGACCACGTTCATCTTGCCCTACTTACCGACGCCCTCCTCTTTCGTCGGCGAAACGAGCAGAACTTCACCCAAGTCATGGTTATCAGCTCGATTTTTACACCCGAGCATGTAGCAGCGGTGGAGGAGATAACTGGAGATAGAACGAATTGGTTTATCATGGAACACGGATTGGCTTCTGCTTTTCCAGAAACGATACAGACTCCCCTCACCTCGCCATAGACGTCACACTTTGTACTTTGATTTATACCTCGATCTACTCGTTCATATAGGCTTGCTTGTATATATGGACTCTGGAATTTCCACGCGGCGATAGTCATTCTCCCAAATGCTTCAAGTAACCCGAGCCGACTGATATAATGACTACAACCATGATCAAATTGGCAATTGCCCTCACCTCGATGTACGTTCGAGGAATATCACACAGGCGGTAGCTGAGTATAATCGGATTGAAAAGGCCTGAACGAGAGAGCACAGAGGTCATCGGTCGCCTGGGCGATACTGACGAGGACGAAGAAAAAGGAGCCTCAGGACTACTATTAGTAAAACCTAGATTATCATTCCATAGTTCGTAGGCTAACAAAAAGCGACAATGCGGACTCGAGATAGCTATGCAAAAATTGGCAGAGGGTATCTATGTAGAGAACTTCAGGGCTGGATTTCCTCTCCCCAAGTTTGGAACAACAAGTCTTCTTTATTCTCGGAACGGGGTGTAATTTCCTCTCCCCAAGCCTCGAACAACAGGTCTTCTGCGCTCTCGGAACGGGTCGCGAAATCGTCAGGTCCAGGCTCCGTCCAAGTTTCGAACAACAAATCTTCTTTGTTTTCGGAACGGGGAGTGATTCCTTCTCCCCAAGTCTCGAAAAGCAGGTCTTCGGTATTCACGGAACGCTGTACAGTATGATCTATCCGTCAGCGCCAGCTCGAACATAGCCTAGAGGGAGTGCACCTTTTGAGCTACCGTATTGAGGTCGCGACCGAGAACAGCGTTCCCTTCAGCATTCTGGCCGTTGACCTGATAGAATATTAGCGTCATGAGTTACACACAGAGGCAGGAGTTTCGAGAACATCGATACTCACCTCAACAGCAGTTGGCGGCGCGGGTGCCGGAGCTGCCTGGGCAATCAGAGCGGCTGACAAGACGAAGAAGAAAGAGGTGATGAACTTCATGGAGGAGAAGAAGTCGGACTTGCAAGACAGGCTGATGTCTGGAGAGAAGCTGGGCGTAGGTCGCTGCCTTTTTATACGAGTTTCTGCATGTCAGGGATTGTTCTCACGACAGCATGCGTGCTTCCTGTAATCCGAACAGAAGGCAGAGAGCGACAGGAAGCATTCATTTGAGATCGACGGGGAGCATCCGATTCGCTGGAATTGTTCTTGTTCGGCCGCTAGTCGTATTTTTGCCATGAAATTTCATCAGCTACTAGTAGACGTCAACAACAGCGCGCATGCACAATTGAGATCTTGAATGAGTGGCCCTCGGACTGTGCTTCTTTATGGTTGATACGCCGGTAAGTAGAACATTCTGGCTGGCGCTTGCCTCCAAAAGCACGCGCTCGACACGACTGACGCGTGAGGGAAAGGAGGAACAAACGGCTTCAGGTGCGGATTTGCGTTTAGTTACTGCGCTTAGTCATTAGGCCAAGGTCCGAGTCGCCTCCTTCCCTGACTCTTGATAGCGAGCATGCACCCTTTTCTCGCCCACCCTCGTTAGTCCAGAGGGCTGTCTGCAAATGCCGTCACTCGCTTGAACAAACTCGGAAGCAGATCTAGTCCTGTTTCGGTCACGGTAATGTTGAACCTACCAAGTTCTCGAGCGATGGCCTACGAACTGCCAGTGCAAGGATTGAGTTCTCCTTCAAATTGCAGGTTCCTAGCCTTCTCTCACGTTGCCCCGGTGAGAAAGGTCACTGAAGGTTGGGGATGAGATTATGATGGAATGTGATCATGGTGAAGGGCGCGGACTAGCCCTTGTGCCAGCGAGTCGGGAGATGGTGCTATCGTCTTTCCACCCGTAACAGTGTAGCATCAATAATGTCCTCTACCGGGTTTACCCAGCGCATTTACGCAATCCAAGAGGTATGTACACATCGAATCAAATCCCTGTACTATCAGTCACTGATAATTCGACCTATAAAGTCCTCCACCAAGATTCATATCGCTTTGCCCGATGGATACCGACTCGGCCAGAGCCTGTCTAGAGTAACTCTTACTTTCAAGGATGATAAAGGACGATCCCACCAAGAAGAAGTACTGATAGCAACACCTCTAGCACCGTCTGGCTGCGTCAGTCTGAACGCAAATTCGACTCAAGAAACCAAGAAAGATCGTCGTTACGTAGCACCCAGCTCGAGGCCAGCCTCAGCATTTTCCGTACCTAATGACCTTGCTACACACAATCCATGGTCGATCTCCTTCCCTCCGTCGCTCGCCCCAGAGACACCAGCGAAGAAATCCGCGACGATTGTGAGAGATCTCTTGTATTACTTCGAGATGATATCGATTCAGGTCGGAGCAAATAGTATGTTCTCCGTTGTGGCTTCCTGACTAGGCTCATAGGTGGGAACTACACTTTTTCGAGTGCCAAAGCACAATATCCAACCCCTGTTGTGGGCCTTCGCTGGTGGCATCTATAATGGGATAGAAATGTTCCAAAAAGGTTCAGATACGGAACCATTTGTACTTGAAGGCGTGCAGAAATCGGATTTTGCTGTGCTCCTCAAACTGTTATATCCCCTGTGAGCCTAATCATTGTTACTCAATATGATGATGAACTCACTTGTTCTGTCTACTATTTCAGATCCCCGAAGTCCACGCCTGACACGCTAACCACCGAAGAATGGATCTCCATACTCAAAGTGACCAGTCAAACCAGCTTCCTATTGAGGGCGCCTCATAATGAGCCTCGGAGAATGGCCATGGAATATCTGGCTAAAAAGGGTCTTCCCTCGGCAAGATATGTCGCTCTAGGGCGGGAATTCTCCATTCCAGGTTGGGTGAAGCCATGCATCAAAAAAATAATCGAGAGTCAAGCGCCCATCACAGCAGAGTTGGTCGAAAGCGTGGGGTTCAGGACCGTGGAGAGTATATGCCGCATACAGGAGAGCATCTATGGGCCACTTCCGAGTTGTGGATTCCCTGTAAAGCAGGAAGCCGTGCAGCTACCTATCATCGATCAAGTGTTCAAACACGACCTAAAAGAGCAAGACACCCCGTCCTCTAACGGCTCCGAAATAATCAACAGGGTCATCTTAGCTTCCCGTTCTAAACAATCTACATGGCTACGGCTTGCTCTGGCCGAGGTTGTTGCACGCAATGGTATACTGACGGCTGAGGAAGCTGGCAGGTTACCCTCCAAGGATCTCGCTGCAAAGATCTGGCAGGCCAGACTGGAGTTCAGGCGGCGAAACGTAGTTGGGAGGGCACTAATACCTGTTCGTCTGACAGTTGATGAAACAACTTTCGAGAAAGAATTTCGGTATGAGGAGGCGTTCGAGCTAAGGCCTTTCACGCCCGAGATGGCCCAATACCCCAGCTCTTAGGGGTGAAAGGGGCATGCATACCCTACTGCGAAGCTGTATCCATGTACGAACTATGGCTGTGCGGTATGAAAGAATGCATTCTCCACGGGTGATACCACTTTCTTCCACTCCGTACTATTCCATATCTCACAGAAACTTAGTTGCAGTATTTTTTGTCGCGTTTTATTCCAGTCTTAGCATGTGGAAACTGGATGTGATAATCAAGGAGGGCGTGATAATTATTCAGTCGAAACCTCGTGTGAGGCCGTGGCATTCCTGTGATATTCACATTCCAAGACACGTTGTCAATCCTCTACCAACTAATTTATCACCTACTATCATGAGAGATCAGAGCATTACAGCCTATTTTACGGTACGTCAGGTTAATGTAACTCTAAAAGCGATCTCATGTTGGTGGGTGATCTAGTCCCTGGGCCAACTCGCATTGATTCTGCCAGAGGGCCATAAATTAAGGCAGGGTCTGCATTCGTTCACGATCACATTCAAGGATGACAGTGACGAGATGCAAGTGGAAGAGGTTCCAGTCATGCCTCAACCGGAATGTCAAACCAAATCGATTGGGGACCATCGAGAGCAGGGCAGCATCGATCAACCCCTTCAGCCGGATTCGATACTCACCCCATCAAGCGCGCTCATCTCAGCTCCTAAATCAAATCAATCAACCATTGTAAAGGACCCATCGTATTATCTCTCCTTGGTGACAATACAGGTGAGATACGACGAGTTGGTAATGGGAATATCGATTAGACTCGCTGAACTGATTCTAAGGTGGAAGATACGCTATTTCGGGTCCCAGAGCCGCAGATAGCCCCGACAATACGGAGTATACTAGGCAAAGGAGATACATTCCCATTGCAGGGCTCCGACAATGCACCTATCGTCTTGAGTGGTGTTAGAAAGTCGGACTTCCTCGCCCTACTGAAAATACTGTATCCACTGTGAGCTCAGAGATAATGTTTCGAGGCACGAACTCACCATTGGTACCACAAGGTCACTGGATTACAAGCCAAAACTATTGAGCCCCGAGGAATGGGAGTCCATCCTGAGGCTGACGAGCCGAGATGGCGCCCTGCCGGCTTCCGAGTCAGCAACTGACAAACCTCGAATGATGGCAATCCGATATTTGGGTGAATCATCTATCTCTTCCGCAAAACGGGTTCAACTAGGACGAAAATACGGTATTGAGGCCTGGATCAAGCCTTACCTGAGGATGTTGGTAGAAAGCGAGGTACCTATCTCAGAAGATATGGTGGAACTGCTTGGATTGAAGACCGTTGAGAGCATTTGTCGATTGAGAGAACAGATGTACGCCACCGGCTCTTCCTTTTCCGTCGCGGCGTCTCCAGTATACGATGCTCCTGAGAGCGAGGAATTCAGGATCATCAACCGCCTGTTCGAACAAGAGGTCGGAAGTTTGAGCTCCATCCCTACCGACGGGGCCATCGAGCGGATCATTTTAGCCCATCGCTCTGCCCAGCCAAATTGGCTACGTTTAGCATTGGCGGAGATAGTCACACGTCCCGGCCTGCTAACTGTGGCAGAGGCAAACAGGCTCCCTTCCATCGACATTGCTGTGAGAATTTGGCAGGCCAGATTGGAGTTGAAAAAGCCTGCTCCAGTGACTCAGAGTCCTCGCCGCCTGAAATCACGGCCAATCTACACAGTTATTCCCATGGCTATCGACGACGCGGCATTTGAGGAGGAATTTGGCTCCGAGGGAGGGATGTATGGTTTGAATTGACCATTCCCTGCATTTGCTGTGCTGCCTGCAGGGGTTTTTACTGTAGTAGATCGCAACTGTCGCGTCCTGGAGAGTGAACATTTCTTGGTTTGGGACACGCTTCCAGATCACGGGAGAGCTTTCTCTTCTTAGTACTCGTAACGCCCAGTAAGGTATCGCGCATGTCTTGGCAGTATCGGAATCAGGATATTGCAGAGTTGTAATGTCGATAACTCCTTGAACTTGAATTCCAAATTGGTACATTCTTCAGGCGGCAGTACCAGTGGCAAGCGCAGAAACAATGAGGAGATTGTTTGTGTTTTCTCGAGAAGAGCTCCGCCTCCTATTGTTAGAAGCTTCTGCTCGGAGGCATTATCCAGGGGGATTTGGAATGAAAATGCACGACCAGCTGGATATGGTTGTGAACAAAGGCCCATCCGCCCACGTTTGTTTGGTTCCCAAGTTGACGACAAACAAACCCCGCCTTCATTCTGACCGCCATCTGCAAAGCGACAGCCAGCTTTTTGTCTCCTCATCGCGCACATTCCAATCTTGTCAGACTGCAATTCTTCTCGGCCGCAAATCCTGACATTGGTAATTACCGTGTCCAAAACACGTTGCGGGAGAATTAGCGCAACGTGCCCTTGGCGACCCAAATATTAATGTCGTCGACCAGCGTTAAATACGATGGAGATGATCCCCTTTGGCAAGAAAGTCTCGTTCGATCGCACCACCACTAAACTCAAGAACACCAGAACCACTAACAAGGTATATGACTACAGCTCTGCATTAGTCTTGAGATGACCAAATGATGCAGACATGATCTTACGTCCTGTTGAGACCTCCTGGGGTACCTATTCGCCTTCAAGAGGTGCCAGCGTCAAACGTCCGCATGCAGTCATATACCCAAGCCAGTATGTTATTCCTGGAACTATTCGGAAAAGGCGCTAATCAATCGTAAATGCAGAATTGAACGTTTCGAGTATCACACAGAAGAGAAAGCCATATCTAACACCACGTACATCATATTCAATGTGTGTCATTTCTTCATGTATTTCTCGGATGTGATGCTAAACGTGGGCCGCCTGGCTGCAGGTCGGGGACATGTACTTTGAAGCGCCAGAATACCAACTCGTCTCCACTGCACTGGAGATCTTTACCACCAGCTTGCCGGTCCAAGTCGTTGTAGGCGAAGAGGAGCGCAAGTGCTTCCTCGTCAGTGAGGTCTCTGCATCCGAGTTCAGACCAATGCTCAGGTTCTACTATGACCGGTACGTCTTGAATATAAGAATATTGTATAGGCATGAGATCCTAACTTTCTAAACAGTGACAAGAATGGCCCACTACTGGGCGTCTCCGATTACATCTCCATCCTGAAAGTGGCCACAAAATTCGGTATCATCTCCCTACGTGATGAAGCCATCGACCAACTCGAAAATCACGATATCGGCTGGCCCCAAAAGGCTGCCCTAGGTCGTCTTTGTTCTATCCCACATTGGTTCTATGAAGGCAATCTCCACATGATCCAGGAATTGGACATGGAGATTTGCGCCTCCGACGATGTCATTGATGAACTCGGGCTTGAGGACGTTCTCCGCCTCTGCCGTGTCAGAGAGAGCCTGGTCAAACCATACCCCGGACTCCAGCAGCTTGTAGCATTCAGTTGCTCAATCCCAGAGCGCATGACGTTCATGGTTGCTGGGGAGGCGCTTAGGGAACCTTCGATAAATTCCTCCCCAAGGGGCAGCGACCTCGTGGGTCAATACTTGGACATCGCTAATAGCCATATTTCGAAGGACGCTTTGGCAAGGGTTACGAGGCGCCCAGCGAGCCTGACCTACGATGAGGTCAAGCTCTACAGGGAACATCCTGATCACATACGGAAGCTACTCCGTGCTCGGTTATCCTGGAAGGCAAGCCAAGGGTGGATTAGGTCGGAGAAATCAGATGTGGTGGCAGCGTTTGAAGAAGAATTTGATTCTGACTTGAGAGGGATAAAGGAGCGCGGCGAGGAGCTTAAAACCAAAGGGCCTCGCTATATCCTACCGAAGCGAGGTAGCTCAGCGGTTCATTTATATCCTTGGTATCTATTTACTCACCTCTTCACCCACTTCTGGTTCAAGGGCCGGGAGGTTGCGATTCTTTACTTTAGGTGGTTGTCCATTTTGTTACGCAATCCAGTATAGTTTCCCGATGTTATGACCAGTAGCTAGTACTTACTCTTCTCATTTCTAAACTTTGTTTCCACTACTTGGTCCTTGCCATTGCGACTCCCTCAACTAGGCCGACAGTCCGCCCATTCCGCCCATATCTTGAGGGCCAGCCATTTCAAGCTGATATGCAAGGCGGAACAAAGGTTAACTGCAATATCGTCATCATGGTGTTTGGCTGAAATGTTGCTGCCAAACAAACCCTACTTTCGTCCGCCTTTCATTTGGATACCACAAAGCGCCTATTGTTCCTTTGCAGCAGCTTCTTCAGCATTTGACAGGGTCGAATTCTCATTTTGCAAATCTATGAAAATCCGGACAGGCTCTCAAAAATGGGGAGGGCCTCTATTAGGAAATGCATTGTTCTCGCCAGTCATGGCAACTTGAATGGCAAAACAAAGCTATACTTTCTTCGCCCGGATTTATAAAGGAAGAAGAGAGCTACCGCCCTCTAAAGCTCGCATTCCACTTGGCTATCACACACTCCTTGAAAGCAATTCGCAATGTCCACGGTAAGTGTACCCGTGTTGGAACAGTGGTTTCGTAACTGAAAGTTGTTCACAGAACACCTCACACTCAACCAGTTTGCCGCAAAATAATGGCCGATCCAATACCTCTGCCGGGCAGACGGATACCTCTACTTCGTCGGATTCCCGGATTAGGTGAGTCTCAACCAACGTAACGTTTCAGAGAATTAAAGCCATTGTTAGGATAAATGTCTACCTGGATTATGACTGGTGGAGTTCACCATCCGTCGGGGATTCGGGCGAAAGTAGACCCGATGGCCATCGTATTACGTTCAAGGTATGCGTATACCGCAGGCAGCATGGAGTATTATACATCTTGTCTGATTGGCCTTTCGTAGGTGGAGGCACATTTCTTCAGCGTCCCCGAATATCGCTTTATGTCTGGCGCGCCAGGCTTCTTGAGACATCCCGAGCTGATGAAATATAAACGGAAGCTATCAATGGGTCACCGTACTCTACGGTATCAAGTCTTCCGATTTCGTGCCAGTCTTGAAACATTTCTACCCTCAGTTCGTGTAGACATCCTCACTCCCGCCTTTCTGCTTCTGACTGACGTCTGTGTTAGGAATCGTGCCGATACAAAATTGTCAAACCAGGACTGGACTTCCATCTTGAAGTCATCAACCATGTTCAAAGCCAAACGTCTGCGCAAAAAGGCAATACTCCACCTCGAGCACCAGGATCTCCCCTGGATCGACAAACTTGTACTTGGCCAAACTTGCTTCGTAGAGAATTGGTTCCGGGACGGATGTGTTGAAATGATTTCACTCGCCCCGGGGACTATCTCGGCCGAAGATATGAATAGAATTGGGCTGAGAATGGTCATCCGCGCCTTCCAGGCCATGGAACGCTCAATCAAGCTTCCTGTCCCTTCAAACCTTCCACCGAGGCGAACTGATTCCGAGAGACTAGCAAACAAAATCTCTGCGGATGAATTCCAGGACATCCTACCCACCCTTTCCCAGGAACCTACGAATCTCGTGGAAGAATTTTGGCGGAGCAAAGTGGAGGGTAGAGCCGACTTGTTGAAGGAAGCCGCTTCGAAGGTCATCAAGCGCCTATCTAGCATCACCTGGGCCGAAGTGGAAGAACACCAACATCAGCTCGAGGACATTGAGCGATTACTCAACGGACGCCTTCGCTACAAAGACAAACGGCAGTACAAGCTGGACAACGGAAGGTCCAAAGCTCTCAAGCTTGTCGACTACCAAAGTGCGTTTGAAAGGGAGTTCGGGCCTGATTTGGAGGACATCAGAAGCAGGGGTCAGGCGTTAGAACCTCGACGGCCCCGTTTCGACGATGATCCGTCATCCGAGGAGCGGCAAACAGAGGTGAAGAACGGACTGCTCGACTTTGCGATTGCAAAGTACCGTATCGCCATCCCATTCAAATTTCAAGTTCCTGCATACATTATAGCTGGTGTTCTTTTCCTCCTCTGCATTGCCTGGCTCGCGTATTACTATCTGTTGCCTCTTGATAGGAGCAACTTCCCTTCTGTTTCTCCCATCGTTGCTTCTGCCCTCGATCTGTAATATTCACACAATCTTTTGAATCCAATTTGAATTTTACGATTAATTATTGCTGAAATATACATATTTGTCAATGTTTGAAACTGAGGCTCATTGTACACCGCCACTGCGGACCCGTTCACCGACTTTGCGACTCCCTTGACCGGGCAGACAGTCAGTCCACACCTCGAAGGCTAAGACGACATGCAGGACGGCAGAGCGCCCAGGTAAGTGCTACTCTGTCGTGTGAGGCACGATATTGACGAGGTATCATATATAAAGGATCAAAAATCGCGCGCCAGCGGCGATTCAGGCAAGTTCAACAGAATTCTGTACTAGAAGGCCAAGAAATTGACCAGCCTTGATAATAGATTACAGCTGAACAGCTGCTGCGGGAGGTGAGCTATCTGGTAGTGTTTGTCGAATGTTGCACTCACGCCATCGTTTTATAGGCTCAAGAACGACAAGAATCTCAATTCAAGGCGCCCAGGCAGCGGGTTGAGGATTTCGAGGAGCTTCATGAGTACAGAGGGAGGAAGAGGAAGGAGTTCGAGGACCGTGTGAGGCGGACGAGGGGCAATATGTAAGTAATACGTCTGATATTCTTGTCCGTTGCCCTAAACCTCGGTTTTGTGTGTAGTAAAGAATGGCTTCAGTACGCCAACTGGGAGGTACGTAGCCGCGTAAAATTGGGTCGACCTTATACTAAACTATGTATAGGCCAGCCAAAACGAATTTGACAGGTCTCGGTCTGTCTTTGAACGTGCCCTGGATGTCGACCCCAGGAGCATCCAGCTATGGCTCTCATACACCGAGATGGAGCTCAAAAACCGTAATGTGCAACATGCACGTAACTTGTTCGACCGAGCTGTGACTCTGCTCCCGCGAGTTGATCAGCTCTGGTATAAATACGTCTACCTGGAAGAACTGCTCCAAAACGTGTCAGGTGCTCGCCAGGTGTTCGAGCGGTGGATGCAATGGGAACCGGATGACAAGGCATGGCAAGCTTACATCAAGCTGGAAGAGAGGTACCAGGAATGGGACCGTGCAAGTGCAATTTATGAGCGTTGGGTTGCTGTGAGGCCGGAACCGAGGACTTGGGTGAAATGGGCCAAATTCGAGGAGGAGAGGGTGAGAGTTGATAAGGCTCGAGAAGTCTTTCAGACAGCTCTTGAGTTCTTTGGAGATGACGAGGAGCAGGTTGAAAAGGCCCAAGTCGTGTTCAGCTCTTTCGCCAAGATGGAGACTAGGTTGAAGGAGTTTGAACGTGCTCGAGTCATTTACAAGGTATGGTCTTTCTGGATGCGCCCAGAGGGTGAAACTGATTGTTTTGTGTATAGTTTGCTCTTGCTCGCATACCCAGGTCAAAATCTTCCGGCTTGTATGCTTCCTACACCAAGTTTGAGAAGCAGCATGGCACGCGTACCTCACTGGAATCTACGGTCCTTGGCAAGCGACGGATTCAATACGAGGATGAGCTTGCCCAAGACGGCCGCAATTACGATGTCTGGTTTGACTACACCCGTCTGGAGGAGGGTGCACTAAAAGACCTCCGAGAAGAGGGTGCAACACAGGAGGAAGAAGACCAGGCTATCAGCAGGGTGAGAGAGGTATATGAAAGAGCAGTTGCTCAGGTGCCTCCTGGAGGCGAAAAGCGACATTGGAGGCGATATATATTCCTCTGGCTAAACTACGCCTTGTTTGAGGAACTTGAGACCAAGGTATGAACGAACTCATTTTAGTGGCTAATAATCCCGGCTAACCATCATTTTAGGACTATACCCGAGCACGAGAAATCTATCAAACGGCTATGAAGCTTGTACCTCATAAGCAGTTCACGTTTGCGAAACTTTGGCTCATGTTCGCCAAATTTGAACTTCGCCGACTTGAGATACAGGCTGCTCGGAAAACGCTGGGAGCCAGTATTGGCATGTGTCCCAAGGAAAAGCTCTTCAAAGGCTATATTGAGCTTGAGATTGAGGTGCGTAAATTTACCTAGCCGAGAGCATATACTGACGTCCCATTTAGCTGCGTGAATTTGACCGCGCCCGCGCCCTCTATGAGAAATATCTTGAAGTATGTCTACACTTTTATATTACTTCTGAACAAGCCAGCTCATCGTCTGTCATAGTTCGACCCAGCAAACTCTGCTGCCTGGATTAGGTTCGCCGAGCTCGAATCCCAGCTCCAAGATTTCGCCAGAACAAGGGCCATCTTTGAGCTCGGAGTTTCCCAATCTCCTCTCTCCATGCCCGAACTCCTCTGGAAAGCCTACATTGACTTCGAGGTTGGTGAAGGCGAAAGGGAGATTGCCAGGTCACTCTACGAGCGCCTCATCAAACTCAGTGGACATGTCAAAGTGTGGATATCGTATGCTCTGTTTGAGGGCGAACCTATCCCAATCCCGAGAGCAGAGAGGGAAGATGAGGAGGAGGAAGAGGAAGATGAGGAAGCAGAGGTCAAGACCGTTCCTGGTGATCCTGAGAGGGCTAGACAGGTGTTCGAAAGAGGGTATAAGGATCTAAAGGCGAAGGGACTCAAGAGCGAGGTAGGCTGGTGTCGACCAAACCATTCTTAGATTCTACTGACGCATACATGCAGCGTGTGGCCCTATTGGAAGTATGGAAGACTTTCGAAGAGAGCAACGGCACAGAGGCCGACGCGGCCAAGGTCAAGGGCATGATGCCCATCGTAAGCAAGAAGCGTCATGTCGACCAGGAGACTGGACAAACAGTCGAAGGTTTGTCTCACACTCTCAATCATATCTTCATCCCTACTAATAAGTTTCCACAGACTGGGACCTTGTGTTTGCAGACGACGAGCGCGAAGCCAATCCTACAACATTCAAGTTCTTGCAAGCGGCTCATGCTTGGAAGGCTGCTCAAGCAGCGAAGGCAGCAGCAGGTGGCGGAAGCTCCTCTGCTCTATCTGGATTCGTTGCGGCAAGCGGTAGTACACAGGATAAGGATGACGAGGCTTCTAGCGGCGAGGAATCGGAATAAATGTATCCATTGCTGTATGTCTGAAGAATTGTTATTCGCACGAGCAACTGCTTTTCTGAATTTCTCACACATTGGAAAACATTTATTCAATGTAAGTAATAGTCACGCTCCACGAGGCATGAGGCTGACTTGCCCTAAAGCGAGAAGCGACTCCACATATTAATAAGAGTCAAACCATGCCTGCTTCTCATGCACGGTATCATCATCAAGTACAATGTCGAATCTGCTGTTTTCTGACCGATCTATCCTCGAGTGCATCTTCAGTTTTGCAGATAAAGCCACCCTAGCCAACAGTGCAAGGGTATCACAGGCATGGTGCCCTGTCGCTTCGGATAGACTCTGGTACAGGCTCGATGATCCAAGCCCCCTGTTTTCTCTCATGGAGAGACCAGGTGCCCGACGCGTGCGCGAAGACAAACCGGTGTATGTAAGTGAACGAGTACCATTATTGGCTTAGATCGATCAAGTTTTGACCGTCCTATCTTCTAGGACATGCTCATCCCAGACCCAAGCTGGGAGTTGTGGTCGTTCTACGCAAGCAGAGTTTTCATCCTTGTTTTTCCTCCCAACTGGAAATGGGACCATTTCCGGCTCCTACAGATCTTCATCTCACGACCTCCTAATATTACAGATCTATTGCCCAATCTAACACAGCTTTCCTGGCTGTGCTCCCAAGTCTCGGTTGGGTGGTGCCAGGTATTCTTAACCTCAAGCCTGACCTCCCTAACGATTCATTTTCACGATAATATTGTGCCCGAGGATGATGAATCTCGTCCAGGGCACAGGAATTACCCCAGTGTACTATTGACCAATGCATTCCTCCGCTGCCGCAACCTACAACACTTCGAATGCCGACATATTCGGACAGGATATAACGATCAGGACCTGGAGCAAAAATCTGACGAGATCCATCTCGCAGTGGAAACTGCTTTGTCGAGAGTGTTTACCGATGGAGTCGATTCTCTCAAGCAAGTTACGGTTTCCGATGGCCTTCTTACGCCTAGTTTTCTTCAATCATTGGGTTTCGTTCGAAGCCTTGAATCTATCCAAATAACAAGCCTAGCAACTCCTGATCTACATGCACGCGAACCTCAGGCAGGCGAGCCTCAGGGTGAAATTCAGCACATGCAACCGTCACACAGCATCAAGCCTATACTCCAGGGTGGGGGATTCGCGATGCTCAAACGCCTTAGCGTATGCCCGGATCTGCGAGAATTCGTGCCACTTCTGGCTGCTAATGCCATCCCTCCGGGTATACGTGACCTCAGGCTCGGAACGAAAAGTTCTGAGACCCGGCAAAACGTACAGATGTTGATGATTGCGCTTGGGCGTGCATATCCTGGACTTGAGGTCCTGGTTATAAGCACGCTCAAATCTCAGAAATCTCAGTCCCCTCTCTCTCAGCTCCCTCTCCATGTCTTGCAGTCTTTGCATCCTTCCGTCTTGGCGGCGTTAGGCGGCGTCGCTGAGGAGGTATTCATGACGGCATCTGACATACAGCCCTTGACACAATGCCGGGGTCTAAAGGAATTACTGTTTCTCTGCCCGTGGCATTTTGACATGGGAACTGAGGAGCTTGTCCAACTCTCCCGTTCGTGGCCACATTTGAGACAACTCCATCTGTCTCCCGATTCAATTCCTCCTACGGTCCCGCGTTCGCTCCCAGATATCAATCTTTTCCACGCACTCTTGCAAACACTTCCCCACTTGCAAACGCTGGGCCTTCTGATGAGCCCGGCCGCAAAGGCAAATATTCATAGCAAAGCGCAGTTCCGAGTGCTCTCTCTCCTCCGGATTGGGCTGTATAGTCCCCAATGGAACGAGGACGTCGAGGACTTCGCCCTGTCGGCTGTCGGATTCACACCACCGTCTTGTGAAGTAAAATTTCATGCCATTGGAGGGAAAGCAGGAGAAGCGGTCCAAAAGGTCAATGGGATGATTCCGTTCTTCCAAAGGATTCATCCACAACTTCGCAGGGAAGCCTAGCTCTGAGTCATATCCAAGCGGCCATATCTTCAGAAGAGAATATATTTTTACGCTCAATTTACGGTACCGTATTTCTTCGTACATTAGTTAATTCATGCATAACAAGTCCTTATGATATCTAATGTCTTCAATGAATATCCCAGGCTTCAAATGGGATGAGTGGTGGAGTCTGTCGCGGTCGAACGTCCAAGGTTGAGTGGCTTAGACTCTGATTGCAGCTTGAAAGCCTGAACTTTGAAACGGCAGTGACAGTGTTTGGTTTCAGCCTCTGAATTAAACAATATTTCATGAGAGGTCCCTGACTTGCCCTTAAGCGCTTAAGCATCCTTGCAAGGTGACTTCAACCGTCTCGGCCACGACAACGGGATCCTTCAACCTCAATTACATAGTAATAGCAGGATATCGAGCTTGATGGCAGGAGTGGTACTTTCAAACTCGTATCTTCTCGATGGCATCCTTCAATTCGCCACAAAGAGCACGTTGGCCGCATGTGCAAGGGTATCGAAGTCATGGAGCAATGTTGCTCTGGCTAAGCTCTGGTACAGACTCGAGAATCCAACCCCGCTGTTCTCACTTTTGGAGAGACCAGGGTCTCGAGTTGTGGGCAGCAACCAATACGTATACGTACGTCCTCGCCGAAGCTGGCCTATTTCTTCTCCGTTTGGCACGCTTGTATCTGACTGGTCCGATTTGCATCCACAGGACGACCTCATCCCAGATCAACGATGGGGAACATTTCTCTTCTACGCGACCCGAGTTCGAATTCTCATCTTCCCAAGCGACTGGACGTGGGACTATCAGAGGTTGCTGCACATCTTGGTTTCGCGGCCTCCTCAGATACCTTACCTACTACCAAAGCTGACCCATCTCTCATGGCTCTGCTATCGAGTCTCGGTGTCGTGGTGTCAGACATTCCTGACCCCGAACATCACCTACCTTGCTATACAGTTTTTCAACAACTCAGTCGCGATACCCAACGATAGAACGCCCACGCCACACTACAAGTTTTCCGTAACTGCACTCTTGAACAACGTTCTCCGACGTTGCCCAAACCTGCAACACTTTGATTGTAGACATCTCCAGACGGCCATCGACGATTGGCACTTTGAGGAAGAGGAACTTGCCGATGAAGTTCATGGAGCGATAGAATCTGCGTTATCAAGACTCTTCTCAAACGCATCAGGTTCCCTGAAGCAGGTCACACTCTCTGACGGTCTTCTCACCGCCAATGTTTTACAGTCCCTTAGCCTTGCAAGCAGTCTTGAAGCGATCCAAATAACAAGCCTAGCTTCAGCAGTCGCTGATACTGACGCGGCGGATGTCATCGCAGTCAGGGGTCGGAATGACATTCCCACAGGGCGGCGACATACGATCAAGCCCATCCTGCAAAGTGGGGGATTTACGATGCTCCGACGCATCCAAATATGTCCTGATTTGGAAGAACTTCTGGGCAGTTGGGTCGCCGGAAGGTCGGGCTGGCCTGCAGGGATACGTGAACTGTCGCTCGGGCTTCAAGCGTCAGAAACGCGAGAAAACCTCGGGCGGCTATTCATCTGTCTTGCCAACGCATATCCCGGCCTTGAGGCCTTTGTCATGACTAACACGCAAGGGCAACCACGCCGAGTTCAGCCCATGATGTACCAACAGGGTCTGCCGTACCATTACATGTATCCTCCCGGGGCCTTCCCCGCCCAGCCACAGCCATTTCCACCACTGGGAATACATCCTGGGCCTGTACCGAATACAATTGGAATTGCGGCAGCTCCGAGCTGTATATTCTTAGCAGCACTCGATATACACCCCCTGACACGCTGTCAGAATCTTCAAGAGCTGATCATCACGACGCAGTGGTATTTCGACTTAGGGAATGAGGAGCTTTTACAGCTGGTCCAATCGTGGCCTCGCTTGCGCAAACTCCATTTGTCTCCAAACCCGAATCCTATTGGTGTCACACCAAATGCCTTACCGAATATCGACATTCTTAGTGCCCTAGCCAGTGCACTACCCTCCTTGGAATCGCTAGGACTTCTCATGAACTATAATCGAAAGCCGACTACGCAAGACTCAACCCCCTTCAAATTCCTCTCCTTCCTTCGAATAGGTATCTTTAAACCATCAGTCATTGAAGATGCTGAAGATTTTGGAATGTCAATCGTCGAAATAGTTCCGTCAACCTGCGATGTGAAGTTCCAGGCTTCAGGAGGATGTGGGTGGGATGTGGTTCATAAAGTTAATGGCATGATTCCCTTCTTCAGAAGGATTCGGCCAAATCTTCGTCAAGCAACTTGATACCCATCTTCTGTTAAAGGACACTATCTGTACAAGATTCTACACTGTATTTGTATAATGTTTAATCACCCCAAACTTCTATCGCTAACTTACAACGTGCGATTGAGCCAGACTTGCCGCAGCAGGCAAAGTATTGACGGTGTTTGGTTTCGGCCTTATAACCAAACAATATGCATCTTTGGCGAGCTGACTCTGACTTGGCCCACGACCAACTTACGCTGGTAAAAATGCCACCGCCCATGAAGCTGGCTATCGTTGGCGGTGGACCTTCGGGATTCTATGTTGCATCTCGTCTGCTATCTCTAATACCACCCACGGATGCGAGAGCAGCCCAGCTGCGCATCCATGTATTCGACCGGCTGTGGGCACCGCACGGCCTAGTCCGATATGGAGTTGCACCAGACCATCCAGAAGTCAAGGCAAGTTAGCGAAGTTCATAGAGTGCCAAAGGTTATTTCATGTTTTCTTAGAACTGCACGCACAAATTTGACGCAGCTGCTAGCGACCCACGCCTAAAGTTCTTCGGAAATGTAAACATTGGTGGGGAAAGCAAGTCATTACCCCATGCGATGCCAATATCGCTTTCTTCGCTGTTTGCGAACTACACGCATCTCGTGTTCTCAACAGGATGTACGGAACCCACGATACACCCAGCACTGCCTCTGTCTCCCTATTGCACGTCTGCATTGGACTTTGTACATTGGTATACCCGACATCCATCCCGGACGGCGCATCAACAACCTCCTCCACCTCTTGACAAGCTATCCCGAGTTGCTCTTATTGGAAATGGAAACGTCTCACTAGATGTTGCACGCATGCTTCTGACACCAGTTGATGTACTGTCAAAGTATGACGTCCCACAATCTGTGTTGGAAATTCTTTCACGCTCAAACGTGAAGCACGTTGACATCATCGCTCGACGAGGGCCACTCCACGCAGCGTTCACCACAAAGGAACTACGGGAACTGATGAACCTTCAAGATTCCTACATGACCCCTCTCGAACCTTCCCTGCTTGAACCCCCGCCATCCATCAAACCTACACGGCAACAGTCTCGCATTCTGCAGTTATTGCAGAAAGGTTCCGTCAATCAGCCGGGATCGGTACCAAAATCATGGTCACTGCGCTTCTTCCAATCACCCACAGGCATTATTCCTCCCTCCCCTTCTAACCCCTCTGCATTGGCGCAGCTCACCCTGGAACATACAGAGCCGGATCCAGCGAATCCAAGTCGTATTCGCTCGACAGGGCAAACGTCAACACTGCCCACATCCCTCGTTATAACATCCCTGGGATCTCAAGCTTCTTCCTCGGAACCATTCTATGACCCAACTCTTGGCCACATCCGAACGGCATCCAGAGGACATGTCATTGTACCCTCAACCTTCTCCGCCAATCGACTGGTCTCAACGGAGGAACGGAACTCAATACCACCTCCAATACCCGATCGTCCCCTCAAGAATGTCTATGCATCTGGATGGGCAGCCACAGGCGCAAAAGGTGTTCTTGCTTCCACAATGATGAATGCATACGCCTTGGCGGATACTATTCTCTCCGACTGGCTGGGTAGCAGTCTCGGGAAGGGCCAGGAAGTTTATACTACCGTTCCAGAAGCCGGGGAAGATACGACAGCTAAAATCGGCGATGCCGTCTCAAACGGCCAGGGAGAGGTCCATTCGAGCCTTGACCTTGCGGATCGGACTGAGGAGGTAGAATTGATGAACCCCCAGCCAACCGACATTGACTCGCCTCCTGCTGAGATCGTGGAAGGCCTGAAGGAGGGAAAGGTCGTGGAGTATAAGGATTGGAAGAAGGTTGATGAGGAGGAGATTAGAAGGAGTGAAAGCGGTAAAGAGAGAGAGAGGATGGATTGGAAGGAGGCTAGTCAGTTTCTGGGCCTATGACGGGAAGATTATAGCGCAGTATAAGAACATCAAGAGGAATAGATAGATCCAACTTTTTGGAATACCGAATACTGTATACAAGACCAAGATAATCTACCCCGACTCCCCTTTGCTCTCTTTGGCAGTATGACTACTTATTCCTTTCTTTGCAAGGTAGTACGCGAGTTATGAAGCAGTAACTGGCCCGATCAGGATCTTTGCATTACTGATGAAGGAGGCATCGCTACAACGCTGATTGTGACATTTCCGTTGTGGCTTTCAATCTGAGAGCTCACGCGAATTGTTATGCTGCTCATTATCAGTCTGTCGAACCCAGAGGAACGGTGACTTTCCAGTGCTCACTGAAGAATGCCGAAAATAATGATTCGAGTCTCAACGCTATCCATCTCGTCATTTCACTGGTATTGATTTTCCTATTTAATCACTTAGTCATCTTTAACCAGGTGAATGATCCGTACGCACCACCAGCGTCTTAAAGGCCTGGAAGCATTGGAATAACAGCCGCCGGTTGTCGAGGGGATTCATACCTTCCGCAAGATAGTGCCCAAGGCGCTGAACCGGGGGGATAAACTTGCGAACCCGAGTGTGGTGAGGAGGCGTTTCTCCGCGTTGTACCGCACGGAGAAGATCTCGAGTGATAGGGATTCGATAGAAGGTTGCTGCTGTATTATGCATCGTGATTCCAGGGATTTTCAATAACTCGAGGGGGGGCTGCCTGTTGCTCGATCCGATATCATTGTTCTGACAGAATACACCGATAGCCCCTGCTATCAGCTGCGCGGTGGCATCTTGGGGGGCTTCCTTGAGCCGCTGATATTAATTATTAATATTATATTAGGGGTCGCACGAACTCAAGCTCGACTAAATACCTTATCTTCCTGAATCACTAAAAGTGCTGAATTCTTTGTTTGGACGCAGACGTTAGTTTCAGCCTGTACCCACGAGCCATACATCAAGAATGGTAAGATTTCGTGAGTATGAACAACCCGATCGGGCTCGTCGAAGTCCAGAAACCGCAGTAGGAAAGCAGCGTAGTCATCTGTAGCTGCTGAGGTGTTAAGAGGATTCATGGCATCACGAAGATATCTGAAAAAGTGTCGTTCATCCTTGGTGAGTCTTTCTTCTGCAGGCTCTGTTAGGTGGTTGAGGACAACTTCGGGAACACCTGGGGTTGGGAGCTCAGCAAGGCCAAAGAAATCGCGAGGATCGTCAACAAGCTCCACGGCGATATTGAAGAAATCGAGCTCATTGACCGACCAGTCCCTCCCGGATTTGGCGGATATCATGGGTTTTCCGTAGTAAATAGAGCCTAGTGGAAGGTGTCAAGGGTGCTGATCAGAGTTGTACTTGTACTTGAACGTTGAACTTGGGCTTGGGCTTTTATGCGGCAAACTTGTTTATCCATGTTTGAGGCGGAATGTACTTACAGGCCACGATTCGATATTCATCACTGCCACTGAGCGGCTGCCTAAAAGTGTCACGGCAATGGACATCCTGGTATCTCACAAGCGTGCGCCGGTGCAAGTTCTATTCATACCGCACATACTAGCCTCAGTCCTAGTGTACTTGGGCAAGGGCTCTCAAGCTGCTTGCGCACTGGTCTGTCGAGCATGGTACGGGATCGCAGTCGATGTCCTCTGGCAGAAGCTGGAAGATCCCCATGTAATTTTTCTGCTTATTACCACATTCAAAACCGGCCTGGTAAGCCTCTATAGAAGAATGAAGTACGAGACTAATCATGCTATCGCTAGACCTCTATCTCGGAGGAAGATTGGGAACGCTTCGCCTTCTACGCTCAGCGTGTCAAAAGGCTGGAATTCTCAGCCAATCGTCACTCCCATCTCGATATGACAAGGCTGAACAAGATTGCAATCCTCAAGCCAATGCATTACATGACACCAAATGTCACTCATCTCACGTGGGCAGCCAATAACTTGCCTATATGGGCTTGCCTCGTTTTCCTTTCGCCAAGTGTCACTTCCTTCACACTGGAAATCACTCCGCGAAGATCGTATTCAGGCTACCGTGAAAATCGACCCAAAGCCAGTGATCCATCGGAGTTCCTTAAGACAGCTGCAACTCGATGTGGTCACCTGCGACACTTCGAATTGCGCACGACCGCAAATAATAGGAGTTTGCGCCAATCTACCCAAATATTCCTTTCCCGCCTAAAAACCTTAGAGAGCGTCCGGCTTCCGCCTCATTTGTACAGTGGTAAGGTTTGGTCTATTTTGGCGACGATACCATCACTCGAAGGAGCCGTGCTCGCCAAATTAATCGGCGGCACGGACTCTGACTCTGATTCGGATTCGGATTCGGTAGAAGCAGAGGACGACTCATCCCAAGATCAACCTTCACTCTCTGACTCATTTCTGCAACCTGATGCATTTTCCTCTCTGAGGCGTCTGCAACTCCAGACATCGGTGGATGAGATCACCTCTCTCTTCCATTCTACTCCTTTTCCATCTGCACTGCGCACACTGGCACTTTCGCTAAATCCGCGCGATTTCCAAGATCATGCAGAACAGCTCTTTATCGAGATGGGTGATCGCCTGATATCTATCGTCGATATCGGTATAGATGCTGGGCTCCCGTCGGGCGTAACCCTTCATTACTCAACTCTCCCCATGAATATCATCAGGCCACTTACCGCGTGTAAGCAGCTGGAGAATCTACTACTCGAGCTCCCTTGTGTCGTGGAAATTTCAGAGGAGGAGATGCTACAAATTATCACAGCATGGGCACACTTGAAACTCCTCTGTCTTTCTCCTCGGACCCACGTCAGGCCACAACAAGGCGCTTTCTTACCACTTCGCGCCATACCAAACATCGTACAGAGCTGCCCGAAACTGCAATCGCTCACCGTCCCCGTTGACCCTTCCACCGGAACATCCGCGTTTGGTGTGACCCAAATTTGTCGACTCCGGGAGCTGGGCCTTTCCATGCTCTCAAATAGATATAACGAAGAAGACGTCGCTATTTTCCTGGCGCAGCTGACACCAGCCGGATGTGATATTACTATCGAACATTTCGATTGGGTCATGCAAGATACTGATCCAGCAGACGGTGATGGCTCGAGTGATCTAGACGAGGAGGCTAACTGGCCTAAACTGCGGCGGGATGTCGTCGGGGTGTCGTCTGATACAGTCATTGCGCTCCTTCCTTACGTACGCAGAATAGATTTCCAGTACAAATCCCAGATAGCTCCCGTCGCTAATTAGAACGCAACATAATAACAGTGTAATCCAACGTCAAATCAAGTAGTAGCCGAGCAATGAATGCCTAGCCCGACGTTTCTTCTAGTCGAGAGTCCCGCTTAGGAGTAACCGAATTTTTGACGCGCTAGGGTGCAGGTTAAATTGACGCGTTGGACGCGACCTAGCGCGAGTCTGCCTGCCCTAAAGTCAATAGCAAGCGGACTCGCACCATCGTCTTCAAGTCGACTCTTGGTTGAGTCGGCTGCCGCCGCCAAAGCCCCAGACCATTTCCTCGATCGGTAAGGGCCGGGCTCTCGTTTCCGATATTGGCTGGTATGAAATCCCTGAAGAAGCTATCGTATTCCGACAGGTAAGGTGATAGACACCACGCTTCCAACGATGCTCTACGATCACTTGTATCAGTGGACCTACATCCTTGGCAACTAAATCAAAGAACGGAGCATAGATGCAAGGCGAGATCGTTTCACCTTGACTGCCAGGTATATTCGCCAAGTCTGGTACTTGCACCATCTGTACATCAGGGGTCAGGCTTCTGCAAGTTACTTAGTGTTGAGGCTGGCGTTATGATAGTAGCCTTTGGGGAACGTTCGAGCGCTCAGGATTCTCCTTTGAAGACGATGCTCATCCTCTTATCTTACATCATGGAAATTGAACGGGTCGCAAGGGCCCACGTTGACATGCGGGTCTATGCGTCCAGTATGATCCAAGGTGTCTGTCTGCTAAATCTGACGCTGGTGGCGGGACCTATCGTGGGGCAAGAATCCATGACATTTCCCTGCAGGTGGCGCTCTTGATTGTCCACAGCCTTTTTCATGTTGTTGCGAGCAGTCACAGCAGGTCATCCTCCCCTGACAACCGCGAGTGATCGAGGTACAGATGCGTACCTGCCGTTCTTCTCCCATCAAGCTAGAATTAATCACACTGACAGACCTTCCAGTACCAGCTGACGTCGACGTCTGTCGATGTCTGGCCTTTTTAGGCTTCCACACGACCACTATTGGATACGATCATTCAATTCAACAACTTGGCTAGATCTGAGTCTCTCCAACTCAATCAACATCAGGCGATCATAGAGAGGTCCGGGAATGGCCCCTACCTGCACCGCAACTTGGCCTACCCCGGATGGGGTACCCTGCGTCTACTGAACCTCGCTAAGATCAAGACATCAATTAAGCGAGGAAGTCGCAAGATTCCGTATTCCATACAGCTAGTGGGCTGAGAACTACTCAATTGGTTCGGAAGCAGCAAATCTGCCAGCGTAACTGATGTACTGTAAATGGAGTATCAACTGCTTGTGGCCTCGAGTCGTCCATACCCAATTGTAGACCCTGATCCGGGCGGATTTTGAGATTCTCAAATGAGGAAGCTCGTGGAATACATAAAGCAGCGTGTCATTTGCTGGCTTCTCACTCTACTAGATCCCGAATCCACCCTATTTTACCTCTCACTATGGTCCCCGGCTCATCGAACACGCCATCTGAAGAGACTAAAGCCCTTCGCCTCCGACTCATCACCCTTTTGTCCCTTTACGATCTTCTCCCTCAATCGCTGGAAGATAGCCTCGATGCGGATTTCAATTGCCTTCCATCACTGGACTCTGCCACCGACATTGAAAGCGTTATGAAGTCGCTCAGCAAAATCGCTGAGAAGCTCCATGTTTCCGACACAACCCCAGCTACACAATTCACCTCGCCGAATGTCATGGATGCACTACGAGCCACACAGCCTGCTGTCAAAAGTTTAACGTCGCCAACATCTCAATCAGAGCGCGCCGACGCCGTATGTCATTGGTCCCATTCGTTACCTTTCGTCGCCGGTTATTCATTCTATCATGCTCACACAGGATCATGAAGATACACACCATTCGAATCGATCTCACGCCACTGATAGCCTCCCGATATTTTCAAGAAATAGGGACGGCCCCCTGACGGAACGACGACCTATGACTTTGTCTGTTTCATCATGAGGACTGCACATATCGTTGCACACCTTAGCCGAGGGACGGAAATGTTTGTCATGTTCAGACATCATCGGGGGACAGAGCACCACCCTGACTTCGCGCTCCTGTTTCTGCAGATCAGCTACCGTCATCGCAACTTTTCGAGGATTGTCCCCATTTATTATAGCCGAAAGGCGAGATACCCGTTCACCATTCAATAATCAATCAATAGTCAAAGAACCAACAGCCATTCCAAACCATTCGTGTGCTGTCGCATCATCAGTTGCAGTTATCTTAGGTTTGAATAAGGTTGTGAGGGTCGTGTATAATAGTGCACTGTAAGGTAAGGTATGATCAATGGTAGAATTACATATGCAAATGCAGAATCATGCGTGAATGACTAAAACATGAGAGTCAACCGTGAGGCAACTCTCGACGAGTATGCAGGTCATGCGAAGTGATGTGGTGATACGAGTGTCCAGAGATTAGGGTATATCAATTTTGACTGCTAGACGCCTCTCCGTTTTCATCGATCTTGTCCTCAGGATCGAGCCAACTCTCCTCCACCGTTGCCTTCACACGCCTGATGTACTCCTTCATGTTTTCCCGGTAAAGTTGCGCAGCTTCGGCGTTTGCTGGACTATTGGGGTTCGGGTCGTGAAGGAGACTCTGGATGGAGGTAAGAATCGCAGCAACGTCATATGTCGGTGACCAGCGGTTTTGTAGGATGTCCAGGCAAAGTTCGCCATTCGCATAGACGTTAGGGTGGAACATCCGAGAGAGAAATCGGACGGTGGGTGGCTTGTTGGGGTAAGACTCATCAAAAGTAAGCAAAAGCTTGAATGTTCCGTCCTCGAAGGGAGTATCGCCTAGAAGATAGGTGAGATACGTTGCAAGGGAGGGACGTCGAGCACATACCTGGCCCAAAAATCACCGCGTTCCACAACATTATGTTGTCCGGGCATGGGCTTCCGGATACGCCACCCGGAGGATCGGTTGAGAGGCGCTTGAAGTCGCGAATGAGACGCCTTCTGCAATTTGTACTCTGTGATATCAGATAAACGACATGAGTGGCTCGTCTGCCTCGATGAGCTGGCGTACGTACCATGAGGATGATGGATGTTCGATAGTAACCTGGGCAGAGGGACAAAGGTTGACTCAGATTGGAATTATTTGATCTTATTGTTTTCGGCCTGTCAAAACGCGGGGACAAATAAGCGCATAGCCACCGCATGGCCTTTTCCAAGCTGGTCGGCTACTTACTCAGCTCAAGCTCGAAAATGCTGGTAATGACGAGGACAGCCGTTGCTGACAGGAACGTCTCTCGGTTTCTGCGGCTAGTTGAAACGACGCATCTTACATTGCAGGTCAAACAATAAATAATTTTGACTACTCCCAAAGAATCAGAGTTCATCCCGCGGATGTTCCTCTTTATTGTCCGTTTCCTCCGTCGGTGCTTCTGGATCTCCTTCTGATGCCTCCGCCACGACCGGTGCTGAGCCAGCATTTGCAAGGGCATTGACATCCGCTGCAGCCATTCCAGAGTGGATGAGACCGTCGTCGGCGAGCTGTCGAGTGAATTTGGCAATCTCTCCGTCATACTCCTCCCACTCGGGTATCTGGCGTGCCCTGGATAACTTTGGTTCTTTCTGCGTGACGATGAGTACGGGATGCTTCGTGTGTGAGAAGTGTCACCCACCGTGAGGGGATTTTGGCAGAGGTCAATAGTCTTGGCCCTGTGTAACCTATCTTTGCTGCCTGTAAGAGAATCAGTAAAAGTCGAGATTTTGGCAGGGAAAATGACAACTTACACCAGGTCTCACACCATAGCCAATCTTCACCCAGGGAGAACTGCAGAGATAGATCAGGGTTATGGGACTGGCTAGTATGCACGAGAACATACTATAGGAACTTCTCTTTGCAAGTTATTCGGCAAATCTGACGATCCTGATTTAGCACAACAGCGCCCATGACCGAGAAGATCACGAACCTTGATCCAAGTTAGCAAGAGAATTGGGGTCGGCAGACAATTGCTGGTATTGTCCACGCAACATATCCTTCACACCATCTCATCAGCTGCCGTCCTTTTTGGGGAGAAAGGTGTAGTTTACTCACGCCTGCCGCCATTTGCCTGAAACGCACGAGATCGACAACGTATAAGGCACTAGAACATCAACCGTGAGCGCCTAGCGTCATCAGCAAAGCTTGTTCTAGAGCATACCTGATATGATATGGTCGTCCCTGCAGGAACTCTTTCCAATAGCCAGTCTTCCAGAAACGGAACCCTTCCATGTCGGTGTTATCGTCACCCATTGGAGTGTATCCGTAAGGAGCGCCATGGAGGTCGAGGTCCACTAGCTCCTTCAAGTCGGCACGTACAATCTGGTCGGCGTCTACGAAGATGACCTTTTTGAGGTCCATGGGGAACAGAACGTCCAGGAATAGGATCTTATAGGCCCAGATGATCCTTTGTTTCTCTTTCTGTTCTCGCAGCCAGGACGGCCACTTGTAGGTCACGAGCTCATACTTGAAGTTGTATTTTTCGGCCATATGAGGTATAAATTCCTGAGAGGACGGAAGTTAGCCCAAAGTGCTGTGTAAACGTGATCCCGTCAATGACACGAACCAGGAAAGATGGTGAGAGGAAATTCTCTATGAACCAGAATTTGACAGTGCCATTGGTGTTCCGGAGTACGCTGAGAATCATAATGGAGGCGAAGCGCTGTAGCCGACGTTCAGCAAACCGAGGCGAGGATGGGCAATGAGCTCATACCTCGTATAGCAGACCAGAGGCAACAGTGAAAATATTGATCTCCGCTTGTTCCTCGACCTTCGCAACAGCTGTTTCCTTGGTCTTGAACAGAGATGTCACGCTAGATCAGACTGCGTTAGAGCTGAACTGAGCTGAGAAGTCTGGAATATCCTACTTACCGAGATGCAATATCGCCGAAGAGTCCATGAGACTGGGTATCCTCGTCAGAACCCGCCAAAACATCGGCTCTCTCCTTTCCAGGCAGACGTGCCAATTTCGGGTACAATGTCAAACCCTCGAAGCTGGTGACCGTGATTTCACTCCCAGCTTCCTCAACCGATGGGCTGTCCCATCCTTCGTTGCCTACGCTGCTCATCTTGAAGATGTCTCTGCCGCGTCCTTCCCTGATTTGCAGGGAGAAAACACCTGGCTTGGCTTTGAACTGCAAATATCCGAGATTTGCAACAACAAGGGTATCATCGACGGGTTTATCCCCGTGCTGGACGAGCTCAAGCTGGACGCCGCGAGGAGGACTGTTGGAGACGGCTTCGCGAGAATGACCGTCGATGACTAAGTAGTCCAGTTCGAAGATCGCATCGACACTGCGGTCTCCTGGAAGGAGATGGCCAAGTTGGAGGTTATCGAGGTCGTACGCAGCCTCCCGCGGTCGAACAAGCCACGAGTGGGGAACGTCCATGGCAAGAGTGTAAATGGGCTCGACTGGCAGGTCGTCGAAAGTGACGCGAGCGGGTATCTCTTGTCTGTGAGTGTCCATGAGCATGTCATGCATGGGTGCTAGAGGGGGAAGGCAACATACCCATCATTATCGAAAGAGAGAGATGGAAGTAGGTTGTACCTGTAGAAGCTCTTCAACGGTATCTGGAAGACAGCGATTAGCAGCATCCAGGAGCGACGTAGACAGGCGGTATTACCTCCGTATGCCGAGCTGGATTCAAGTGAACCTCGATAAAGGTATCCGGGATATTAGAAAGCCACTGTCAATGACCTTAGTTGATGGGGCACATAAGGTCAAGCTGTTTCATACCTGCAAGAGACTGGACCATTTCTGAGTGGTCTCGCTTAGCGGGTCCAAGAGAACGCTAATGTGGTAAATCGCGGTAGAGTTGTCTCCGGCATAGAACGCACTACCAGAATGTCAGTTGCTGGGAAAATGGCGACCACTAAGGAGAACATACGTGTATTGGGAGTCCAAGAATTGGTAAGACTTTGAGCGTGGCCTGGGTCCCTGATTGAACAGTCCATTCTCAGAAGGGTCAGGTTGCTGAATCGCAGAGATAACGGAGGTGGTCATCGAGATGGTGTTCGCATAGGAGATCCTGTGATCAGAGGAAGTCAGCGATAAAGACACTCTGAAAGTAGGCAGCAACTTACTTGTCCTTGTCATTGACGGTAGCGTCAATCTGGTCCAATGCTTGTATAACCGGCTCGGCTCTCTTACGCAGCTCATACAACTCCAGTGTGATAAAGTCGGAAGCATCAAAATCATTGTCTTCAATAGGTCCAACGAGCTAGATTAGCGTTAGTATTACACCTTCAACTACAGAAAGATCATGGACGTACCCTTCCATTAGTGACAACAGCTGATTGACCAGGAGTCAATTTCAACTCCCTAGCAAGAAGCCTGTTGGCCTTTACCCACTGGCTATACTGGCCTGCATCGAATTCCGATGGCTTGACGCCTCCAGTAAGTTTCTGAAGAGCCCCGTCCTTGAACAAGACAGTTTGAGCATCGTCATCCATTATAATTTCTTCTGACCCCATGGCGCGGGCCAGCAGGGCTGGAGAAGCCTTCATCAAGGCATTCGTAGACACAAGGTGTGCAACAAGGCGGGACGTTGTGGTTCCCGATGTGAGCTCAGAGGGATCAACGCTGGGGTTGTGGATGAGACCAATTCTGGAATGTGAGCCAGGTATCTATGTAAATCGTGGTCAGCTGACGCTAGTTCCAATATGAGCTTAGTATTCACCATCGAGGCGAGCGCCTCCTTGACAAGATTTGAACCAGCCTCACTATCAAGGTCAGCGACGACGAAGGTGGTCAGAGGTAGCTTTCCAGTTTCCGCTGTGGGAAATGTGGTCAGAGCGTGCCCTCCCTGTGTGAAAGGCGTACTCACGAGGATACAAGAAACCTGATGTCTTGGGTTGATACTTGATCTTGGCGAACAACTCTGGCAAGTTGAACAGCTGGAGGTTGCTTCCAGCACCAGTGACGTGGATGTAGCGATTTCGGTGAGTGCTAGCAGAGGGTTGATCATAGAAGTAGGTCGAGATGGTCTCGTTATCTGCATCCGTAATTTTGCCCTCATAGACCTGTACAAAGCCTGTCAGAAAGTGGATCCTGCGAAAACTAATGCTCCATACCTTTTCCTGGAAGAACTGCATCTGTTGACTAAACTCTTGCTGCATCAACCTCAAGAAAGCATCATCAAACTTGAAGTGTCTTCCATTCATGAATGCATGTCCATTCTCCGAAGTGGCAAGGTTCGCTCCCAAGCGCCGGGCATATCTGGCGGCTTTGTCCAGAGGTGCATCGTTCGCGACTTTCCCTTCAGCGATATCCAAGAGTTCAGGAGCAGACTCTTCTTCAGCCGCTAGATCGTCGTATAGAGCTTCGACTGTCTTCCAAGAGACTTTCGTGTCATCTGAGCCGTGTCCTTCAGCGAGCTGTATTCTCTGTCAGTGGGAACTCTGATAGCAGTGGTGGGACGGCTTACGTTCGTAAAGAAAGCCAGAGTCTTCCTCCTTCCGTAGGTCTTGATCAGGTAGTAGAAGACCCTGGCCATCTTCTTGCTGTCTTCAGTCTCGACGACAGGGACCATTCCAAATCGCAAGGGAATCGTCCGTTCGATGATGTTAGACATCGGACCTGCGATGAATTGGAACGTGCTAGGTTTTGACAGGTCCACAACAAGAACGACGTTGAACAGGTTGAGTTTGATGGTCGGGAAGCCATTGAATCCCATGCGGAGGAGCTGGAACACTATCAGCATCCACCTCTCTGGACGGACAGAGATCGATAATGACTTACACCGAAGAGTGACGGACTCCACCTGGAATACCTACTATCCTTTTCCATATCATTCCAATACACCACAACATCCCCTCCCTCAATCCTATCACTAGCATCAAATACTCCATCTAGCACATCCGAAGCTTGTTGACTCTTCACCACACTCGGATGTGTGAGCAGTTCGAATGCTTGTTGCCTTGATAGTCCCAAGCTAGTCAACGCTGTCACTGTGTTGCGTTCCTTCTTCAACAGCCTCAACAACCCCAGAGGATTGACCTCCCTCTCATTGACGATAATTCCGTTAAGCCACATAACATGAGCACCAGGTTGAGCCCTCAACGAGTTATTATGAGTCTCAGCCTCAATTGACTCGTTAACAACTACGCGTCGGGAGAGAGCGGTAGCATATTTGGGGAAGTTTTGAGAGAGTCTGGTGAGTGCGATGAGAGGTTCGGTGGAGCTGGCTATGAGTTGAGTTGCTTTGTGACCAATGTCGAGGACTTCTTCCTCAGATAGGGGAGTCTTTGCATCTGGTGCTGTACTGTTTTCGGGGAAGTTTTGGATCAGGTCGGAGATTAGGTCTGTCTCGATTTCTTCTGTCTTCTCAAGTAGAGACGAGCCCTTATTCGCACCTGGAGTCAATTGGTCAGTAAGAGCGCAAGAAGGGGGTAAGGAAGACTACATACCACTTCCACGAGTATTCCTGTCATCAAGAGCAAGATAGTCCATCTTCTTGAGGTTAAGAGCGACACCATACCCAGAAAGTGTGTTCTTCGCTCCGGAGCGGTCCTTGGGTGGTAGGTGACGGAACACGTATTGCACATGCGGATTCTCCTTATCCGCAAGAGAGTAGAGATATTTGTGAAGTTCGCGGAAATTAGGGGAGGAAGGAGAGCCGTAGAGTATCGCAGTCCTTGGGGGAGACTGGAGCATTCGGGTTGGAGAGGGCAGAACATGGTCAAACGTCAGTAACCGTTGTTTTGGGAAAGACCTAAGGAGAATCCGTGTCAGCCTTAGTTTCTGCAGACACAGAAGGAGACATACGCATGGTCGCCATTCTGCGAGGCGTCAATGGTCTCAACCCCAGCTAACTGCGCCAACGTCTCCACATCACAAACTACCTGTCCATACCAGTCTACCCAAGACCCGCATTCCGTCCCCGCAGTTTCATCATGATGGTCCTCGTAATAGCTGTAGAAGGCTTCAATCTTGGGTGTTGCAGCGTGCAGGGCCAGGTTCATCTCCACTGCAGCCAACGAGGCTGTATCAACTAGGAGACCATTCGAAGAAGCTATTTGAAGTGCAGCTTGGTGTACGGCTTCCGGCGAGAGTGAGCCTGGGTTTTGCAGAACATCCGGGTCGGTGAGACGATCGACGAGGGGGAAGAACGCATCAGGGTTCTCGAGGGCCACAGTCTCTCTGGAATGCACTGAATCAGCATACAAGAGCATTAACAGGTGAGCGAGGTTCAACGTACAGAACTTCTATCAATGTTGAAGGCGCCGGCCATGACGACCTCAATGAGACCCTCACAGGAGGGCTAGCATTTGTCCCAGTCGCGACTGCAAGCAGCAGCCCTAGCCACTGAAGACTTTGCTTCATCGTCTATTTGGCCAACTCAGTTGCCAAAGGGGATTCGTTCTTCAATTCACGGTCCTTTGACGATAATTGCGCAAAATTAGAGCATAAAGCACAGGACGGGGTATACTTAAGTGGGCGGTTCTTCGGGTTACGCGACGCTGCCACGGTCGATGCCAACAACGGACACGTCAACCAATGATCTTTGGACATCTTATCTTATCTCACAGTGATAACAGCTTGACCCCAACTACAACCATAGCTTGCAAGGCCAGTGAACATCGAATTTTCTGCAAAAAATATAATCGACTAGAACGACGGCAAAAGCTACTTAGAGATGGGTACATCACACCAACTCTCGTCTTCCAAGTACATATATTAGATAAATATAAGCAGATCCTAGCGTGTAAACTGCACCAATCACTGTTATTCCACTCTCCTCGAAGTGGAGGTGAAAGCTCTGGGGACGACCTGAAAACTCACTTCGAGTCTCATAATGGATGCAGATATATGGTTGTCCATAAAAAAAGTTCCTAGGCGTCAAGAACTTCAAGTTTATCATGAAAATTGGGATGACTGGGACTGGACTCCTCGAGGCTCGGGCTTGGGAGACACTCAATCTTGAACGTCTCCTTCCTTATACTGAGCGCCGACACCAGGAACCCCGAGGTTGGAAGGCCCGAAGCCCCTGGTATAGAGACAAGTACAGGAGAAGATAATCCTGTCCAAGTCAAAGACGCTTCTTTCTTCGTTTTCGTTGCAGTAGACCTAGGCCTGGGGCCCCGTAGAATGCATGAAGCAACGTAAATTTGCTATTTCTGAGCTCCATCCGTATCGAAAACCCAGAACTGGGGAAATGGCATGGAACTCGGAAGGCGACAAAGAGCAGTCAAGGTTGGTCATCCGATTCCCGACGTACGCCGTTGATCTAATCTTATCGCTCACGTGCACTTTTTTTTCTGTCCTATCCCCGGTTTTCGGTAGCGAAGCTCAAGCTTAGGCAGACCAAGCTCAGTCAGCACTTGTTTCTTCACAACCACATCCTCGACATCCGCAAGACCCCAAACTACAACGAGCTCGCCAACTAGAACGATCAGGAGAAGCCCAAACTATGATGGAGTTCGTGCCTTCAGCACCAATCCACCGCGTTCTTTGTGCAGATTGCGGTAAGTCATATCTCATCGCAGAGAGATCTTACCACTGACGTACTTTGAAGGTACACCTATCGTCCCAAATTCTGCGAATCTATGTGTTGCGTGCTTGAGAAATACGTATGTGGTCAATTTATGCCAAAGAACGGACCGATCACAACCAAGCCTTCTTACAGCGTCGATATCACGGAAGGCATTCCCAAGCAAGGTCAGTATATGCATATATTCAACCATTCTCAAGCATCTCATAGGAATCTTTAGCATCCGTTGCCTATTGCCGAAACTGCGAACGTTTCCTTTCACCACCCACAGCATGGACCATTGCTCGTCCTGAATCATCGGAACTTCTCTCGATCTGTCTGAAAAAGCTCAAGGGCCTTAGCAAAGTCCGATTAACAGACGCCCACTTCATCTGGACCGAACCACATTCAAAACGGTTACGGGTGTCTCTTACCATCCAGAAAGAGGTCCGTTTTTCCCTTTCCCAGTTTTCTGAGGAGGCTAACGACCAACCCATTCTCTTGCTAGGTCCTCACCAACACCATCCTTGAACAAACCTTTGAGATTGAATACCTCGTACAATACGGTCAATGTCCTGACTGTACCAAGCTCGCTGCCAAAAATACCTGGGCTGCCCTTGTCCAAGTTCGACAAAAAGTCGCTCACAAACGAACGTTCCTGTTCCTCGAACAGTTGATCCTCAAGCACGGCGCTCAGAAGGATACGATTTCGGTGAAAGAAGTCAAGGATGGATTGGACTTTTTCTTCAGCAACAGGGCGCATGCATTGAAGATGGTCGAGTTCTTGCAGAGTGTGGTCCCTGTCAGGTAAGTCTACAGCCCTCCACAAGCACATCCTTGGCGTATGAACAAGAAGTTTCTTTACTCAGGTCGAAATCCTCCGAACAAATCATCTCCTCCGACACCCATTCTAACACTGCCAACTTCAAATATACCTACTCTGTCGAGATCGTTCCTATCTGCAAAGACGATCTCGTCTGTATACCACCCAAACAAGCTCGTTCTCTCTCCAACATCTCCCCACTCACCATATGTACTCGCGTCGGAAACTCTATCCAACTCCTAGACGTTGCCACTCTCCGATCTGCAGACATCTCCGCACCTGTGTACTGGCGTACACCATTCGACTCCCTAGCGAACGTCACCGATTTAGTCGAGTTCACCGTTCTGGATATCGAACCTGATGGGAGAAAGAAAGGGAAATACATCATGGCCGATGCTCAAGTCGCTTTATCTGGCGCTTTCCGATCTGGAAATGCCCATGATAATGACGATATGATGGACTACGAAGCTATCGGTTCCTCAAACCAGATCTATCATACTCGAACTCACCTCGGGGCGATCCTTCAGCCTGGAGATACGGCTTTGGGTTACTACATCACGAACTCGAATTATAACTCTGATGATTTTGCAAGTCTGGATCAATCGAGGATACCGGATATTATCCTTGTGAAGAAGAGTTATCCGAATAGAAGGAAGAAAAACAAGACGAGGAATTGGAAGTTGAGGAGTATTGCGAAGGAGGCTGGGGAAGAGGGTGAGACGAGTGGTGCGAGAGGTATCGTGGGCAGACTCGGAGGGAGGGATCAGAAGAAGATCGAGGAGGACTACGAACTCTTCCTCAGGGATATTGAAGAAGATTCAGAGATCCGAGCTTCAGTCAACCTCTACAAAGCACCTTCGGATGTTAATATGGCTGCACCTTCAACTGGAGGAGCGGGAGGAAGAGGAGGGAAGAGAAAGGGAGGACAGTATGGTATGGATGTTGATGAGAGGGAAGAGGAAGAAGGACCTCCTGTCAGAACGACTATTGAGGAGGGTGAAGAGGATGGGGAGGATGAACCTGATTTCCCGGAGGTTTCGTTGGATGAGCTGTTGGAGGATTTCGATGAGATGACGCTTGGACATGAGGAGGGTGCACCAGCTTCGTAGAAGAGGTGGGAGAAGGTGGGAGAAGGTGCATATATTTAGAGATTTGGATGTTTGGAGCGCATATATTTGATCTATTGACTGGATTTTGTCGAGTGCACCTGATTGTTGAGTCTGCGGTGTGCATATAGTCAGGGTTTCGGGTATTTTCGCCACATATATACTCACATGGACACCGCACTCGCCTGTTCTCGTGGGCTTATGAGTAGGCAGCGGCCTTGGTTTCACGAGGATTAGTGCGCATATATCCAGTGTCCTTCATAATTTTGACGCATATACTACGTGTTGTTGATTCTTATGAAGATAGAAGCACATATGTGCAAAGTATATCGGAGATTCTGCGTGTTGTGGCGGTATACATTCATCTTTCTGGCCACGATGGACTCGACGTATCCCTAGCGCATATATTCATGTTGGTTGCTGAATTGGATCGGATAATAACCAGAGGATGAATTAGGGTATAAGAGCGCCTGAAAGTCCTACAAAATCATGCATAGAGAATCCGTGAAGAAGGTTCAATAAGTCCGTGCTACCACCCGTCCGACTAGAAATCCTCCCAGACGAGCATATCCGCGTCGTCCGGATGTTCGGCCCTCTGCTTCTCTAAATTCAGGAGAATATCTTCTTTCCGAAGTCGTTTCCTTCTGATTTCTTGCATGAATTTGGTTAGCTCTGGCTGCATCTTCTTCCAGGCTACACGTTGTGGTCAGCATTCGGGGTTGGGGCGAGTAAGCGCAAGACAAACCTTGTTCGTTTAGCTCTGCGTTCTGCGCCACACATCGGAGTTGCTTGAATTTCTCTCGGTCCTGAAAGGGCATGTTGTCGATTTCGTCACCCCAGTCTGTGAAGTAGGTCAGCTAATTGGGCAAATTCTAGTATAACTGAGAGATACTTACCAAGCCCTCGTAATTTCTCGAGTATGCTAAAGATGTTGGTCGGTAATCGGTGGGAGTCAGTGTTTGGAATTGCAGCAAGAATAAAATTGCTCACGCTACGCATCGATCTTCTTTGACTTGTATCTTCAAGCGGCTTTCCAAAGAGATACGTTGAACGTCCCAGGAAGTCAGCTGTTGCTCAATCTGATAGAATACCATTCGAATCAGGATACGTCACCCAGAGAATGCCGACCGTTAGTATTCTTACCTTGAAGTGTGCTTTGGACGCAGACCTCTTCTCTTCGAACCACTCCTTCCTCACATCATCATCCATTAGAGACCTGTACTCATTTTCTAGAGCCACAACCTCTGATTTCGGAGCCCAAAGCGTGGTGATCTTGGAACCGCCGTTTCGGGGTGCAATTTGTACGATGGCGACTGGTAAGACAGCTCTGAATGAATCGTAGCTCTTGATCTCAACAAATCTGGTGATATATAAGTGTCTGCCATACAGCGAGTAGGAGAGGAACTTACTCAATCGTTTTTGTACAAGGCATACAGACTTTCCTCCGAGTATAATAGAGACGATGAAGGTCTTTGGCTGCTCTGGTCTTTCCGCAGAACTATTACTGCTGTCAAGCTTTAGGCAACACGAGAGGGGAGAAGCGAGAACGTACATTGCATAGAGGCTCAAAAGCAAACTGGAGATACTCGATCTCATTCAAGTCAGGTGGGCATCTGGGTAGTCGAAGGTCCCCGATAGATCGCTTCCAAATAGGCAGGGCGAACGGCGAGCCCAAGAAAGTACGTATGCAGCTATTTACTCTCAAAAGGTTCAGTAGATCCATTGGCTTGAGATATGGTAAAATCTGAGAAAGGTGAGTATATGGCTCGCGCCTGGTGACGGGTTGAGTGGCGCATCTCTCACCTCCAACAAGATACATTCAGGGAGGTCTAGGAAGCTCACGGAGGGTGATTTACCGTCATCATCCTTCTTGGTAACTCGATGCTTCCTGTAAATTGGCTTCTTGGGAGGCCGTGGTGTCGGCTTATTGCTGGGACTTGTGTCGAAAGGGGAATCTAAACCCATCGGGAATGGGGGAACTTGTCGAGAGCTCGACCAGAAGTAGCCAGGTTCAAATCCATGGATAAGATGGGACATTGTAGGATATCTAGTGTTCAGTCATTGTAGCTTTACCGAGCCTTAAATACTGCTAGAAGTATTGTTTTCGCGGTGTGGAATTTCAGTGAACAACAAACGTACGCCCACACATCAATATGGTTACAATGGTTGGCACTTGCCCCAAAGGTGGGTGTGCAGGTACGAATACATGTGTCTTACGCAACAGCTATGCTGTGTCTCCGAGTCATAGGTCTACGGAGCAGTAATACGTCTCAGAAGCCACCAGCACCGTGCACCGTCACCGTCACCGAGGTACAAATTGCTCAGTATCCTGTTTCCTCTGAGGCCTATAGTCCGGAGTTACGCTCGATGTGTCCTGTTCAAGTTGACTGTTGTTTCTCTGAGTTGTAGCACAAAAAGCCGGCTTGGATCAAACTCTGGGGGCGAGTTGAAGTACCGCAATATGGTGGTGGTGGTCACAGACTAGTGTCTCCCCGATTATGTCAGCTATTCGCGACGGTCAACTCCTTATTTCACAATGGAGGGTGGGCGCTGAGTACTGAACGTTTGCTAAGGGTGAGGGTAGCGAAAATCCAACGTTGAATTGTTAGAGAATTATACATAGAACGTATTGACAAGAGTATGTTAGGCCAAACTCGCCGGGTCGGTGGAGAGATCAGTGGCGGCATGACGACTTGAAATGTAGTTCTCCCGGGCAAATTGATCATCTGTTCGGAGGTCTGGAAGGTACGAAGATCCGTAGGACCTTGATCTCAGAAGCTTGATTGTCAATGAGCGTATATCGGTGAATTCTTCCAATGTGAAGTCTTGTTTGAACGATAGATTGGTCATGATATCTGGAGTTCGGTAGAAATCTACCCCCTCCTTCCACGTAAGAGCCTTTCTTTCGTGGCTAAGGCAAGGGAAGATCAGTAACATGTGCCACCGCTTGTAGAAACTTTTAGGCAACTCACGCGCTGAGCTGATGTCTTTCAAAAGGCGACTCGTACGAATCTCGTGTTTGCAACTGAGCGTGACAGGTCGCACAAATGATGGCCGCATCTGATGAATTTGCCAGCTTCAAGTCAATATAGGCTTCTTTGAACTGCTTCTCGTTGTCCGTCAACAATGCTGGTTGAATAGTGTGTTCATGATCCAAAACACATGACGGGGAGCTCATAACCTAAAACAAGCACATATGAAGATATGATGACAACTGAGAGAACGGCTGTACATACCGCTTCAAACCACGTCATAAATACGCGTCTTCCAGACTCCTCGGAGCATTCTAAACATTCGTAGAGCTCCAAACACATTAGATCGTACGCTGGCACCAACCGAAGCCTAGAGAGGGCATTCTTAGCCTTGGAGTAGGTCGTGATGTCAAAAGCCAGCCGGAAGCCTTTCCAAGGAGCATGATGGCCCTTTAATTGGTCGGAGACTATGTCGTCGCCGTCCCAAGGGTCACATTTTGAATGTGTCAGTGCGCCTGAGGTGGAAAACCGTTTGTGGCAATTATATAGGTTGCACTCGAATACGACACTGGGATCCCACAAGTCCTCCTTCGTGGCCTCAGGCAGTTTCTCCTTCATCAATTCGAGAAGTCGATCTTCTGCTGAAGAACGGAGCTTCGCAGAGATATCCTCGAAATTCTCACTGAAAAACTGATTGTAAGCATCTTGATCGACTTCTTCTTCAAGAGGTTTGAAGATGACAGCTTTCGCCTCAGGAGTTTGGATGATGTCGGCAATCTTCAGACCGTAGGGATCGTAGGGCCGTGCAGAGAGGTAATCATGAAAGGCCGTCTGGAAGGGGGGTAAGCGCTTCTCAACCTGTTCAGCACGAAGTTCTCGGAGGCGCCTTTGTTCCTTTGCTCCGTCGGCGATCTTCTTCACTTTTCTGATCTCTTCAATCAAGGCAGCGAGTTCGGGTTTCATCTTCTCCCATGCTGCGAGTAGGTCAGAGATCAGTTCGAAGGACGTCATAGTTGCTGACCTTGCTGCGTTAGATTGGCAGTGGTATTCACAGCTTTCACTCTTTTCAGTGACTCCATTGACATAATCGCCCCCTCCTCGAGAATGCCCACCTCTTCAGACCAGCCTGTGTCGCGACGTCAGTAGGCCTTGGGAAGGGAATGTTCCTGCATCATGATCAAACCTTCTGCTTTCATCTTTTCAATGATGCTATTTGAGGGGGTAAGCATGAGTGGCAACCTTCACAGCGTCTATGACTCACGCGTCGAGTCGATTCTTTCGAACATCCTTTCGTTTATCTGCTTCTGCTTCGTCATCCCGCTCGAACCAGGCCTCTAACCGAGGCTGAAGCTGGTATAGGGGTTAAAACCGGCGCTGACGTGGAGAAAGCTCAGACTATACCTTCAACCGTGCCTCTGATTCCAGCTTCTGTTCGTCAATCCACTTGCGCTTTGCCGCGTAATCACCTGCAAAGTTGGCACTGGTCTCGAACCAGGCAGTGATGTCCTTCCTCAAGCCATAGTACTCTCGAGACCTATACCTTTTTGTCTTCTTTGTCACTTCGACAAACGGTATGTAGCAATCATGGAAACTAAAACAGTCAAAACTGCAAGAGCCAAGGTTATCTAAAATCCAGATAAATAACGCATATGCTCACTCCGTCTTGAAGCATTTGGTGCAGACTTTTTCACGTGAGCGGTACATATACTGAAATTGCTGCCGCTTGCGACCAACCGAACCACAGACCTGCCCAGAATGCATGAAGTAGCGAGGAAAGTATTGGGAAATGGCTACTTACGTCACAGTACGGATCGAGAGCAAAATGAATATACTTCATCTCGTTAAGATCCTCGGGGCATTGTGGTAGGTTGGCGTTCTCGATGGCTTTCTTCCAGACAAAACGAGACGAGTTTGAGGTTAAGGCGTCATGGACACCCTTATTGACGCGTGACATATTCAGTATGTCCAAAGGTCCAACATACAATAGAATCTGGATAGGAGGATCAGGCCGTCAGGTATGAGACAGTCGACAGGCTACTGGACCCACTTCATAGAGAATGTCTATGGGGAAGTCGGCCACCTTCGACCCAAATCCCCGAAGTTTAGTTCTGACCCTCTTGGCGGAAGTTTTGCTGGCTGCGTTACGCGTCGTGCGGGCTTTCTTAGTTGGCGCTGGACTCGCCTTCGATGTTGAGGCAGCCAACGGCTCTGTGGACTCGTTTAGAACAGCTTGCAAGGACTAGGCAGCGTAGCACTCACCGTCTGAGTCTGATCCGGAGAAATAAGCTACTGGTTGCCGCGGTCGAGAGGCACGAGTCGACATAGTTGAGGGTTGCGAACTTGAAGAAGGGAGAGAACAACCTTGAAGCCGCTCTGGTTATATAATTCAAGTTCGCCACGGTCATGGCCATGATCCTCCCACGCGACACCAGCTCACACGCGTTTAATGACATGACTCACCGACGCGTTTGATCAACTTTGAAATTGTATTCAGTACAAGCCGACGACCAATAGGATCGCGCAATAGATTCAGAACGCAATTAGTGGCATGCTCCAGATTCAAGGCAGTGGAAAGCGATTGCTGAGACCTTGTCTGGACGAGCAGCACCGAGATGGAGAAAACAAGCATTGAATTTTGTTACATAATTGCCAGGTAAAAGAAACTACTCGACGTGTATGGTGGGATGGAGATACATGTAATTTTTTCTAGCGTAGTCTTCGTCTGTTCGAAGGTCCAGGAACTGTCTGCCGTAACCCCTCTGGTAATACCTGGACATAAGCTTGAAAACCACCGCGTGAGCATCCATGTTAGTATCTAGGACATAGTCCTTCCCAAAAGTTAGGACTTTTACAGCATCTGCGGTTCGATAAAAGTCTAGGCCTTCCCGCCAAGTGGTCGCCGTATTTCCATGACTTATAGAGTAGAAGGGGTCAGTTCACCCGAATGTGAATAAAGAATGTTGAATTGACTCTCACCACTCAGCCTGATGCTTGGAGAATCCAACTTGCCAGCCATTGATGCTGCATACGGTCCGGCATGTTGAACAGACAATCTCGACCTTTGAGGTCGAGTATTTGACAGCCAGATAGGTATCCCTTTGCTTCTTCTCCTCCTCTGTGAGTGATATTAATTGGAGTGAGTGGCCTTTTGCCAATAAGCAAGACTCGAGGTTCGATAACTGCCAAAGCCGAGTCAAACGGAAATCCATTATCATCAACCACAGCCCGACGTACCGCCTCAAACCATGACGTTAGGACCCGCCGCCCGCGATCTTGCGAGCATTCAACACATTCGTAGAGATCCACATGCAGCGATTCCACAGTTTTTCTGGGCTGGATGCGACCCAAAGCAGGCCTTGCTTTGTTGTATATCTCGTGTTGAAATATCAGATTCGATCCCCTCCACGGTGCATCAGGAAACTCAAAGCCAAGACTAGATATTTTTCTCTGCTCGCAAGCTGAATGTGCCAACGCGTTCGAGGTTGAGAGTACCTGGAAGCATGGGTACTGGCATGCAAACATAACGGCAGGGTTCCACATGTCTTCCTTTGTTGCTTCAGGTAGTTTACGCTTCATGATTTCGAGTAGCGTGTTTTCGACGGAGATGCGCCACCGAGAGGAAAGTTCATCAAATGACTTGTTCAACAATGTATCGAAGGCTTGCTGATCCACGTCTTCATCGAGAGGTTTGAAGATTAAGACTTGAACTTCTGGTAGTTCGGCGAGATCAGCCGCACGAGGGCCGTAGGGATCGTAAGGTCGCGCAAGCTGGTAATCTGAGAATGCCTTGATGAAAAGTGGTACCCTCGTTTGTACCTGTTCGGTACGGATCTCTGCAAGACGTCTTTCTTCTTCTGCTTTTTCCTGGGCTAAGCGTTCTTCTTCCATCTCGCGATCGTGGATTTCTTGGGCCGCGTTTACTTCGCTCATGAAAGCGGTGAGATCGGGTTTCATTTTCTCCCAGGCTAAGACAAACTGAGAAGTCGTCGTTGCGGTCAATGCAGTATGCCATACCTTTCTGTGTCAATGTTGTTATACTGGTCACGCCTTTCATCTTCCTCAATTTGGACATTGGCATCACCTCGCCCTCTTCGAGGGTGGCAACTTCATTGGCCCAGCCTGTAAATTGTGGTCGGTATACAATCGGCGGACGTTCATTATGCAATAACCTTCTTCTCTTAATTTCGCAAGGATGCTGAGCAGGATAATTAACGCCTTGAGATGGTTGCGCAGTGGCTCAGAACAAAAGACTTACGCCTCCAAGCGAGCCTGACGGGCACTATCTCGTTTTGAAGCTTCCGCGGCATCCGCATCTTCAAACCACGACGTCATGGCATCTTCAAGCTATTGATGTATTTAGATGCATTGGAGTCGCAGATAGCTAGGCCGTACCTGAAGGAATTTACGGGTCTCGTTCTTCAAATTCTCCTCCCATTCATTCCTAGCGCTCAATTGTGAGTCTTCAAAGGCTGCAAATTGATCGTCCCACTCCTTGATTGCCTTTCCATGTGCAAATATATCTCCAGGCTCTCCGTATTTGGTGCCTTTCCACAATGTAAACGTTGGGACACGAAATCTATATGTGTAAGTGCAATCCTGAAAGCTAGGGGTGTCAACTTAATGACAATTCTGTGGCGCGAGTTCAAATAAAGACATACTCTGAAAACACGCACTTTGCACAGACTTTCTCTCGCGAATGAAACAAGTGCTGGTATTGATCGCGCTGACGCCCAACTTGCCCGCAGAACTGCGATAAGAATTCCTCAAGAGTGAGGCGGAACTTGATCTTGTAAGAAACAAGGCGCTTACGTTGCAATATGGATCGAGGATAAAATTGGTATATTGCATCTCATTGAGATCCTCGGGGCATTGCGGTAGGTTGGCGTTCTCGATGGCTTTTTTCCAGACAAAGCGAGACGAGTTCGAGGTCAGGGCGTCATGGACACCCTTGTTGACGCGTGACATATTCAAGATATCCAAAGGTTCTACATACAAGAGGATCTAAATAGGAGAGTCAGGCTATCAAATCGCAAATGGCCGATAGTGCTAGACTCACTTCATATAGAACGTCTATGGGGAAATCGGCCATCCTCGGCCCAAAACCTCTTAACTTTGTTCTGGTCCTCCTTGCGGAGGTTTCGCTGCGTGCATTACGCGTTGTGCGGGCTTTCTTGGTTGGCGCAGGAGTCGCCATTGAACTTGTGGCAGCCAATAGCTCTGTGAATCCATTTGGCACAGCTTATAGGGACTAAGCAGTGTGACACTCACCCTCCGATTCTGGTTCGGGGAAATAAGCAACTGGTAGGTGAGGACAAGAAGCTTGATTCGACATGCTTGGGAATTGCGATGGAGGTGAACGAACAACCTTTAGCCACAGTCACGGTCATACTCTCACGTCGTCGGAGCTCACACGCGTCTAATGACTCATCGACGCGTTTGATGATTGGAATAACCAACAAGATCTGAGATCACGACCGTCATGGGAGGACATAAGCAATCAGTACTATTCATCGTTATATTATGCTTCGATTAAAGTGGTAGAAAGCAATCATTAAGCTCAAAGCGAACAAGCGTAGGCTTCCGGGTGGAACAAGCTAAATTTGAGCTAAATAGTATCTACAGATGGGTGAGGACATACATAGTTTTGACGAGCATATTCCTCGTCCGTCCGAAGATCTGGAAGCTGTCGCGCATCACTGTATAATTTGTGGAGACAGTTCGCAAGAACTCTGAAAACTACCCCCTGGGCGTCCATGGTAGTATCCAGGGTATAATCCTTCCCAAAACTTAATACCGGTACAGAATCCGGGGTTCGATAGAAATCAACGCCCTCCCTCCAGATGGTAGCGGTGTTTCCGTGACTGATGTAGGAAGTCAGTTCATCTGAATGGGTACGAGGACGAAGGCTGGGTCGATTCTCACCACTGAACCTGATGATCCGAAAATACTGTTGCGCGATAGTCATTGGTGCAGCACAAGGCCCGGCAACTTGAACAGACAACTCTCGCCCTTGAAGTCGACAGTTTGGCACCTAAATGTATATCCCTGTGTTGTTTTTCTTCCTTTGTGAGCAACACCAGTTGAAGGGAGTGACCTTTATCCAACACGCAGGATTTGAGGTCCGACATCTGCCCATCCGAGTCAGCTTCGATATGTATCTCAGTCGGTAGAATGTTCCTTACTGCCTCAAGCCAGGACATCAGAACCCTTCTTCCCAGGTCGTTTGAGCATTCTATACACTGATAAAGGTCCACATGTAGCGACTCCGTAAGCTTCCTGGGCTGTATCCGACCAGCAGCAGCGGACGCTTGAGTGTATATCTCGTGTTTGAAGGTTAGATTTGAACCCCTCCATGGGGCATCGGGAAAGGCAAGACCAGCAATTGTTTTTTCTCTCTCTTCGCAGAAAGAGTGGACCAATGCACTCGAAGTTGGGAATGGCCCCTCGCAGCGCCAGGTGCATGAGAATAAAGTGGCGGGATTCCAAAGGTCCTCCCTCGTTGCTTCAGGTATTCGACGCTTCATGATTCCGAGGAGTGTGCTTTCCGTGGTGGTGCGCCACTTTAAGGAAAGTTCGTCGAATGAATCACTCAACAACACATAGAAGGCTTGCTGATCCACATCTTCGTCAAGAGGTCTGAGAATTAGGGCTTGAACTTCTGGAAATTCGGCGAGGTCGACCGCTCGAGGGCTATAGGGATCGTATGGTCGAGCAACCTGGTAATCGGAGAATGCCTTGATAAAAAGCGGGACCCTCGTCTGTATCTTTTTAGTATGGATCTCTTCGAGACGTTTTTCTTCATCGGCCTTTTCCTGAGCTATCCGCCATTCTTCCATCTCACGATCATGGAGTGCTTTGGCTGCCTTCACTTCGCCCATAAAAGTATTAAGTTCGGGCTTCATTTTCTCCCAGGCTAAGAAGTAATGAGATGCAGTCAAAGAGATCAAGCATTATTATCACAGACCTCGCTGTGTTAAAGCAGTTGTTGCTGAGGCATTTACAGATTTTATTTTTTTCAATTTGGACATTGGGACCACCTCGCCCTCTTCAAGAGTGGCAACCTCGTCGGCCCAGCCTATGCAGGAAGATCAGCCAATACTACACAGGTGTTCAGAGAACAATAACCTTCTTCTTTGAGATTCGTAAGAATGCTGGGAAGGCAAAGAAAGCGAATGAGATCGCTCCCACGATAGACAAGGATCGACTAGGACTCACGCCTCCAATCGGGCCTGGCGTGCTCTTTCCTTCTTTGAGGTTTCTGTAGCCTGAGCTTTCCGGAACCACGGTCCGAGGGAACGTTCGAGCTACCGGCGTGATTAGATGCATTCGAATCAGCAAGGCCGGAGCCATACCTTAAGTAACTCATTGGTCTCTTTTTCTAGAGTCTTTCGCCACTCCTCCCCAGTGCTCTCGTCATTCTTGTTAAAGGCTTTAAACTGTTTGTCCCAGTCTTTGATTGCACGTTTTCTCGCAAAGTATTCTCCAGGCTCTCCATACTTAGTCCTTTTCGTCAATCTGAAAGTTGGGATGCGGAGTCGGTAAACACCGGAGCATTCCTTGAAACTGGGGAACTCAACTCAACTCTGACACGAATATGCGTATTCGAATGAAGACTTACTCTGATTCCACGCAACTTGCGCAGACTTTCTCTCGTGAACGAAACATATGTTGGAATTGTTCTTCCTTGCGCCCAACACGCCCGCAGAACTATGATGACAACCTGAGTGAGGCTTGGCTAAAGCTGGTTGGAAACAAAGCACTCACATCGCAGAAAGGATCAAAAATGAAGTGGGTATATTGTATTTCATTGAGATCCTCCGGCGGTTCAGGCAACTCAGCATTCTTGATGGCATTTTTCCAGACAAAGCGGGCTGACTTGGACATCAAAGCACCCCAAATTCCCTTGTTGACGCGGGACATATTCATTACGTCCATAGGGTCGACATACAATAGGATCTAAGCGGGAAGGAAGGAGCAAGTAAGTATCCCAACGAACTGACTATGCCCCATTGTGGCAACCCCAAGACTCACCTCGTAGAGTACGTCGACTGGCACAACGGCTTCTTTGGACCCAAACCCTCCCATTCTGACTCTCGTGCTCTTCGAGCCTTTATTGGTGGTTGTTCGGCGCGTGGTGCGAGCTTTCTTCCGTGGTGCTGGACTGTCTACCTTCAGGGCTTCGCTTCCACCTTGTGAAGTCTCGCCGGGACCATCGTTACCACCATTACGTGCCTTCAGCGCGGAATTGGATCGCCGAGGTAGCTGAGAACTCGAGGCCTGGGTGGGCGGTGAATCCATATTCAGGTTTGCGAGAAATGAGTCGTCGGAAGAGGTGAGGAGTGTTTAGATAATCCGTCACTCAAAATACACGTGTGTAGATATGTGACTTAATATCTTTTCCAAGGTGTTAACAAGTACAATTAGCACGCTCTACCCTAGTGGTTCGCTGATATTTTTAGGTCAAAAAGACCTGTGAGTTCAACTGATGTATGGCGAGTGCGTGGGCAACACTGCTCGTCAACGTTGACTGACACCTTTCCCACGAATGGCCTTACTTACCTCATATAGAAAGCGACTTTCCAACATGTGGGTGCGGGCCAACCCGGCAGAGCCGGACGGCATTTCCGAGTCTGTAGTCTTTATTTTTTTGGTCTCGATGTTACAAACACAGTTGAACCTTTATGATCTGCATACAGCACACAACTTTCTATATACCGTTATTTCCGTCGCCCTCTCCCGACTCGCGACGGCTTTCATGGTCCTCTTTTCCCAGTGTACGCCGATATCGCATAACTAAATCAAACGCGCACGAGTTGTTGCTCTTTGCATAGATCTGAAAGCCAACAAGAGGGACATCCCTCTTTTCTTCTGTCGGAGTGCTTAAGACACTAGGACCTGGTCAACTAGAACACGTGAAGCTCCACGACACGTTTCGTCGCTCACCGATTCGGATTGCAACATGCCAGGGTAGTAGACGCAGTACCCCTAAGCACATACTTTGGCAGCCTGGCTTCGTGCGAGGGAGAGGTCGCCCTGGAGAAGTCGACAATGTTTCAGCAATACATTAGCAGTCACACGCTCGAGCCTTACCTGTGAACATTGCACTTGGAGTCCAAGTCGAAGCTCGCCAGAAGTTCTGCAGGGCTTCCAAATATTCGCTTCACTAACTGAACCTTTCACCAGCGGTAGCCAGCTAAAGAGAAGTTAGCACATGTATATCTTACTAGCACGGGTACTCACGAATAAAGGTGAATGTATTCTCGGTCTCGTTGACCTCCAGTCCTCCCACAAGCGGCTTTCAACGCCAGATGGATTTGAAATGCCTTCTGCCAAATCCGTACCAATATGTCAGTCCCGATTGCATCACAAATGGGCACGGCTCACCTCATCATCGTCCAGACCATAACAGAGGTCGAACGGAGTACCGTTGGTGAAGGATCGATGCCGTTGGTGTCGCACATCACGCTCACAGACACTGTATTCAAGTCTCCGTCAAATCTATTTGCGTTCTTGCACACGTTTACGTTGTTGGAATCACTGGAGATGAGGTTAGTGGATTGTGAAGAAGACATCAATAGCGATGCTTTGGAGCTCTTCAGCACACTTGGCGAACTTGTTTTGCGAGGGGAATGCAATAATTCCATCGATTTTTGGCTCCTGATGTGGATCAGAGAGAACCCATGGAAAGTGCCCATATTGAACAAGCTAGCGATAGCGGCCGTGGACGACGAAGGTGCTGACGAGGTGACTATCTTTCCGGAAGAACACATGTTGACCCTGCGAGAGGTGGAGGTGACGATCCCGCCCGGGAACGCCTATGCATGGGAAGTACTTCGCGAGCCATCACCTGAACCGCGTGGTCGATCACAGAGTATCTTGGGAACGTCAGGCGTAGAAGAAATACTGGGCGTGTAGTTTACTAAGTATCAGTTGGCGCGTCCAATCCAACATTTGACGGTGCACAAAGGGCACGAAAGGGACCTTCCTTTCTAAGAAGTACTGCCTTATATAGTAGTTACAGGATGATGGGCCATCACGCGGCGAAAATCGACATAAAAACCCAATGTGGCCAATCAGAGTGCGAGAAATAGGACATAACAATTCAAAAATAGCAATAAAATGGGCAATAAAAGTTGAGAGATTAAATGACCGAGCTTCCGTATGCACTACAGACTCGGAAAATGGGTGCATCAATGTCGCGCTTGCCAGTGCGGTTATTATGACATCGAGGTTGAACATACGATACACACAAATGAGTATATTCAACTAGCACCTGAACCAAGTTGAACAGCCGGAGAATGGCAGCTATAGTTCTGCCGGGCATATGATTCGTCGGTGTAAAGAACTAGTGCGTCTGAATCCGCAAATCCACCTTTCATCTTGATTGGCCGAACAGGGTCTTCGGAATGCAAGACGAAATCGTTTCGAAAAGCTAGATTCTGCGCGATGTTTGGGCTTCGATAGAAATCTTGACCTTCTTTCCAACTTAATCTCCTCTTCCTGTGGCTATGATTAAAAGTGAGCGAGAAGCTACTCAGCCGACTGCGCGATTCCTCACCATTCGACTTGGTGATTGACAAAGTCTGAGTAACTATAGTCGTAGAGCCCCTGGAAATATGTGGACATTGAGTGAAGACAAATTGAGCATACGACATCATGCCCAGAGCTTGCTAGTTTGAGGTCAACATATTTATCCTTGCACTTTTGTTCTTCATCTGTGAGGGATGCCAACTTAAGCGAATGATTCCGTAACAAGAGACAGGACGATGAATCCATGACCTACAACGTGGTGTCGGTTAGAAATCTTGAAGGCGGCAATTTCTAGTCAAGCAAACATACCGCTTCGAACCATGTCATAAACACCCGCCTGCCGTTGTTCCTTGAACATTTCTTGCACTCGTAGAGATTGAGATGCATGTGCTCCACATCTCCCAAAGTCGGATTCTTATCAAGAACGGCCGTGATTGCGACATATGTTTGATGATCAAAGACGAGATTAGAACCTTTCCACGGAGAATTGTGTAGCCGGTAGCCAAAGATCGTCCTCCCATACGGCTCGCATGTTGAGTGAAGCAACGCGCTCGAGGTGAACATTCGCTTCTTTTCAGGGTGGGCAGGACAAATAAATGTGGTAGCCGGACTCCAGAGGTCTTCTTTGGTAGCTTCAGGTAGTTTTGCCCTCATGATCTCGAGTAACCTCTCCTCGGCAGATGTGCGCCACTTTGAAGAAAGCTCATTGAATGACCGATTGAGCAACGTATCAAAAGCCGCTTGGTTCACTCTGTCATTGAGGGGTTTGAAGATAAGCTCCATGATTTCTGGCGATTCAACGAGGTCGACTGCACGAGGTCCATATGGAACATACGGGTGAGTGCGCTCATACTTCGAAAACGCCGCCAGAAAGAGAGGTAGTCGGGTATCCACACACTCTCGCTTTTCTCGAGCCAAACACTGCGCTTCATAGTCTGCCTGTGCTTCCCTTACTTTCTCCACAAGCTTGCCAAGTTCGGGCGTCAGTTTCTCCCAATCTATGGACATTTGAGAATCGACCATGTGAGCAAAGAAACTCTATCGTACCTTGCTCCGTTAATTTGGTCGGCGTATCCACATCTTCTACATTCCTAAGCATACCCATCGAAGCTGCACGACCTTTCTCGAGGATGGCCACCTCGTCAGACCAACCTGTTGAGGGTGTCAGTGAAAAACCAACATAGCTACAGGTGGGGTTTTAACGGACCCTCTGCTTTCATGTTTTTGATAATGCTGGATTGGATGGGTTGGTCAGCTTGATCCCCTCAACTATGAAAGGTAGAGACTCACGCCTTAAATCTTGCCTGACGAGCTCTTTCTTCCGCCAGAGCAATCGCAGCCTCGTACTTGGGCAACCACGTCTCAAGAGGACCTTGAAGCTAGTAAAGGCGTTTCCGTGAGATACTCAACTCGAGAGTGCTCATTGCCTTACCTTCATCAATTCCAATGTCTCCGCCTCCAGATCGTTTTTCAACTTTTCTCCCGCTTGGGTGTTGCCTGCGAAGCTGGTATGCAGCTGGTTCCAAGCCTCTATTGCCTTGGAATTGCCGAAGGTTTTCGTTGAAAGAGTTCCCCTGAACCTTTTCGTTACGGTGGTCGTTGCGATGAGGGACCGGTAAGATTCTTCGCATTCCTCAAAGCTAGACATACTAATAAGACTTGAACATCAATGTCGATTTAGAGACTCACTCTGATTTCAGACAGCCTGCGCAAACTTTCTCCCGCGAACGGAAAAGATATCGAAGGTCTTGGCGCCAAAAAGTTGACCCACAAAACTGTTCTCAGGACGTGTTGTCAGATAAATCTGCAATGGATTGTGTTGGGGGACTCACGTCGCAGTGTGGACTCAGGGCAAACTGAACGTATTGTACTTCGTTTAAGTCTTGTGGGCGTTCGGGCATCCCGGCATTCCGAATGGCGTTTCTCCAGACGAAGCGCGATACTCGGGAGATTAAGGGCCTCCTAATTCCTTGACAAGTACGAGCCATGTTGAGAACATCCATAGGGTCAACATAGGATAGGATCTAGAACTGGTTATGAGCGGTCCACTGACCAGTATCGTCTGACATTTACCTCGTAGAGTACATCAATAGGAATATCAGAAAACTCGGTTTGAGATGTTCCCTTCTTTCGTCGAGCCTTCTTGGAAACCTTCATGGTCGTACGACGTGGAACGCCAACATCACTTTGTGGCGCAGAGGTCAGTTGCAAACCAACAGCGTCTAATATCGACGTATAAGTATAATATAGCAGGATTCATTGTCTGAATCACCACCTTTCGGTTTTGAAGTTGAAGTTTTAGCTTTACATTGCCGATGTAGAGAGGCCCGTGTTGGAGGCAAGGCTGGAGGAGGCATGGCCAAATAGTCAAGAACGAAGCTGTCTCAGGAACTCCGAGTCAGGCGATCATTTTATTTCCCTCTCACGATCATGATCACGCTCCAGCCATCACGTACTCGGCTATTGCAAAGTCATGGGTGGGCTTTTACAATACTTATATATCAAGGAATATGCGTAGATAAAGGACTACCCAGGACCGACCCCAGGACGAAGGCACTTATGGTTTTGTCGGGCATACTCCTCATCCGTTCGAAGATCCAGAGCGCTCTTCTTGGGGCTGGACCGAAGGAACTTGAGAATGACGGCGCGGGTATCGAGGGATGCATCCAGGACAAAATCCTTGCCAAACGTCAGAAGCGGTAGGGCATCAGGCGTTCGATGGAAATCTACACCCTCCGTCCAGGTAGCCAATTTCTTGCCATGACTAAGATGCGGTTCAATACAACCAGGACCAAATCAACGACGGATGTGCTACTCACCACTGATCCTGATGTTGCTCAAACTCGGGAGATTTATAGCTGCCGCTGAAGTAACATAACACCCGGCAGGTTGAACAAATTACACCTGTTCCTGACGTTGCTAGCTTGAGATCGACTTGGATGTTCTTCAGCATTTGTTCCTCAGCCGTCAGTGACACTCGCCGAAGCGAATGATCTTGCGTCAGAAAACAGGACGTTGGTTGTGAGATCTGTAAAACTTTCAGTGAGCGTAACCTCATCTTGAGCGCGTAAGTCAGTACATACCACCTCAAACCACGACGTCAAAACCCGCTCTTGACGATTGCCCGAGCATTCGATACACTCGTATAAGTCAAGGTCCATCGAAACCACAGCTGGAACAGGTTGAACTCGGCTCAACCCCGCCTTTGCTCTGATGTATTTGGCCTCATCGAAGACGAGGTATGTACCCTTCCATGGAGACTTGGGAAATTCATACGCAAAAGTTCCCGTTCCCCTCTGTTCGCATGCCGAATGAACTGATGCACTCAACATAGGGAACAGCTTTCCGCAAAGCGAGCATGAAAATATGGCAGCCGGACTCCACACATCCTCGCTGGTTGCTTCGGGTATTTTTCGCTTCATGATGCCCAGTAGTTTGTCTTCAACGGAGGTGCGCCACTCTGAAGCAAGCTCGTCAAATGATTCGCTTAGCAAGATGCTGAAGGTTTGTTCGTCCACGTCTTCGTCGAGTGGTTTGAAAATCAAGGCTTGGACTTCCGGTAGTTCGGCGAGGTCGACTGCCCGAGGACTGTACGGATTGTAGGGTCGCGCGCAGTCGTAGTCTGCAAACGCCTTCCTGAAGAGTGGGACGCGTTTTTGAGCCTGCTCAACACGAAGCCGCCTTTGACGTCTCTCTTCCTCCGCCTTTTCCATAGCTATGCGTTGTACTTCCATCCGACGATCGTGTTCTTCCTGAGCTTTTTTCACTTCTTCCATGAATTTAGTGACTTCAGGTTTCATCTTCTCCCAAGCTGCGAATAGATGAGAATCTCTCCTTTTTTCGCTAAGGTAGATCTAACAAACCTTGCTCTGTAAGACTGACGATGGAATTTACCGCTTTGATCCTCTTCAATGAGTCCATGGTTGCGAGATTCTTCTCAAGTATGGCGACTTCATTGGCCCACCCTGACGATGAATTTTAGCTAGAACCAAGCACATGTTAGGGACGCACTAACCTTCCGCTCGTAGCTTGGCAAGAATCCTGAGAAAAATAACAATGACTTAGGAATCTGCCGGAGTGAGCTATACCCAGGGAGAGCTCACGCTTCCAATCGAGCCTGACGCGCCGTTTCCTTCTTTGAAGCTTCTTTAGCATCATCGTCCATGAGCCATGCATCGAGAGAATCTTCGAGCTTTTGGTAGTAATGAGTGATCCCTTCCAGCTGGCGTCGTGGCAAACAGACTCATACCTTGAGTAGTTCTTTCCCCTCGTCCTCGATTCTTGTCCGTGCACTTACGTCATGGACACCGTTCCCGTAAATCATGTTGTCCCATGCTTCAATGGCTTTGCTGCTTGTAAAACACTTGAATGAGAGCCGGCCACGCTTCAACTTTTTCATCACTGTGAAGGTCGGAACCCGGTACCGATATTGCAGATCGCATTCGTGGAAACTGGGGTATAGCAATCTACTCGGATAAAGAAATCACGCTCAAGAGGAATGAGACATACTCTGATTTCACACAATCCGCGCAAACTTTCTCTCGCGAACGAAACAGATAATGGAACTGACTACGTTTGCGGCCAACCTTCCCGCAGAACTATTCAGAAGATACGCTGATCAGGCTCGCCATAAGGCTGCAGATAGACAAGACACTTACATCGCAGAAAGGGTAGAGAGCGAAGTGAGCATACTGCATCTCGTTCAGGTCCTTCGGACATTGAGGCATCTCGGCGTTCTCGATGGTATTTCTCCAAACAAAGCGTGATGATTTAGAGGTTAGGGCGCTCCGAATCCCCTTGTTGACGCGAGAGATGCTGAGAATATCCATAGGATCAACGTATGATAGAATCTAAGCAAAAGAGAATGTGTCAGGTAGATAGTTCGGCGTCCAACAACTGCTGGGTAACCCCAGATCTCACCTCGTAGAGCACGTCGATAGGAAAGTCGGCTACCTTGGACCCAAATCCTCCCATTTTGATTCTTGTTTTTCTGGGTGCTTTGTCCGTTGCTGTTCGACGCGTGGTCCGAGCTTTCTTGTTCGGCGCAGGGCTCGGCTTCACACTCGAGGGGCTGGCTTCGGGCCCTTCGGTTTGAGCCTTGGCATTGTCACTGCCGTCAGATTCCTCATCGGTGTAGTAACGTATGGGTTGATGTGCACGAGAGGCACGAGAAGACATGTTGGTTGCTGCACTTTACAGCGCGCCGTGAACTTGAAAGAGGAGAGGAGAGGGACAAAATAGTTATGTAATCGACTGCACAAACAAACCGCGTGCCAGCTCTAGGAGTCTCGTTCGAGTCTAGTCCAAAGTTTTCATTTGGTGAGAATCCTCAGTGAGCTGTGGTGACTCACGAGAGACGCGTTTTTTTCGCATGGACCTACATCGCGACCGGGACAACCAATGGCGTGGCATCTCGGAGCCAGCCTAATTAGACTAATTAGCGTGTGGACGCGTATTTTTCACGGATCACCGACTGCTATATATGGAAGGCCCCTTTCCCAAAACGGATGCTTACGAGCCGCGACTATGGATGATGGATCATCCACTTGCAAGCCTGAGGGACACCTTTATACAAGCCTTCATAGAGAATTTGTGATCAACCACGCCACGAACAAATGAGTCACGAACAAATGAGATTGCATACTAAGTATTGCCTACAATCCGTTTAAAGATTCATTCACTTAGTCGGCCTCAGCAGAATTATCGACATCCAACTCGATATCCAACTCGTAGGGAGTGCATTGATAGTAGCGCTCTTGAGCAAACTCGTCACTTACCCTGAGATCCGTCAGACGGCTACAGCCTCCAAGAGATCTGATCATCCGAATCACAAATGACTGGGGGTCTTCACGATCGCTTATCACAAAATCCTTACCAAACAACAGAACAGGCACTGTATCTGGAGTCCGATAGAAGTCTTCTCCTTCAACCCAGACAGTCGCCTCTTTGCCATGGCTGGTACATGATCAGCACTGGAACAAAGGTCATACGTATGCGGTGCTTACCTGCTGCGTTGATGGCCTATGAGTCTCTCGAAATTCGAGTACGCACTGGAATAACGCCGATTGCCTCCTGTAGTAAGCTGGGCGTAACAACTTGCGCAGGCAATACAGTCGTCTGCACCCGCCAGCTTAAGTCCCATGTAAAGATTCTTATGTTCGGTGTGTTCATCTATCAGCGACACCGGTATTAGGGTATGATTGTTAGCCAAGGTGCAGGAATTCGCTGACGAAAACTGAGGAAGCCCGAGTTAGTGATACCTGGCGTGAAGTTTGAAGGAATCGACATACTGCCTCGAACCATGTCATTACTACAGGTCTCCATTCTCGTTCTGTGCATTCCGGGCACTGATAGAGTGACGCCACCATAGGGTCTGTAGTTGGGACGATGTTGAGTCGTTCAAACGCTGCCTTTGCCTTGATATAAGTCTCGTGATCAAACGATAGCCATGAGCCTTTCCAAGGTGGTCCAGGTAGATTGTATGGGTTGGCGATATCTTTGTCTGGCAAGTCACATCTCCAGTGCACCATTGCGCTCGAAGTAGGTAGTCGCCGCTTGCAGTCATATTCGCTGCAAGCAAAGGTCGTAACTGGATGCCACAAGTCCTCTTCGGTCGCTTCAGGCATCTTCTCTCTCATGATTTCAAGCAGCCTGTCCCCGACAGACGAGCGCCACTCCACCACAAGGTCATCAAAACCGTCGTTGAGAAGCTGATCGAATGCCGTCCGAACTTGATCGGCCTCCAAACTGTCAAAAAGCACATCCTGAACTGCGGGAAGATGGATGAAATCGACGGCTCGAGGGCCGTAGGGATCATATGGTCGTGCACAGATATATGCAGTGAATGCTTCCTTGAAAATAGGCACTCGCTTCTTCGATTGTTCGCAACGAGTGCTGATGAGAAGTTTCTCCGCTTCTTCTCGTTCGAAGGTGGTTTGCTTCTCCAAGACTTCCTCCATCAATGTAGCGATTTTGGGCCGCAGTCTCTCCCATGCTAGAGGCTGTTGAGGGAGGGCTCACACGAGTGGTACTTGCGACGAACCTTGTTCTGACAGAATAGCTGTATTATTGACGCCTCTGATTTTCTTCAAATCATCAAACGAGGCTACTTCGCCCTTTTCCAGAACGACAACTCCTGCGACCCAACCTGGGTCAAAAGAGGATTAGTTGCATGAAGCCAGTAAGATGAGGTGAAACGCAGACCTTCTTCTTTCATGTTGGCTACAATGCTGTTATCCACGGGATTGGTGAGCTTTTATCGCTGAGGTTGGATGACTAAACCTACGCGTCGAGTCGAGCCTGGCGGGCGGCATCTTTTCTTTTATTTTCCGCCGCATTGCCTCTATCAAGCCATGCCTTTAGTAGAGGTCGCAGCTGATACGGATGAATAAGTGCACCGGGCAATAAAATCCTATCAGATTTTACCTTTTCTCGCTCCTTCATTTCGCTCGCTAGACCATTCCGCCACTTTTTCCTTTCTTCTTTATCTTCGAAAGATGCATCGGTCTCCCGCCATGCCTCGATCACCGCTTTAGCTGCAAAAACTTCAGTCTCTTCACGTCCTCCTCGGTATTTCTTCACCACTTCAATTCTTGGGATATGCATATTTGAATAATAGTAGATTTCTTCGAAGCTACGATTCAAAAACTCAGTTGAGATCTGGCGCTTACGTGAAGAACGACAGGCTTACTCAGAGTCGAGACATTTCCTGCAGACTTTCTCTCTAGAGACATACAGGTGGAAGAATTGTTGACGCTTTCGACCTACTGTGCTGCAAGACTGCCAGGACGCAATTGGGATGTCAGGTGTAGGTATGATGAGTATGACACATACATTGCAGTAAGGATCAAGAGCGAAAT